>OZ023207.1:7610139-7820139 GCA_963995525.1 Escarpia spicata | reverse complement strand
TAGATGCGTCTGAAAACATGCATAACTCTGCGCGTGTCGCATTGGAGAGAAAGTTCACTGTGTAGGTGCGTGGGATGTGGAGTTGTTTCACATCCTGGAGTGAATCTCTCCATTCCTCCCGTTCTCTCGGCCTCTCTTCGGGGAGTGGAGTGTCCATTCACGGGTATCTTTGGAGATTTATCGCATGGCTCTGCCTTATATGGTTACTGGAACTACCAGGCCGAGGAGGTCGAAGAGGCTATTCACTGTTGAAAAGACTTCGCGGCGTGTGAATGCCTTGTTACTGTCAGACACTCTGAAGGTGAATATGTCCGTTGCTATTTCTCAGCACATCCCTAGACTCCGTTGTCTAGGTGAGCTTTCTCCACAGAGGACCATGTCCTTTATGCCATCAGCGTAGTCCTCGGGGAGAAACGCTTTCATTACGGTTGGGCTATTTGAAGCGATCTTTTGTAGTTTGACCCTTTGAGTGATGCTTGAGTCCTCTGCAGGATGTCGATGGCCTCTTTGTTGGTAGGCAGATACATGAGCCCATTGTCATCATAGAATTGTCTCTCCATGACTTGTCTGGTGTCGGTACCGTGCTCATGCTCGTCTTTCTGCGCAGCTCTTCTGAGCCCGTAGGTGGCGACGGCAGGGGAGGGGCTGTTGCCGAAGACATAAACCTTCATTCGGTACTCGATGATGTCCTTTGACAAGTCGTTGTCTCTGTACCATAGGAACCTGAGGTAGATCCTGTGGTCTTCTCTAACGAGGAAACAATGAAACATTTTTTTAATGTCCGCAGTGATTGCCACTAGTTCTTTTCTGAAGCGATCAGGACTCCTAGGAGACTGTTATTGAGATATGGGCCTATGAGAAGCACGTGGTTGAGAGAGACACCACATTGCTTAAATACCGCCCTGATTTGGCCAGGATTTCATGGATGGTAGACCCCGAAGGTTGGCTCGTACCGGCACTCCTCGTTCTGTTTCAATTGATGAGCTGGTTCGGCGTGGTCGTTCTCGAAGATCTTTCCCATGAAGGCGACGAATTGCTCTTTCATCTCTAATGTTCTGTATAGAGTGCGACGCAGAGAGGTGAGACGAGTGAGCGTTTGTCCACGGTTGTTACGGAGTGGTTTTCTGGGCACTCTGAATGGGAGAGGAGCAAACCAGTAGTGTGCTTCATCTCTGTAGACCTCCTTATCAGTCTTTAGAAAGACTGTGTCCTCGATGGATGGAGCGAATTTGTTATCGTTCTCAGTCCTGTTGAACACTGTGTGTCCGAGGTTGTGCTCAGTAGCTCTCTCTGGGTTGGCTTCGACTGAGGTGGAAAGACCATCTCGTAGCTCCCCGCCGTAACTCACTTTCTCTTTCAGCTGCAGGGAACTCCCACAGGGAGTGAGGTAGGAGGGGTGTCCATTCTCCAACATATTTGTTTCGAAGGTGCTAACACTTGGCTTGTGTGCATTTCCTACGCAGACTTCACCCACCAGAACCCAATCCAAGTCCTGTCTCTGAGTAAAAGGAGCGTGATGTGGGCCGTTGATCTGCTGTCTTGCTTTATGCATTCTGACAATGTCTCTCCCCATAAATAAAAGGATTTGGACATTTGGGTCGAGTATGGTATGTTGTATGCCACCGTTTTCAAATAAGGGTGGTGAAGGGCTGCCTCTGGCTTTGGTATTTCAGACGTGTTGTTGAGTATTTCATTGCATTCAATGAGCGGTGGTTGACCCCTCCGTTCACTGACTCAATGTGGAAGCCTTCTGCTTGTCTCCCTGATGCGTCGACAAGTCCAGCACAGGTTCTTAGTGAGTAAGGGGACGGGCGCCTCCGAACATCAAATAGCCGACCTAGTTAATGAGCGGTTGCTTTGGTCGTCGAGTATGGTGTACATCTTGACAGCTTTTTCTCGTTGCCCCTGTGGGTATACTCTGACCAGACATATCTTCGAGAAAGACCTAGTTGCCAGACCCTTTCCACAAACCACAGTACATTGGGTGTTGACTGTGGATGCTGTGGTAGACTCTTCTTCTCCCTCCCTTCTATTCTCTGAAGCAGGGGAAGAAACCTTCGTTGTCTGCGGGGGTGGGGGGGGGGCTAGACCAGGATGCATGGCTGTGTTATGACGATCACTTTCACACTCGTTACACTTCACTGCCATCCGTCAGTCCCTGGATGTCTGCGGGGGCTGGACCAGGATGCATGGCTGTGTTGTGGCGATCACTCTCATACTCGTTACACTTCACTGCCATCCGACAGTCCCTGGCTAAGTGAGAAGTTGATGCGCAGCATTTGTAGCAAATTGTTTTTCTTCGAGGGGCTTAGCACTGAAACCCATGCGTTTCCTGAGTGGATGAGGTTTGTTGTGAATGGAGCAGTTTTTTTCCTGGTCCGTCATTCTGCCCTGAGAATGTGTCTACACTGAGGTCAGTAGTCGTGGAGACATCTGCTTTGTTGACAAATATGAGGGTTCTCGCATACGTGTTCTTGATTATGGGTTTCAATCCTTTCACTGGTGCGGGCTTCATGGCAGACGAACTCCGTGAAGAATGAGAATGGAGGGAAGCAGGCGTCTTGTTCGTCTTTGAACTTGGGGCCATGGTACATCCATTTCTCCTTCCACCTCTCAAATATAGGGCATAGTCTTTGTTGTACATCTTTGGGAAACTGTCCAGTTTCTTGAAGAGTGTGTTTTCGATGACTTCCGTTGAGGCGTAACACTCGTTTAGTCTGTCCTAGACTTTCTTGAGAGCTACGCCGGGGTCATTGGCATGTGCCGAACGCAACCTCTTCACGTGATTAGCCGATTCTTTTCCCAACCACTTGGTCAGCAGAACCAGCGCCTCACTGAGTGTAACGTCCTGATCTCTGATCGTGTTGGTGAATGAAGACTGCCACGCCCTAAAGCTTTCAGGGCGGTCGTCAATCTGTGCGAGCTAGTCCTGTCTTCACAAGCTCGCGACGTGCTATGCACTTGGCGAAGTCTATCATTGCAGGTGTCTGGCTTGTGTTACCTAAAACGCTAAAATGTGAGGAAGTTATCTCGGTAATATACTAAATTACTAAAACACTACCCCAACGCCATAAAACGTTAAATATGTTACAAGGTTACCACGTTGACGCACTAAAAAATTCGAAAATGATACAAGGTTACCGCTGAAACGCTAAACTATTAGGCAGTTATCACGCTAGGATGATACCTCGGTAATGTACTAACTTACTAAAATACTACAATTCTAACGCCATTAAACGTTAAATACGTTACGAAGAAGTTACCACGTTGACGCACTCGACCAGTTGTCCTCACTTCTATTAATAACAGTCACCTAATCTACAGAATGTCGTACGTGCAAAACGCGTTCACGTTGTCCGGAAACTAGTGCGAGCAATAGTCCATGTATTCTGTTAATAGTACACACACAAACGTCACCGAAACTAGAAAGGTACCTGTCAGAATAGCTTCAAAGGGAAATAGGCCTGAAAAAATGGCTGACGACATGTGCCTACTTGGAAGGATTATTTAGCTCAAAGGTATATGTCAGCACACCTCCAAGGGTTACGTACTAGGACTGACACAGGGCTCGCACCTTGTGTGTATGTTTGACAGAAATGTGGATGATAGTGAAGTTAGTTACAAATTCGACTACTAGAGGGTTTTGGTCAATTTCTAACTGTAAATATATTTAATAGGATAGTTTTGAGGAAACCAGGACTGAAACATGGTTGGCGCCATGTGTGTTTGATAGGTATACGGACAATAATACACGGAATTAGTTACAACTTGGCTTGCGTCATGAATACTTGGAAAGAATGTGGATGCTAATAAGTGAAACTAATTACAACAATGGCCGTTAAGGTAGGTAGTATGGATTAAAAAAATGAATTTTGAATTTTTTTTTAAATGGACTTTCTTTGCTATTTATGTACTTTCATATCCTTACCTCAATATGCAGTTAGTATATTAGCTGAAAAAGTAATAAAAAGTTGCAATATTGAGGTTTCTTCGGATGGCTTTTGGCAGAATTTGGTTATAAAAATTACCTTATCATCGTTTTCTCGGAATACCATATTTGCTGTGAGTTCTTAAAGTTGCTGCGCTCTAGTAGAATACATACTGGGTATAAGTGCAACACATTTTGCACCGCAATGCCTAATGAGTATATCTACTGCATGAATTAAAAGAAATCATAATATATTTAAAGGTTTCTGAATTATAGGCGTTAATTATGTGAAAAAATTACACAAAATAGTTTTTTTTCGACAAAAAATCTGTTTTCACGTAAACAACACAACATATCTGATTTCTGTGATATTCAGTAGATATGCATAACAGTAATCCCTGTGCTAAATTACAAGCTTGTAACTTGAATACGTTTTTGGATAGAGCTCGGCAAAAATACCAAATTTTCCCTATTATGGCGGCCATATTGGATACCTAATTTGCATAATTTATGCGAAACATGAAACAAACCCTTAACTATGTTGGTATGTATCTGCATACCAAATATGGTTGATCTGTGTTGAAAAAAAGGAATCCATACTACCTACCTGAAAGGGGGGCATTAGTCAATTTCTAATTGTAAAGGATACCTTCCGAGGGAATTATGACTGACACATGGCTATCGCCATGCGTACTAGAGGACATTAATTAGTGAACTTAGTTACAAATGTAGGCGTATAGGAAATATAGAGAACTAGGGATGAAAGATGGCTGCAACGATGACTGTCTTGGAGGTACGTGAACAAAGACTAAAAGTCCGTTAACGCTGCACATATCAAACTTGGTTGTTTTATTAAATGATCTTGATGGCACATATAATATAATATAATATGTGAGTAGTAAAGGAGGATAAGTACCGTGCATGGTTTGATTATGATTAGAGCAAGAGCAAGAGAAAAAGTACCCGGATGTAGGTCAAGGTCGAAGTCCCGGATGTAGGTCAAGTACCCGGATGTATGCCAGGTGGAGCCGGTTGCGCCACCTGGCGGATAGGTCATGAACTAAAACAGCCCCCAGCGAAAAAAATTCAAGCTAGAATTGATTGACCAGAAGCGCCATCTAGCGGATTTGTGTTAACTAAATATATGGACCAAAGTTCAGTACTGCCCAAATTTGTGCGTCTGGGTTTGACCATTAGCGCCACCTAGCGGATTTCCCCCCGAACTAAATTGGGTTGACCAGTAGCGCCGCCTGTCGAATTTTTCATGAACTAACTGTACAAGTGGTGCGACCTGAAGGACAAGTTGTAAACTAAATGTTTTAATACTGCCCACATTCGAGCGTCTTTGGTGTGACCATTAGCGCCACCTAGCGGATTTTTTCGTGAACTAAAATACACTAGCGGATAGGTCATGAACTACAAGTGGTGTCATCTGACGGATAAGTTGTGAACTAAATGTAGAAGTACTGCCCAAATTCGTGTCTCTTGCACGCTTGCGTGCAATAGAGCCTCCTGACGGATAGATCATGAACCACAAACATCATCCCCTAGTGGACAAGTGAGCGAACAATAGTCTTTACATAGCAGAAACGGTTCTTTTCAGAACCAATCACATTCTCACAAAAGAGTATTAGCTATTCTCATAGGTTAGAAATTTCGTGCCCGTTCGGCACGCCCACGTGACTTTTCGGCACATTTACAAACTATATAAGCGCGATATTTTGCCAGTCGGACCGTCATTCGTCACGACGACAGCATCATGTTGAAGACACCCTACTACCGACCTCGCAATGCGGCAGACTCGAGCGATGAGGACGAGCCAACGAGCCGACCCATCATGCCGGTGACCAACCGTCCTTCTCCGCCATCGGAACCAGAGGTCGTGGACGTAGCGGACGTACCAACTCGAGAATCAACGGTAAGCGCCGAACATGCTATCAAGGTCAGAGATCTCCTTATGGACAAAGTACGCAAGTATACTCCCTTCTACATCGGGTGCAGATACTGTCGACGACAGGGGACATTTACAATGCGAACGACACGGTTACGTAGCCTCTGACATGTATATCATGGTTCGAACGGATGCTGCCCCCGAGAAGGATCTACCGACCCCGAGACAACTACCACCATCGCGGAGTCCCTTCACCTGCCCGGACTGTGGGACATGGTTCACACGGAAAGATCGCTGGAAGAGACACTTCACTTGCAGATGTTGTCCCCGTGTGAAGAAGAGGGCTCCCGAGGATGCCGAGTTGGACGCACTCGTGGTGAGTCATAGATCAAACCAATTTCTTCTCTGTCACTTACACCGTCAACCGACCCAATCATCAACCTGACATCGTCACCTCCGACGAAGTGTCAGAAGCTTTTGCCTCGTTATACTTGCTCTATGTGTGGCAGTACCTTCAAGTATAAAGGGAATTAGCCCGCTCATGTGAAGCAGGGCTGCAGCCAAAGGAAGCAAGATAAACAGCGGCGACGTAAACAACAACTCGAAGAACAACTTGAAAAACAACTTGAAGAGATAACAGTAAGCTTCAATTTCTCATAGTGTTGAAATGCTATTCATGTCATTTTTCAAATTTTCAATTTTCAAAAGCACATAATATAATATTTGTTCTTATACATATCAGTTGACCATTCATTACTAAGCTCATCTCGTTACTGTTTCAGCGACAAGAAAAGGAGTGCATCGCTGCTGCTGATAATGTTTCAACTACCTCTGTGCTACGAAAACGTCGACGGTCACCGCCATCTTCAACATCACCATCTGTCAACCGATCATACATCCCGTGCATGGTCTCAGACCAACTAGTTGGTGAAAGACTGTTTGAATGTTTTTGTTAGACGCAGGTGTGAAGCTAGCCGACCTGACGTCCGATCACTTGTGTACTATCGGAAGTTGGTTGCAAGAAACGTTTTCAGAGGAGTGGCGAAACAAATTAAAGCAAATTGTTCTGGCAGTAATGGAGGGTGACCTGTAAAGAATTTTCTTTTGTTTTGTTCACGATTAAACTTTGCAAGACTCTGTATCAATGTCTAGTCTATGGTTCTTGCAGTTATGGACCGTGACATGTAAGTACGTTTGTGTTGTTCACGAAAAAACTGTGCAAACCTTATCTTGCTTTTTTTGTTGTGTCTTACACTTCACAAGTAAAGGTACTTGTCTAAGTCCCGATTAACAAATCACTCAAATCACTCATCCTTCGTGTCTGATCACTCACATACGGATGACACATCACACGAGAGTACGGATGACACATCACACGAGACTACGGATACCACATCACACGAGACTATGGATGACACTTCACACGAGAGTACTGACGAGACTATGACCGAAATATGTCACGAGACTATGGATGACACATCACACGAGAGTACTGACGAGACTATGACCGAGATGTGTCACGAGACTTCGGATGACACATCACACGAGACAAAAGACGAGACTATGACCGAGATGTGTCACGAGACTTCGGATGACACGATACAAGAGACGAGACTATGACCGAGATGTGTCACGAGACTTCGGATGACACCTCACACGAGACAAGAGACGAGACTATGATCGAAATGTGTCACGAGACTTCGGATGATACGAGACAAGAGAGTACCGACGAGATAAGAGGTGACGCGAGACTACGGATGACACATCACACGAGAGTACCGACGAGATAAGAGGTGACGCGAGACTACGGATGACACATCACACGAGACTATGACCGAGATATGTCACGAGACTTCGGATGACACACGACACGAGAGTACGGTTCGACGTGTTATCGCGTCAAATCCCTCCGTTTTCAGGAAAATAAACGTGTTATCGCGTGAGATCCCTCAAAACGAAGCAAAGCAAAGCAAATAGACGTGTTATCGCGTGAGATTTGCTTCAAAAAGAAGCAAAGCAAAGCAAATAGACGTGTTATCGCGTGAGATTTGCTTCAAAAGGAAGCGGAGCAAAGCAAATAGACGTGTTATCGCGTGAGAATTGCTTCAAAAGGAAGCAAAGCAAAGCAAATAGACGTGTTATCGCGTGAGATTTGCTTCAAAAGGAAGCAAAGCAAAGCAAATAGACGTGTTATCAAAGCAAAGCAAAGCAAACAGATGGGTTATCAAAGCAAAGCAAATAGACGGGTTATCAAAGCAAAGCAAAGCAAATAGGCGGGTTATCAAAGCAAAACAAATTGCCGGGTTATCAAAGCAAAGCAAACCAAATAGACAGGTTATCGCGCAATTCAACTAGTGGTTCAAGTAGTAATGAGGGTAGGTGGAGGCTCGCCCCGCCCCTTTTTGACCTACTTTAGGCCTAACTACATGCATAAAAAACGTCCTTATCTTTTTCGGGAACCTACTTATAAAAAAAGATCAAAGGGTTTTTGTGACACTAAACGTTTTCGGGAACCTACTTATAAAAAACGGGATTGATGACCTGTCACTTTTGATTGATTACCCTGTCCTCTTGAGGTGCCACCTAGCGATTATCCCAGTGATTAGTTTAGCCCTAGCGATCAACGTAGGCGTCCCAGCCCTAGCGATCAACGTAGCGTCCCTAGCATTCCCCTAGCGATCAACCTCGTAAGCAATAATGCGTATATAACCGCGATAAAACCACTCATAAACGCCGGCGCCGGATTAGCTCTCCTGGGAGCGCGTTCGACTAGGGATCGAAAGATTCCGGGTCCGAATCCGTACGTCGGCACCTTTTTAGATGCTCCGTCTAGCGGCGGCGGCGGCGGCGGTGTTTCTATATAAGCGGTGTCGGTAGCGGGTTATCGGTAGTAGTCATGTTGTCGTCGGAACCTATAAAGTTTGGCGGAACGCGCTCGTTCTTGTCGAATATGTACAAGTGCCGATTGACGGCGTACGGTCGGGTCTTCCGATCCGTCGAGCACGCCTATCAGTATAGGAAAGCGATGTTCAACGAAGACCTCGAATGCGCCGCGTGTATCAAAAGAGCGCGATCGCCCTACGTAGCGAAACGACTCAGCTACGGAATACGAAAAAAGAGAACGGGAACCGAATGGAACGTCGTTAGGGTCGCTTGTATGAAGGGGCTGTTGATGAGTAAGTTCGGCGGGACGGCCCAGTTGAAGGCCGACCTGTTGGCCACCGGGGACGCCGAATTGGTGGAGTGGGTACCGAGTAGGGAGGGTTTCTGGGGTACCAGGATCGGGGACGTTGCGGGGGAGAACAAGCTCGGTAAACTGTTGATGGAGGTGCGCGACGCTTATAAAGACGCGTAAAAAACCTCAGCCAGTATCAGTCGTGAAAATGGGCGGACCGTTGTTGAAGCATCCGTTTACGTGTATAGTATCCGGGCCTGCGGGATGCGGTAAGACGACGTTCGTCGACCGTCTGATACGACACGCTATGATCGATCCGCCGCCCGAAAAAATCCTGTGGTGTTACGGTCAGTGGCAGACCGCCTACGCGTCTATGTCTCCGGAAATAGAGTTCGTAGACGGCCTGCCGACTACGACGCATTTAGACGGTAAAAAGAGGACGCTTTTAGTACTCGACGACCTCATGGAGGAAGCCGATAGCGGGGTGACGGAACTATTTACAAAAAAAAGTCATCATTGTAATACGTCGGTCGTACAATTCCGACAGAACATGTTTCCGAAAGGGAAAGAAAACCGCACAATCAGCCTGAACGCCCAATACTTAGCGCTATTCAAGAACCCCCGAGACGCTGGTCAAGTAGGTCACCTAGCGAAACAGATGTACCCGGGAAAGGTCAAGTACATGATAGAGGCTTTCAAAGACGCGATGTCGGCGGCGTACGGCTATCTCTTCGTCGATCTGAAACAGGAAATGGAAGAGTACATGCGCCTGCGTACGTGTATATTTCCGGACGACCCCCTTCAGTACGTCTACGTACGGAAGGATGGTGGTCAACTATAAGTAGAGAGGGACGTCGCCGCGTACGCATTAGTCGGTATGACGGGAAGACGCGCGGTGGTAGCGGCGAAGCGACGACCGAAGGCGGCGGCGACGACGGTTTCGGAGCAACGCCTGAAGAGACACGTTCTCGCCCTGCAGTTGATGGATAAACATAAGCGGAACATCGATCTGCGAAAAGCCGTACTCGCCCACTCGGAGACCGGTCTCATATGTAGTCTGTGCGATTGCGCGTACAATATTCTGAGAGGGAACGTGAAGGTGTCGGCGAAGCAGAAACGCGTGTTGAAGAAGTACAGAGATCACCTGCGTGACCTGGTCAACAAACGAATTCCGGTGAAGCGGAAGTGAGCCATCTTGCAAACGGGGGCGGGCGGATTTCTGACGGCCCTGCTAGCGCCGTTAGCGAGCACCGTTCTCCTACCACTACTCAAACAGGTCATCGGGGGTAATTGATGCAGTACGCAAAGAAGATGACGTTGGTCGACCCGCGATTGGTGGAAAGTCTCCTTCAGCCACAGCAACCGCCGTCGAGCATGCTCTGATCACGTGTGCTGAGTAGCCTGGACAACGACATGAAGGACATTCTAGAGCGGTCGGATTTATCCGAAAGCGATAAGGTGGCGTCGTACAATCAACTGCTGAGACGCTACAACACGATAGAGGCGGCTCGAGCGGCGCAACCGGTACGCGTGTCGATGGTCAACGCCGACGGCGGCGGCGAAATACCACAGCCGACCGCGGTGGCGGCGCCATTGTCGGATGCTGTAGAGCGCGAAATCGTAGCCAGCATGCCGAAAACGCTGAAAGGGAAGGCGGGCCTGCTTATCGCGAAAATGAAAGCCGATCCGTTGTGTCGATGGAACGACCGCGGCGAATTCGTGTACGACGGTAAAACGATCGCGGGGAGTAACATGGTCGATCTAGTGAACGATCTCATGCGAGCGAGAACGAAGACGACACACCCCTTAGGATGGCAAGAGTTCGGGTTGCGTATGAAGGATATGAACATTCCTATGGAGTACGTCGGCAACCCGCAATATCGGGAGTACATGGAGCGGCGGCGGCCAGTTCAGCGGGGAAGCCGGCGCGAAGACGACGTGGGTCTAGAAAGAGACAACGAACAGCGTTGAACATCTGGGAATCGGCGTGACGATGCCGTCACAACGACCGATAACGGCCATCATCGTCAGCCTCGTCATCACGGTTATCGCTCTCTATATGTGTATAATATTCGGCGTTCATTGGTCGTCGTCGTCGTCGTCATGGTGTCCGGGTGGAGTCGTCGTCGTCGTCCAAAAAGAAAGCTTCGAAAACGAAACGACGATGACGACGACGAACTGAATGAACTCTACTTCGATCCGAAACGGGCGGGAAGTTACGGCGGTGTCGACGCGTTGCACCGGGCGTCGATCCGACGACGACGACCGACCGTCGAGAGATGGCTAGCGGCGCAGGACGCCTATACCCTACACAAACCGGTTAAACGACATTTCAAACGACGTTGCGTCATCGTGGGCGGTCGAAACCAGCAGTGGCAAGCAGATCTGGTCGACTTGACTAGGCTGAAAAAACACAACGACGGTATAACATTCCTATTGACGGTCATCGACGTGTTTTCGAAGTGGGCGTTGAAGAGTAAATCCGGCCCGTCGCTCGTCGCGGCCTTCGAGCGTCTGCTGAGCGGCGCGCAACCACCGCCGAACGCGCTGCAGACCGATAAGGGGACCGAGTTTCTGAACCGACCCCTGCAAACGTTCCTAAAGAGTCGCGGCGTTCATCATTTCGTGACGCATAACGAGGAGACTAAAGCGAGCGTCGTGGAACGATTCAATCGGACTTTGAAGACGCGAATATGGCGTTATTTTGCGAAACACGAGACGCTGCGCTACGTAGAGGCGTTACCGGATTTCGTGCATTCGTACAACAACGCCTACCACCGAAGCATCGGTAGGACGCCGACGAGCGTCGACGCGTCTAATCAGGAGGACGTATAGCAACGCCTGTACGGCGGCGGCGGTGGTGGTCGGCGAAAAAAAACGAAACTGCGCGAGGAAGATCGCGTGAGTGTCAGTAGGTTTAGGGGTCAATTCAAAAAAGGATACATGGCTAACTGGAGCGAGGAGCTCTTCACCGTCGTAGAGGTGCACCCGTCCGAGCCGCCCGTTTATCGCCTGAAGGACGACGCCGGGACGCCGGTAGAGGGCGCCTTCTACGAACCGGAACTACAACGCGTAGTCGTTCCGAAGGATAAACTATATCGCGTGGAGGCGGTGCTACAGCGTCGTCGGCGCGGCGGCGGGTCGGAGGCGTTCGTAAAATGGCGCGGTTATCCGGCCTCCTTCAACAGCTGGATCGACGCCGAGTCGCTCGTGGACCTATAATAGCGCGGCGGCGACGGTGGATAGCCAGACATGACGCGTTGGACTCGCCACGAGGGATGCTGGCGGTTACACGAAGCGGGCTTATTCAGCGGAACTTCGTTCTTACCGTATAAGGGGCCCTGCTGTATCGACAGACCGCAGTGGCGCGACGATGATCGACGAGGCGGCGACGAAGAGGCATGGCGACGACACGCAGACTACGAACGAGGACTCCGTCGACGCAGCTACCTCTACAGGGAAGTCGACGAAGACTACCAACGAGGACTCCGTCGATGCCGTCCCCGAGAACGTCGTCGACACCGGCCACGAACCCGTTCCATGGCGGCTCTGCGGCTCCCGAGTCCGTCTATGAGCGGCGGCGGTCGACGACGTCGACAAAACGACGATGGCGGCGGTATCGTCTGATTTTTACCTGACGCTACCGAGCAACGCGTCTATGAAGAGGCACCCCGAAAATACGTTGACGCACTACATCACGACGCTGCCGCGACGTTTCGACCTGTCGGAGGGAGAATGGGAATGCGGACTGGTGACGCTACAGTACCCGCACACGTGGTACAACGTGAGAGAGGCGGACGCCACCTTCTACCTGTCTTGCGCGACGGGCGACTCGGGTCTTTTCACGACAATGGACGGTGTCGGGGTATACCGACAGGGTACTATTACTCACGGTTTCTACAACAACGTTTACGTGCTACTGCGCCAGATCAACGAGGCGCTAATGAAATTGTGCACCGATAGGGTCAAGGCGCGGCTAGAGTACTGCGGCGTCTCTAATCGAATGACGCTGCGTATGTCGTCGGGTGTCACCTTTACCCTACCCGATACGAGTCGTCTGAAGAGCGTGCTAGGTTTCCATAACAACGTTATCACGAGTCCCCCGCTGATGGGCCCCGAACCGGAAGTCGTCATTATCGATACCGACCCCGTCGCGTACACGTACGCGTACGAAGGTCGCGATACGGTGGATATGAAGGCGGGCGTCGACACCCTGTACGTGTACACGGATCTCGTGGAATCGCGCGTCGTCGGTGACGTGTACGCGCCGCTCCTTCGAAACATCGATGGCTTCGGTACGAACGGCAGCGTTATTTCGGAAACGTTCGACCGCGTCCAATACGTGAAGCTGCTGCGGCATCAATTCGACACGATCGAGGTCGATATAAGAGACGATCACGGTCAACCGATACCATTCGAGCGGGGAAAACTAGTGGCGACACTTCACATCAGACGCTGTAAATCGAAATTGTTTTAACGATGCCGACGAACCCGTACGTGGACTACTACGTTCGACAGGTCGGCGGTGGTCACCTGCCGGTCTTCGTCGGTGGTCGGGGTCAGCGAGGACACGGTCTGGGTAATATTTTCGGGAGCCTGTTTCGAAGCGTCATGCCGCTTTTTAAGAGAGGCGCCATGGCGTTGGGAAAACGCGCGCTCAAAACCGGCGTGCGCGTGGCGCGGGACGTCGTCGCCGGCGACAATCTGAAAGCGTCGGTAAAACGACGCGCGAAGGAGGCCGGTGTCGATCTTCTCGACGGCCTATTGAAAGTGCCGCCGAAGAAGAAGAAAAAAGTGCAGCAGCGCCGCGCCGCTATAAAGGCGCCGCGTCGAACGTCAGTAGACGGAAGAAACGGCGTTGACCGGTGAATATATTCGACGAGTAATGGCGTTCGTGAATAGCTGCGCGGCGTGCGAGGGCGTGAAGGCCGAACTGGACCTGTTCACAGGGCCGGTGATGCAGAAGACCATCGAGAGCAGTCAGTGGACCGTCTACCAACCGCTGACGGCTCTCGACGCCGGCGGCCCTATTGAGTTCCTCATTCCGGGATCGGGTAACGACTATACGGACCTGGCGAGCCTTCAAACGTTCGTCCGCTTCAAAGTGATTCAGGGGGACGGTACCGATCTGGGGGCCGGCGCCAACGTGGCGCCGGTCAACAATTTCCTGCATTCGATGTTCAGTCAAATCGACGTGTCGCTGAACGGTACGCTCGTGACGCCCTCCACCAATACGTACGCGTACCGGGCCTACCTCGAGACCCTGCTGAGTTACGGTAGCGACGCGAAACGATCGCATCTCACGGGGTCGCTGTGTTACAAAGACACCGCCGGACACATGATCGCGCGCGGGGACGACAACACCGGGTTCGTAGCGCGGCGCGACCTGACGGCGGCCAGCGGCGAAGTGGAGATGATGGGACGCCTGCACGTCGACGCGTTTATGTTAAGCCACCTCCTACCGAGCGGCGTCGACACGAAACTACGCATGGTGCGCTCGAAAGACGCCTTCGCGCTCATGGCCCCGGCTAAGTTCCCGATGCACCGCGTCGACTGCAAGTCGTTCTCGATAACGGCGGGCACGCTGTCGCACACGCACGAAAACTTGTACATGGGTGTGATTCCGAAACGCATAATCCTGATGATGATCGACAACGCCGGCTATAACGGAGACTACACTAGAAACCCGTTCAACGCGCAGCACAACGACATAAACTTCCTCACGCTCGTCGTCGATGGACGTCAGGTGCCGAGCAAGCCGCTACAGCCGGACTTCCCGCGCCATCGGTACCTCCGAAGCTACATGAATCTCTTCGAGGCCACCGGAAAGGCGGGCGAGGACGAGGGGAACGACATATCGCGCGCTGACTTCGGCGCCGGCTACACCGTCTTCGCTTTCGACCTGACCCCCGACTGTTGCGACGGGGACCATTTCAATCTCGTGCGTCAGGGGACCGTGGGCGTTGAAATGCACTTCGAGACGCCGCTAGTCCGACCGACGAACGTCGTCGTGTACGCGGAATTCGAGACGGTGCTGGAGATCGACAGGAGCTGGAACGTCCTGTACGACTGTACATCGTAATAACTATGGATACGTTCCAACTGATGCGTACGCTAAAGACATCGTCGTCGGCGTCGTGCCTAAAGACGCGCTACTTACCAGCACCATCGCCGCCACTTACCCGACTGCCTTCGTGTGCAACACCGACGACGGCGGCGAGCCGGGGGAGCACTGGGTGGTCGTCTACGTCGACCGGGGAGGCGTCGGCGAGTACTTCGATTCGTACGGTCTGCCGACGCTGCACGCCGACTTCCACGCGTTCCTGCACCGTCACTGCGGCGACGAGTGGACGTACAACGACAAGCGGTTGCAGAGCGTCGTCTCTAACGTGTGCGGACAATATTGCGTCGCCTACCTACTCCTCCGATGTCGCGGTATGCCGTTGACGGCGTTCCAGAACCTATTCGGCGCTAATCGGGTGAACAATGATTATATCGTATCCGATTGGCTAAAACCATTGCAGCATTAATGTTTCGCTTCGCTTTTACGTGTAGTAATAAAAAACGATGACAACAAATGTACGCAATTGTGTTTTATTACCCTACCTACATACATACAGAACCCTACCCCTAGGCGGCCGCCACCCTAATCGAGTTAGACGAGTAGTTAGTCGAGTTAGACGAGTAGTTAGTCGAGTTAGACGAGTATCGGTGCCGTGGTGACACCGTCGTCGAGCACGCGGCGGTTAGCGTAGAAATAGCTCAACGCCGCGCGCTCTTGAACGTACGTCAACACGGACGAGTTTTTCACCTGGAAGCCGCGGTTCCAACCGACGCCGCTGCGTCGGTCGCGCAGTACGGCGAGGAAGGTGTGCTCGTCGATATCGTTCTGACGCTTGCTCAATCCCTTCGTGCTGTACTTCGCGCCGTTGTTGCCGCAGAAGCAGTAGTACGTCTTACTGCACAGCGCCACGATTCCATCGCCGCGCCACTCTTCTTTGAAGAGACCCGGCGTTCGACGATCGAACAGAAGACGGCGCGCGCAGCAGCAGTCCCCACCCTCCCACGTCAGTCCGGCGACGCGGCGTCGTACGTACGCGTCCACGTGCGCGTCGCAACATTCGGCCGGAAACCAGAGCGACCGATTCCGGAAGTAGTGTTCGCGCAGCGCTTCCGGTACGAGCGCGTCGATGTCGTGACCCGCGAGGGCTATGTACGCCGAGTCGGTGTCCATAGCGCAGTACTGGAAGAGCGGTCGGGGAATGTAGGCGTCGACGAAGTCGTAATAAAACTCGAGCATTCGTAATTTCGCGTATTGATACACGAAATAACCGATTTGAATCGGCAGGCCGTAGACGACGGTGCGCTTATTCAGCGCCACCTCGTACAGCTCGTCGTCGACGACGACGTCGAGTTGCCGGAAGCGTCGGTTGTTGACGAGTTGCGAGGCGCCTACCGGCGTGGCGTACTTGATATCCCGGTGCCGATCGACGCGCGTAATCGTTTCCCCGTACGAACTGTTGCCGAGTAGTTTAAAGGTGTCGGCGATGATCGCTTTGTCGGGGTCGACGTCGCCCTCGCGTCGCGCCGTCGACACCGTGTCGCCGAAACGGCGAAAGCACGCGATCGGCGTGTACTCGATCACTTGGTAGATGCGCGCGACGACGAGCCCATGCTCCAGATACCAGTGTAGGAGGGGCGTGGCGAGCACGGTCGCCGTGCCGAAGTAGCTACCGACGAGTGTCCGTTGAGGTCGGGTGAGTCGACTCGGCGTAGCGGCGCATGAACGTGCTGAGATCGTCGCGCGTGATATCGACGTTCTTGAACACGGGCTGCATTTCGGCGAACTTAGCGCGCAGCGCTTCCGGCACGGCGATATCGCACTGCACGAGGCCGAATAGAGATCCGTCGCGTACACCCTCCAGTATCGTCGAGTGCGTACACCCGCCCCCCGCCGGTTGCCATCGTGACTCGTCGGGCGGCGTCGGCGCCACGGGGGGTCTCACGGCTCGCCACTGGCACTCCCACATTTCGACGACGGCGTCGACGTGGCGGCGCAGGTAGGCCGTCACGGCGATCGTCGAGGCGTACAGCGTCGTCATCGGTTGACCGTTGACGGCATTCGTCGTCACGTGCGTCTGGCATATCGGGCAGCCGTGAAAGTAGCAGCCGTGAAATTGATACGACGTTCACGTGGCGGCGCACCAACCGTCGACACGGTACTTGCCGACGCGCTTCTCGCGTCCGTTCAACTGGTGCCGTATAGGAGTGCCGATTCGTTCCGCTTCGTACGTCAACCACTCTACGGCCATACGACCGTAGCGGTGCACGCGTTCCGCTCGAAAGCCGGTCTCCGCGCGTCGGCGCGTGTACCAACCCGTCGGCATCTCCCGCATCATCGCCGATAGATAGAGGCCGTTCGCGTCATAGCCGACTATCGAACGACACGGGTTGGTACCTCGAATCGACGTCACACCGGCTTCGTGATGACGCGCGAAGATGACCGATGGACCACCGACGATCTGCGACTGCAGTAGGCGGTGCAGGTCTTTGTTGGACTCGTTGAACAGCGAGAAATGGATTGACAGCGGCAGGTCATTGAATAGGTACAACAACGTCAACCCCGGTACGCTGATGGCGTCTTTGAACATGTCGAAGCGCTGACGGCGATAGAAGGCGAACTGCCGCTCGAGGGCCTCGAGAAACGGCGCCACATCTCGGTTATTATACCAGATTAGAAAATCGCGCATCGTCGTCATTCGCTCGTCGCGCCACGCCGTCGCACAAATTTCGTACGCCTCCGCGGAGATTCCCTCGCGTTTCAGGTGGCTGTAGAAAGTTTCGCGCGGCGGCAGGACGGTCTCGTACAGGCGCGTCAACGCGTCGATATATTCGTACGGAAAGTACCCCTTCGTCGCCGCGCAGCCGTACGCTTTCAGATAGCGCTCGTAGCTGACACCGGGCGCGAGGTAATTAGTTATGTCGAGAAATTTCAACGTCGACGTCGTCAGGCACATGTAATTGTTCTGTCGTTTAATGGTGAACGCCGACGATGTGTGCTGCGCGTCGTCGGTTATGAGCAGGGGGGTCAAGTACTTTTTGACGACATTCAAATCGTACTTACCGCTGTTGAAGCCCAGTACGGGCATTTGACGAAGGTGCGTCCACAGGCGGTCGACGAGTGCGGCGTACGGTGACGCATCGTTGTCGTCGTCGCATCGTCGCCGCCAGTCGTCGTCGAGCGCTTCGAGCGCCTCGAAGACCGCGTCATAGCGGGGGCGTAGAGCCGCTCACGGCTTCCAGGTCATCGATGAGGCTGCGCGCTAGTTCGGCCGAATCACCGGTCGTGACGTAACAGCGCGCCGCTTCGTATCCGGGCACGTTCGACGCGACGCTCACGCTGAACAGTTCGTGTCGCGCTAGCCACCGGCATTTGTCGGTATCCGGCGGCAGCTCGTTGGCGGCAAAATAACATTCAAAATCGAATGTCGCGCGGTACTGATAGTAGCGCAAGTCGTCGTCGCCGACGTCGATACCTTCGTCGTCGAGCCGCTGAAATACGGACGGCGTCGGTCGGTAGACGCCGCCGGGGAACACGTGACGAACACCGCCTTCGCACGTCGCTTCGTGACGTCGTAAACGCGACGGGTACCGCCAGAGGGAGTTGACGCATTTCGAGCACTTGTACGTTTTCGCGTACGCGCGCAGGTCGACTATATACGAGAAGTGCTTCTCGTACAGGTTGACGTTCAGGGTCGTGGGGTGCGTTTCGATCGACCGACGGACTAGTTAGGCGGCGCCAGCCGCCGTCAGTCGATAGACGGCGATGTTGATGCCGAAAACCGCCTCCACGCGTTCCAGTTCGTTCAGGCGCACGCCGTTCGTCGTGCCGTAGCGAGCGCGCAGTTGATTAGCGACTCGCGTTAAACGGGTTGAATTGATTTTGGGCCCGTTCCGCGTTCCGCGACCGCCGCCTTGCAGGTGGAGGCCGATGCACCGGACGAGGCATAGATGATCGTCGTAGGGCGTGCCTCGACGATCGTTTGTCAACGTCACGACGTGCCTGTTATTGCGCACGTAGGCGGGGAGCGCGGCGCCAACGCACCCGATAGGATGGTTTAGGATGGCGTTCACGAAGTAGGTGGCGTTCGTTACGAGCTTGACCACCCACCCCGAGTCGGGACGCTGCGCGATGACGTACTGTAGTACGTCGGTCGTGCGCACGACGTCGAGGAATCGTTCGAAAGAACGGCTATCGGTAACGAGGGCGGGCGTTTCGAGATGGCGACCGCAGCAGTTACAGGACGAGTGAAAATAGCGGTAACGACCCGACACCTTGTGGCGTAACACGAAACCATAGCTTACGTTTATTTTAAACGCATTCTTTTGTTCGCGAAACATAACCCTCAGACGCGGTTCGAGCACCCGCGTACTCGTACAGGCGGTCATGCGATAGTTGTAGCGGGACTGCACGACACCGAGCGCTACCGACGTCTCTATGCTACGTCGATGCTCGTCCACGACGCGTTGAAGAGCGTCGGCTGATGGTGGTGGTGGTGGTGGATTGGAATCATCGGGAGGTGGCGACACCTGACGACCGCACCGTTCCCTCAGGTGTCGTAGCATAGCGGCGCGCGTACTGTACGTTACGCCGCATTTCGGACACTCTCGTCGCTTTACGCATAGCGCGTTATCGCCGCATCGTTTCGAACTCTTCGCGTGTCGTTCTAACGTCGACTGTTTCGCGAAATAAGTACCGCATTTCGGACATAGTCACCTAGTAGTAGGCGACGGTGGCATACTTTTTTGTGCTGTTACTTTTTCGAGCACCCCTATTTATAACAGAGGTACTGTGGTGGTTGTGGTGGTACGGACATGCGCAGTGTTTTGTTAAGTAACGTGGGGGTGGTGGTGGTTTTGTTAAGTAACTTGGTGGTACGGACATGCGCGGTGTTGTTGCGGTGGTGGTGGTACGGACATGCGCAGTGTTGTTGTTGTGGTGGTGGTGGTGGGTGCTTTCGAACACCTAGTGTTAACAGTGGTGGTGGTGGGTGCTTTCGAACTCCTAGTGTTAAGTAATAACCTAGTGTGTGTTTTGTTAAATAACTCGGAAACTGAACGTACATTTTCAACGTTTTATTAAGCGTATCGTCGTAGTACAACGTAAAGCGATTTTTATTAAAAACAAATGAGCAGAAGTGCAAATAAGCAGTAATGTTCATTCAGATTAGAGGCCGCTTCTGCACTGGATGTACACGTGCACGGCCGATTCCAGTCGAGCACGGTTGACGAAGTCGCGCCAATCCGTGCCAAGTAGCCAGTCCGACACGAACTGGACCAAATACAGCTCCCCCGCACGCCCCGGTTGCTGTCCATTCGCCTTAACGTGTAGTAGCTGCACGAGACGCACGAAGGTCGGTATCAGCGATCGATGTAGACACGTTTCCAACACGGCGTTGAAGTGATGCGTGACGAGGTCGGCTACGTTGTCGTAGCGCTGTGCGTACACACGAGTAGGCCGACCCGCGCGATAGCCGACCATATGCACGTACGGACAACCTTCATTGACCTCGCAAGCGCCGCATCGATCTCGCGCCATCTCCAGTATCATCTCACCGAGGTGTTCGGCGAGAAGGGACATCGCGTGTCGTTCATATCGACAAGCCAACTGACCCCGGCCCGTCTCGACGACATGTCGTTGTATCACTTCCGGCGGTGATGGACTCCAACAACACGGCGGCGCGATCTGGTACAGACTTTCGTAAGCCGGCGGTGCACCAAGCGCCTCCTCGATGATAGCGTCCAACGCGTTATCGACGACGCCCACGCACCCCTACAGCACAAAGCATGTCCTAGCGTCAGCAAGGCGCCTACAAACATACATTATAATTAGTCTTCCCAGTCCCACGGCGATCGTGCGAACGTCCGTAACGCGTGCGCATACTTTGCACGCGCCTCATCGTCGTACTTCAGTAGTAGTCTCTCGAACGCAGCATCCTCAGCGGTGCTTTCACGTTCAAGCCGCTGTGCTCTCTACAAACACACATTATTATTAGTCCGCCTCTTTTTCAGCAGCAACACGGGCCAGCAGCGCAGCATCTTTCGTCTCACTATCCGTCACTGCCCGATCCAGCAGTGTTTGTACGAACAATGCAAACTCCGCGTACCTTGCACGCATCCTTTCGTTATTCGCTAACATGTCCAGCAGTACGCGACGCACCTCCTACAGACAAAAATTAAAATAAATGTCATGCTTTAAATAAGTTCGTAAGCTGAGCACCATGCTATTATGTATTTTTTTCGGCTATCTCGACTAGTAGGCGCGCTCAGTCGCATCGCTTCGTAAGCTGAACACCAGGCCATTATGTAATTTTCGGCTATCTCGGCTAGTAGGCGCGCAGCCTCGTCACTTGTCGGTTTACGCGTCAGCAACGCTACCACCAGCGGGGACTCCTATACACAAACAACACAAGAAACCCATTATTAGTCGTCGTCGTCGTCGTCGTCGTCGACGTATCTCTTCAGTGTGCGCACCGTATAAGACGCCTCTCCTTGCCAGGTCGTCTTACGCACACTGAGCTACACTTTCGTACCTGTTAACTCAAGCACAGTATCACGAAGGTCCTCCTCATTTAATTCCACCAAGTAATCAGCCCGGTACTCGAGCTTAGCCATTTGCGTGTCAAACAGCGTAAGCCAAAGCTCATCTTCTTCGTCATCGCCGTCTCGTATCATCACACGCAGCGCAAAGAAATTGTTCACCACATCCTGTTCACCGTGGGTTCGACATAGCATAACGCTATCTTTGGCTTTCTGATACAGCTTGCGCCGGCAATGGGAACATCCCCTATACCTGCACTGGTCTTTGTAAGACACAGCCTCGATAAAGGCGGGCGTCTTAAGTTTATATACGCCGTTCTCAGCGCACGCCAGCTCCCTCACACTCACCAATGTAGCCTGTGACGCCGTTGCGGTGCTGCACTCTCTCTCAAGCGACGCGCGCCGCGCCGGATGCTCCAAAGCCGCTTCGTCGGCCCCACGTTTACGGCCGATCGGCGACGCTATAACCAACACGGGTCTCTTAGCAGCAGGCGTTGTCCCCGCCGCAGCTGCTCCGCCTGCTGTTGCTGCTGCTATCGGTTGCTGCTGCTGCTGCTGCTGCTGACTTCCGCTCGCCTTAGACGCCTGCTTACGCATCGCCTTCAGCTTTTTCGCCGGTGTCGTCATCTCGATATTGTCGGCCATTCTCGCGGTGGAAGGACGTCTGCTACTGCTGTAATAAGTCAGACCACTTGCGTTATACCACATAGCAATTTTTCAACCGTTTTATATAAGCAACATACGGCGCATGCGCACTTAACACATAACGCCCTAATCGACAGTTCTATTACAATATTTCGCGCATGCGCACTAACGCATAACTGACTAGTCTCCGAGGTATTTGCTTTCGGAAAAAAATTAGCGGTCACGTTAGTGCGTTCGCTGTCAACTGTGTATTTACATCGAATTTCTATAATATAAATACACCACATAATTCCCTACGACCGACTGATCCCACACAATACTTAATTTCATACTTTTAACGATTCGGTTAGGTTTTGGAAAGAGCATTGTTCTCTCTTCACATTCCGATCACGATAAGCTTATCAGTGATTCGCGTCGCCACTCGGATCCGAGGTATTTGCTTTAGGAAAAAATTAGCGTTCACGTTAGTGTGTTAGTTGTCAAATGTGACTTTTACATCGAATTTCTATAATATTACTACACCACATAATTCCCTACGACCGCCTGATCCCACACAATACTTAATTTCATACTTTCAGCGTTTCGGTTAGACTTTTGAAACGGTTTTCACATTCAGTGTTTTTGCGCATGCGCTCTTATCGCATAACTGACTAGTTTGCTTTAGAAAAAACCAGCTTGAAACGGTATTCACATTCAGTGTTTTTGCGCATGCGTTCTTAACGCATAACTGACTAGTTTGCTTTAGAAAAAACCAGCAGTCGTTGTTCATTTTCACACGAGTATGGCATCGGGTACCACGTTCACGTTTCCCACGACAAAGCAGCGGTGAGTTACTATTATTATTATTTAGCAATAAAAGTTGGCTTTTACAGGCGTTCTATTAGAGCGGTACGTTAGTTTTTACACGAGTCCCCTATTCTTTATTAATTACATGTAATTAATAAGAACCTCGTTATTCATATTGTGTCTCATTAATTTGGGAGCCAATAGAGCGGTTGGTTTTTACAGAGGCTCATTTTACAGGAGTCTATTAATTAATAATTATTAATCCTTTGATGTTAAATGGTGTCACATTTTCCCACATTCAATACAGCAGCGTTGTTAATTATTCACAGGCGTTATTCATGTTTCACAGACCGTCTACACGCGAACGGCCTATATGCGTCGTCCACCCGACAGTACGCCATACATGACGACAAGGGCCTGGCCATTCGTGATTGAATAATAAAATATAGTCTATCACTTACACCACCGTTGTTGTTGTTGTCGCTTCCTATATTATATCCACCGCACGCAAACATCCCGCCTTACCAGGCCGCTGAGTACACACGCTGAATACATTTCGTTTCATTTTATTAAACGCGCAGTGCCAACTAACCGTTAAACGCATAGCTAAGCCGTTGAGCTAAATTTACGCCGTTATTTGCACAGCGCCTGCTGCAGCCGTACATTTCGTTTCATTTTATTAAACGCGCAGTGCCAACTAACCGTTAAACGCACAGCTAAGCCGTTGAGCTAAATTTACGCCGTTAATCGTACAGCGACCGCTGCTAGCCGTGGAGCTAAATTTAACCGCCCGTAACTAGGCCGTAGATCAAAGGCCACCGCTGCTGCTGCAATCACTCAGCGAGCGCGCCGCATAGGGTACAGCGGGGTATTCTCGTACACAGTGGGTTTAGCACCTTTATAACCACGGTGGTTTTAGCTATAACCGTATGGTTATATAAAGAACGTAACTAGGGACGCTGCTATATCCTAACGTTGATCGCTAGGGCTAAACTAATCACTGGGATAATCGTTAGGTGGCACCTCAAGAGGACAGGGTAATCAATCAAAAGTGACAGGTCATCAATCACGTTTTTTATAAGTAGGTTCCCGAAAACGTTTAGCGTCACAAAAACCCTTTGATCTTTTTTTATAAGTAGGTTCCCGAAAAAGATAAGGACGTTTTTTATGCATGTAGTTAGGCCTAAAGTAGGTCAAAAAGGGGCGGGGCGAGCCTCCACCTACCCTCATTACTACTGGTTCATTTCGTTGTTTGCGTTTGAACAGTAAACACCTGCATCATGAGCTTATCTACTGTTCTACTGGCTGCCAACAAGCCCACACCAACACCGTCCTTGGCACCTTTCCGATGCCCAGATTGCAAGAGATATTTTACACGTAGGAACAACTGGAAAAGTCACATTGCCCACAATCGCTGTAGGCCATCGACAATCACTACGACGACAAGCACTACATTGTTCAATTCACTTGAACCGGCGCCTACTTCGACATCTGTGTCTTTGATCCCGGCAACAAACTCGTCATTCTCATCTCCATCTCAGGCGCCTACTATGACACATGTACCTACGGTTCCATCAACAAGCTCGTCATTCCCGTCTCCATCTCAGGAGACCATGGAGTATACAAAGAAGATGGCGCTGGTCGATCCACGTATTTTAGAAAACATTCAACCACAACGTCCTTCTCCGGCTAATCCTATCGAAAGGGTCTTGCAACGACTCGATAATGAAATGCTAGACATATTAGAACGAAGCGATATATACGAGGGGAAAAGGTTGTGTTGTATAACCAGGTATTGAGTCGGTACAACGATCTTTCCGACAAACGTATCCAAGAACCCGTGCGTGTGGTCTTCGAAAAAATCCCCAGTGAAGAGAAAAACAAAGTACAACCTGCTAACGAAAACGAAGTCGTCGAAAAGGAGAGTATCGAAAACGAAATCATCGACAGCGTGCCGAAAACAATGAAGCTGAAAGCACGAAGACTACTCGATAAAATGAAAGGGGCCGTAAGTTGGAACTGTCGTGGCGAGATGATGTACAGAAACAAGGCGGTACCCAGAAGTAACATCGTGGAACTTGTGAATGACGTGTTGAGAAAACGGAAGTCGTTTGAACCGGTGGGATGGGAAACCTTTGCTCGTGGTCTCAAGGATGTCAACACGCCAATGGATTTAGTCGGGAACTCAGATCGTTGGATTTACATGCAGACAGCATCAGTGGACGATGACATATCAAAGGAAACCAGCATTCCGTGTGACAGTGGTCGTCGTCGGAATCGTAGACGACCTTCATCGTCGCGACGCGCGCCTCATTCGGCGACACCTTTGCAAATCACACGTTGGGAACCTTATTAACGTTATCGATTTGGAATCTACAGGAACAGTGTTCAAGAGAGATCATATGGGAAATATTAAAATAAAATTGTGTTTATGCTATGGATGAGTGTGTTTGTATTTTCGTTTTCATAGTCACGTGACTTCCCTTAACACAAAAACTGTGCACGTCCATGAGAGAGGCGACATTCGACGCCACTCAACGGATACCAATGTAATTAGTCAGAGTATCGCCATCTACTGGTCGTGATAGATCTCTATTCGTGGACACACTTCCGGGAATACCCGAAGCACATAGCCTTGTTGACAGTCAAGTAACTTCCGGTGTGATAGCACTTCCGACGTAGCGTCCCTAGTATAGGCTGCCGTAGCAAACGAATTTGAAAACTGCTATGATAGAAAACAACTATGTCAATAACATGTAAGGACAACCACCTGACAGGACTTCATTCAAAGTGGTGACCATCATCGTTCCCAACGCCACTCAACGGACACCAATGTAATTAGTCAGAGTATTGCCATCTACCGGCCATGATAGTTCTCTATTCGTCGACACACTTCCGGAAATGGGGTAACCGTAGAGGCCGCCATGACAGGTCGTCATGACATTCAAGTAACTTCCGGTATGACATCACATCTAGCATAGCGATTCCTAGTGGATAATCGGAGTACTACCCCACACGATAGCGAAGGACAACTACCTGACAGGACTTCATTCAAAGAGGTGACCATCATGGTTCCCAACGCCACTCAACGGACACCAATGTAATTAGTAAGAGTATTGCCATCTACCGGCCATGATAGTTCTCTATTCGTTGACACACATACTCGTTGGGAATAGCAGAAGCGTAGAGGCCGCCATGACAGGTCGCCATGACATTCAAATAACCTCCGGTACTACGTTACTTCCGGCGTAGCGTCCCTAGTAGAGGCCGCCATGACAGTCAAGTGACTTCCGGTATGACATCACATCCGGCGTAGCGCCCCCTAGTGGATAATCGGAGTATTACGTGACAGGATGGCGTCATCTAGCGGGTAAAAATATATAATTAGGTTAGCTAGAGAAAAAAAAGTTGGGGTTAACCTCGCGAAAATTTAAACAACCACCAAAGTGGTGGTATAAATTTTCCGCTAGGTGGCGCTTTTGGGCAACCAATTTTGTTTTAGTTCATGACCTATCCGCCAGGTGGCCTATACACGGGTATTTGACCTTGACCTACATCCGGGACATTGACCTTGACCTTTGACCTTGACCTACATCCGGGTACTTTTTGCTCTTGCTCTAATCATAATCAAACCATGCACGGTACTTAACCTCCTTTACTACTTTTGTGTACCAACTCCGCTGTCACAGCAACTTTACGAAACTGCGTGTGCCATTACAAGTGAACCATGTGCTCTATGAAGCAGATGAAATTCACACGTCGACGTGGAAAAAGCTCGCACTGTCCTTATTTGTCTACAGTATCGTCCACGGCATCCCCTCTAGCCTGGCGACTGCGAACTTTTATTAATTCTACAACGATATAATTAACGAACGACAACTTATTGTTGCCAACTATTGTTCACGGTTTTCTGTTGCTACTCTAGCTATACAGGGACTCATTCTGACTGAAACAACAACGCCCTGTGCGACCAGCCAGACGTTCCCGCCCCTGGTCCATACAGCAGCGCCCCGTGCGACCAGCCAGACGTCACTCCTTCCACCCTATTAGCCAGAGACTAACCCGCCAGCGTCACTCCCTCCAACCTATTAGCCTGAGACTAACCCGCCAGCGTCAATCCCTCCAACCTATTAGCCAGAGACTAACCCGCCAGCGTCACTCCCTCCAACCTATTAGCCAGAGACTAACCCGCCAGCGTCACTCCCTCCACCCTATTAGCCAGAGACTAACCCGCCAGCGTCACTCCCTCCAACCTATTAGCCAGAGACTAACCCGCCAGCGTCACTCCCTCCAACGCATTAGCCAGAGACTAACCCGCCAGCGTCACTCCCTCCACCCTATTAGCCAGAGACTAACCCGCCAGCGTCACTCTCTCCAACCTATTAGCCAGAGACTAACCCGCCAGCGTCACTCCCTCCACCCTATTAGCCAGAGACTAACCCGCCAGCGTCACTCCCTCCAACGCATTAGCCAGAGACTAACCCGCCAGCGTCACTCCCTCCACCCTATTAGCCAGAGACTAACCCGCCAGCGTCACTCCCTCCAACCTATTAGCCAGAGACTAACCCGCCAGCGTCACTCCCTCCAACCTATTAGCCAGAGACTAATCCGTCAGCGTCACTCCCTCCACCCTATCAGCCAGAGACTGACCCGCCAGCGTCACTCCCTCCACCCTATCAGCCAGAGACTAACCCGCCAGCGTCACTCCCTCCACCCAATTAGCCAGAGACTAACCCGCCAGCGTCACTCCGTTCAACCTATTAGCCAGAGACTGACCCGCCAGCGTCACTCCATCCAACCTATTAGCCAGAGACTGACCCGTCAGCGTCACTCCATCCAACCTATTAGCCAGAGACTAACCCGCCAGCGTCACTCCATCCAACCTATTAGCCAGAGACTAACCCGCCAGCGTCACTCCATCCAACCTATTAGCCAGAGACTAACCCGCCAGCGTTACCATCAGTGAAGCGAAGGATAGTAGAGTCACACTTTTCCTGCTGCACGTGTGACAGAACCTTCACAAGAAACGCCAACTGGCAGCGTCACATTAATAAAAGCATCTGTTAAAGTAAACAAAATCACAAGTTAAAGAGTTACCGCGGAAAGGTATCGCTGATGCACGGGGTGACGCTACCTCGATATTACAAGACATGGACGCCCGCATGAAAGCCGTTTCCGTGTAACATGTGTGGAATTTAATATTGCATGTTAAAGTAGTAAACATGTTACCACGCTAACACGTTGAAACGTTAATGTGTTAAGAAGTTACCTTGATGACTTACTAACATAAGAAAACATTATCAGTCTAACGCGATGACACGATAAAAACAAGTTATAACACTCATGTACTAAAATATTAAAATGCTACAACGCTAACGCACTAAAAGTAACATGTTACAAAGTTACCGCGTTGACACACTAAAGTATAAAAATGTTACATGGCTAGCGTGCTGAAACGCTAAACTGTTATGACGTTACCATGCCGATGCACTAAAACATGAACATTTTACCCTGCTAACACGTTTACATGCTAAAATATTAAGAAGTTTCCACGTTGACGCATTCAAGTATGAAAACTTTACAGGTCTACCGTGCTGAAAAGCTAAAATGTTATGATGTTATCACGCTTATGCACTAAAATATGAAACTGTTACAAGGCTATCACGCTGATGCACTAAAATATGAAACTGTTACAAGGCTATCACGCTGATGCACTAAAATATGAAACTGTTACAAGGCTTTCACGCTGATGCACTAAAATATGAAACTGTTACAAGGCTATCACGCTGATGCGCTAAAATATGAAAATTTTATACCGCTAACACGCTGAAATGCTAAAATGTTACGAAGTTACCTCGGTGATGCACTAATATATGAACATTTTACACGGCTACCGCGATTAAACGCTAAAATGTTACGAAGTTACCTCGGTGACGCATTGAACGGCAAGAATTTATGACGCTCACGCGCTAAGGTAAGGTAATTTTACATGGCTACCGTAATGAAACGCAAAATTCTATGAAGTTACCGTGGTAACGTACTAAAATGTCACGAAGTTAAGACACTCACGCAATAAAGTAAAACATTTTTGCAAGTATATCGTGTTAAGTTAACATCGAAATTAACACGCTCATGAACTAAAATGTTACCACTCTAACACACTGCAACACTGAAATGTTGTGACGTTACCTTGATTATGCACTAAGATATACATTTTATGACCCCGCTAACACGCTGAAGTTAACACTTTGACGCAGTATAATACGAAAATGATACTAGTCTACCGTGCTAAGACGCTAAAATGCCAAGGAATTACCTCGGTGATGTATCAAATTGGAACAGAACGAAGTTATGACGCACAAGTACTAAAATAGGGACCGTTACCCCTCTGACACGTTAAAACTCTAAGATGTTAGGAAGTTACCACAGCAATGGACTACAATAGGAAATAAATATAGAAATAACGGTATATTTCATGACGTCATCGATCTATTGTAATAACTCACCACATTAGTGTAGCGAATTTATGCACTTCTGTAAGAGCAAAATATTAGGGTAACGCTAAACGCTACCTTAAGAAAAAAACACCATTGCGCATGCTATTCAATGACATATTTAATAAAAATGGAGCTTATTGAACTGTTTTAACAGTCCACAATTTACTCAACAGGAGGTGTTACAACATATGTGACGTGATGACCCCGTGACGAGATAATTCACCATCTTGACGCTGTCGGAAACAGGCATCAAAACCCATGCGTAATGGTATATTTCATGACCGCATCTATCTACCTACCATCTACCGCGAATCGAAGCGCTACCGTAAGAAAACAACATCATTGTGCAAGCGCAATGACCTATTCCATGACATCATTAACCTACTTCATGATGTCATCAACCTAGCTATACAGTTCATAGTTTACTCAATAGGTGGCGCCGATTGACCTATTTTGTGTAGTTCACTTTCTTTTCATAAGGGACGCTTGTTGACCTACTCAGTAGTTCATCACCTATCCACCAGGGGCGCAACTTGACCTCTGATCGTTTACCTTGGCATTTGACCTTGACCTACCCCCGGAAATGACATCATTCATCGACGCATTCCTCTTTCTCCCTTAACACATGGCGTCAACTCTGAACTACATATCTTACTACTACCATCTATGAATACCGTAACATTAAAATGCAATATAAAATTCCTTAACGCATATTCATGAGCCGTACTCCTAGCCAGATCTGTGTTCATGTCACCCCCCATATATGTATGTGTGTGTGTGTGTGTGTGTGTGTGTGTGTGTGTGTGTGTGTGTGTGTGTGCGTGCGTGCGTGTGTGTGTGTATGTATGAATGTACGTATATGCATGCGTGCGATGCCGGTCTGCATCTATGCCTCTAATACAAAATGTCGGCGGTTCGAGATTGAAGGATCTTGATGAACAAAACGCAGGCGCGTTGCTAAACATCTAGCTGTTGTGCACCTACCAGTATGATAATGGAAAAAAGCGACCAACGGATTGTGCAATTTGCATCTCTGATGCGCACCCGAGTAGTAAAAAAGTGCTACGTTAACAACACAAACGAACAAGGCACATGATTCACCAGCTTTTCAAACGGGGTCTGGTGCAGAAGAGGATGGATGTCATTATTTTCACATAAATCGGCTTGCGACACATTCGGAAAAGTTACATTTCCGTCCATCGCTGTCGGCTTCTGGCTACGAAATGCCTGCACATGCATGCAGGCGAGCGTGCGTGCATGTGTGCGAGCGTGTGTGCGGGCGGGCGGGCGGGCGGGCGGGCGGGCGGGCGGGCGGGCGGGCGTGCGTCCGTGAGTGTATATGTGTCACATGTAGCGCCATCCAAAAGATGGAATTTTTTATAGGATAAGTAAGCATTGTTGTTAATAAGACACTTGACGGAGATCTCGCTCATGTGTGTAATTCAATATTCAACGTCCCAAGAGCAATGATACGCCAGTCAGTACCAGTTTCTTTGAGCGTATTCCGCGGTGGTCCCCACACATGGGCTGATGGGAGTCAACGGCTCCAACGTCGATGCAGTGTTCTCGCCGGAAACATCAAATCTACATGTTGCTGTATACTCTCATTGATTTAGACAACGAAGCAAGTACAGTTTTTGCAACGAAATCAGGCGTAACGTTCCTGCAATTAAACAATGACGACACCAGAACAATATGCTTTGTACAACCCAGATACGTACGCACATTACTTAATTGGATTACATCGCGGCCTCTCACATTTGCATATCGTAGATATAGGTTATTACTTACTTATCTTATAAACAATTTATTTTAATTTTTGGTATCTACTACTTGTCTTAATGACCTTGAAAATCGCCTTTGATCAACCCATGGAAGTAGTACTATGCAAATTAATGTTTGTGTTTGATTAATTTATTGATTGATCGAGTGATCGATTGATGGGTTGATTGATTAATTAACTAATTAATTGATTTATGTATAAGTATGTCACTTACTCTGTTATCGCTGCTGCTCCTGTTGTTGGTACACCTGCTGCACCGCCGGCAGTGGTTGCAGCAGATGCAGCTGCTGCAGCTGGTGCAGCTGCTGCAGCTGCTGCAGCTGCTGTTGCGCCTGCTGTTGTCGTTGTTGCGGCGGCGACAGCAGCAGTGGCGGTGGCTACGACTCCGCCTACAAGAGCCACTGCGACGACGGTTTGCGTCGTCTTAGACCTACTCTTCACGGTCGGGCTAGACCGGTTTACGGAGAGCTCACAGTACCTGCCGGTGTGGTTGTCGGGACACGAGCAGTTGAAGCCGTTGCCCGCGGTCCCTGTACAATTGCCACCGTTCAAGCATGACACCTCGCCGCACGTGTATCGTCGCTCACAGAACCAGCCCGTGTATCCGTTGGGGCACGAGCAGTTGAAACCGTCACCGGCGGTATCTGTACAGTTGCCGCCGTTTACGCATGACATCTCGTCGCACGTGTATCGTCGCTCACACAACCTGCCCGTGTATCCGTTGGGACACGAGCAGTTGAAACCGTCACCGGCGGTATCTGTACAGTTGCCGCCGTTTACGCATGACATCTCGTCGCACGTGTATCGTCGCTCACACAACCTGCCCGTGTATCCGTTGGGACACGAGCAGTTGAAACCGTCACCGGCGGTATCTGTACAGTTGCCGCCGTTTACGCATGACACCTCGTCGCACGTGTATCGTCGTTCACACAACCTGCCCGTGTATCCGTTGGGACACGAGCAGTTGAAACCGTCACCGGCGGTATCTGTACAGTTGCCGCCGTTTACGCACGACACCTCGTCGCACGTGTATCGCCGCTCGCAGAACCAGCCCGTGTATCCTTTTGGACAACGGCACTGCACGCCCCGCGATGTGTCCGTGCAGGTGGCATTATTCTTGCACGGCGCATCGCTGCACTTGTAGTGTTTCGGACATCGCAACACGATTCTATGGTACAGATAATCTCCGAAATAGAGACGCTCTGGTGTGCCGGGTTTACTTGGCGGGTTGTTGGCGATGTATTCACACATCATATTTCCTAATACTGTGTAACTAACGTATATTACATCACAGAAGACGTTGCGCAGGCACCACGATAAACATTCCGTGTGGACCCTGTACTTGCCTTGCAATCGTATCGTGTCATGTGTAATATGCCGTGTTACGTTCGTGTAGATTTCATCTTTGCATTCAATAACTGGCTCACTTGGTGAACTTACGTTCCTCGTCGTCAGAGCGTAGAGGCTAGGCGTATTCGGGGAAGAAGAAGACGAAGGAAAAAATGCACACACGACGGACACAACGAATACTATGATCGCAGCATCAAGACGCGTGGCCATCTCTTTGATATTCGAATGGCTGCCTTTGTGAAATACGTATGACGTAACAATCATAAAATTGATCTCCGTTGAGTTTCGTATTAGCTACAATGTTTATTTATATTAAGAAAAAATGCCCACAATTCTAATGCCACTACAATCGACACACTCAAGTGCACGCGCACGCGCACGCGCACACGTATACGTACGCGTATGCGCACACTCACGCACACACACATACGCACGCACGCACGCACGCACGCACCCACACATATACACACATTTGTTAAAAACCGGGACCAGGGTAATTTACACTTATATGGAGCTCCAAGAAAAGCACAAAAAAACCTATTAACGAATAACGACGGTCCGCGGTAAACGGCCCACCTTTAGACAAATCATTTTCGAAGCAAAATAAATAGATCAGCATATCGATCATGACAACAAAGCATATGGCTGAAAAAAGCGTCGATCAACGATCGAATGTCATTAGGCGGTAGTAAACGGTAGTTTTAAATTGTTTCTCTTACGTTTACAAGTCGCCTTAGAATAATTGACATACAATGAGGATTCTTTGATCACGATTCCCCAGAAATTAGTGGTATTCGAGTGACTCGCACAATTTTCCTTTTTTCATTAATTCCTAAATATTTTGCCAAAACAACTTTTCTAACAAGTTGTATGGACGCCATCAATTAAATAACTGATACTGATTTTAAATATCGATTCCATGTGCACCACTTCCTTTAGACTTTCTTGAAAATGGCATATTCGATTTAAGCTCGGTGTGTATGTGCTTGCGTGCGTGTGTGCGTTATTGCGTGTGTGTGATGTGCGTGTGTGCGCGCGTGTGTGTGCGAGTGTGTGTGTGTGAGTGTGTGTGTGTGTGTGTGTGTGTGTGTGTGTGAGTGTGAGTGTGTGTGTGTGTGTGAGTGTGTGTGAGTGTGAGTGTGAGTGTGTGTGTGTGTGTGTGTGTGTGTGTGTGTGAGTGTGAGTGTGTGTGTGTGAGTGTGTGTGTATATGTGAGTGTGTGTGTGTGTGTGTGAGTGTGTGTGTGTGTGTGTGTGTGTGTGTGTGTGTGTGTGTGTGTGTGTGTGTGTGTGTGTGTGTGTGTGTGTGTGTGTCAGGCCAGTGTGAATGTGTATGTGTGTGAGTGTGTGTGAGTGTGTGTGAGTGTGTGTGAGTGTGTGTGAGTGTGTGTGAGTGTGTGTGAGTGTGTGTGAGTGTGTGTGAGTGTGTGTGAGTGAGAGTGTGTGTGTACGTGTGTGTGTGTGTGTGTGTGTGTGTGTGTGTGTGTGTGTGTGTGTGTGTGTGTGTGTGTGTGTGTGTGTGTGTGTGTGTGTGTGTGTGTGTGTGTGTCAGGGATGAGTTCAAGTGCTCGAGTACTTGTGTACTTAAGTACTGCAAGTACTGTACTTGGACGCTAACTGATCTCCTGATCAGCTGTAGTGGCTTCAGATATTCGGAAGCCACCAGTTCACATGTATTGTGGACTTTTGTGGTAGACATAATTGCTTTGGCTTAAGATAATGACTGAATAGTAATCAATTGCAATCTGTTCAGAACCTCAGATATGTTTAAATGTAGCGTTTAGTGTACCTGACTAAATTTGTCAGTGTACTTTGTACTTGTACTTGAGTTTTTTCATAAAGTACTAATATTAGCTTATATCTTAGACAAGTGTTTGTACTTGTAGTTGGAGTTGACAAAATTGAAAATACTTCTACTTGTACTTAAGTACATTGTGCATGTACTTGACTCATCGATGATGTATGTGCGTGTGTGCGTGTGTGCGTGTGTGCGTGTGTGCGTGTGTGCGTGTGTGCGTGTGTGCGTGTGTGCTTGTGTGCGTGTGTGCTTGTGTGCGTGTGTGCGTGTGTGCGTGTGTGCGTGTGTGCGTGTGTGCGTGTGTGCGTGTGTGCTTGTGTGCGTGTATGTATTTGACGGCTGTAGTACTTGACTCATCGATGATGTGTGTGCGTGTGTGCGTGTGTGCGTGTGTGCGTGTGTGCGTGTGTGCGTGTGTGCGTGTGTGCGTGTGTGCGTGTGTGCGTGTGTGCGTGTGTGCGTGTGTGCGTGTGTGCGTGTGTGCGTGTGTGCGTGTGTGCGTGTGTGCGTGTGTGCGTGTGTGCGTGTGTGCTTGTGTGCGTGTGTGCGTGTGTGCGTGTGTGCTTGTGTGCGTGTGTGCGTGTGTGCGTGTGTGCGTGTGTGCGTGTGTGCGTGTGTGCGTGTGTGCGTGTGTGCTTGTGTGCGTGTGTGCGTGTATGTATTTGACGGCTGTAGTGCTATCAGAAGTCGAACATTTGCTAGTATATGGGGACACGTTTTTAGGCAAACTGGACAAATACAAAAATATAAATACTGCCTATTGCAAAAAGGTATTGTATTCCGATAGCTAACACGTTATAGTTCATATACCTAAAATACTGTGAACAACATTTCAACCACTTTTGTGTGACGTCCGTCGGAAAATCATACTTGTTTTAACATTTTGTTGTGATTTTTATTAAAACACACGTCACCTTTGGTAACATAGTACATAGTTTTGTTGTTAATATACTTAAAATGAAAGTTTCTAATGCTATCTTAATGCTACCAATACTATTACATTTGGAGAAGAAAAAAAACATACAACCGAATGGGCTTATTCTCGCTTTCATGACTAATACTCAACTCCAAATTATAGCATGTTTTCTGCATGACACGTTTCCACACTCTTTTCAAACTGTATGTCATTGGCTATATCTTTTGGGGGATATCTAAAAAGCACAATTGTTAATCATATTACTTGCTTCGTGTGTATATGCAAGACAGACATACAATGTCAATATCATTGGTCAATATTTATGAAAACAACGGTTACGTTTTAGAACGTTCTATTTTGATGTCGTAATAAACATGAATATCTCATAGTTTCAACAGTGCCAACATCTTTATAAAACACGTTTTCACTTTCCATTTGGCATTATATCACCAAACTATTTTCAACCGTGTGATTTGGTGGACGTTTCTTGTAGGTTTATTTAACATCAGCACTGGGCTTCGACGGGTCAACAACAAACGCTTTACGATTTCTCCATAGCCTGCATTTACCGGTCACTTTCACGTTTTCTGTACCCCGAATAGACTGTCGATAGTTAACTGCCTATTGTTTTACCATATTGTCGTTCGCTACAGACGACATCTGGTTTTAATTAGGTCACCAAATACACATTGCCGTCCCAGTCATTAAATTCCAATTGCGTTGCGTAGTTACGGTACGTTTTTTTTCTAGAAAGAGCGGTTATGCAAAGCACACTTGTATGAGAAAAGGATTGTGAAATTTGTACTAACCGTTGATGCGAGAGAAGTGATGATGAGTGAACGTTGTATGTGTCGATGGCCAGAAATAAGGGAAACACGTCCCTGTTCTTGGTGTAGGACCCAAATGTAAGTGCATAATTTTAACATGACTGTTAGCGTATAGTCTCCACAGGAGTTATTAACGGTTTTAGCTGCTTGAAAGTGTGATGATAAATTGAAAAAAATCTTCTCCATCTTATAGGCATGTCCACCTCGGTTATTTATTTCAATATCGCTTAGTTGTTTTATGATAAAAAGTATTGTTGTATGTTGCTTGATGACACTTTTATAGTAGTGTATTTAGTTTGGTGTAACCTTTTCAGAGATATTGCATGTTGTGATGATAAAGAAGAAACATATGACGACGATCAGGAGGACGATAAAAAGTGAGTTATGTTTATATTAATTAATGGTGATTGGGTTTCATTAAAGTCCCATAATTATTCACTGACTCGTCTTCTTAATGACCTAAGTTATTCGTTTATATTTCAGACTGTATAGCAGGTTGTCTGGCTGTTTCGCGTTTCAAAGTTCATAACATTCATTAAAAAAAGTGCGCGCACGTGGTTGCAATTAAAACCAGATGTTGTTGACGTAGTGGGCGACGATAAACAAGACGCCATTAATAAAAAACACCTTGTCAACATTTGTAAACGTACGGGCGTCAACACGACGTAATAAAAGGACTTTATTTGTTAAGTATAACGATACTGTTTTAATTGAGTAATAGTAAATAAAGCATTCATTGACAATGTCAGTTTTTATAATATATCACATAGTACAGCATTATTCTAATTCTGTTTTGGTATCATCTGGCAAGGTGAACATTACTACAGTTTCAAACCCGTTATGAAAGAGTTGATGTTGTTCTTTATGGAACACTCCCATCACCGTCACCGTTACCACCGATACAAATGTGGATCCTGTTTGGCGAAGAAGATGAAGAATATGAATCGAAGTACGACTAAAACGTGAAAAGAAAAAAAAATATGGTGTTGTGTTTCATACATGATATACCAGATAAGAGGCGGTCATTAGCCGTCCACCACTCCGTCCTTCCTTACACGCACAAGCATGCACGCACCCACTAAGACGTCCACCACCCCGTACCGCTCGCTAGGTTGGGCGATAACTAAGGATGTAACGCCAAAGGAAGGGATGCAATAGTCGCTAGGGGGCGTTCACTAACCGGACATGGGTCAGCATTTACTCTCCCTGATTTTCATGGCCCCTGATTTATTCATTCAGATGGTCTCACCAACTACTGTCGCCATATGCAGGCCACTAAATATCTTAACAAATATTTAATGCTAAAGAAAGAAGTTTGCGACGCTCTGAATGGAGAGAAGTGCTTCTCTATTTCGGCCCAAAGACAGAGCGACATGCTGCACTGAAACTCGCTGCATACATGCTTGAAATTCTTTCATTTTAAAACAAAACTTCAACAAAACTCAACAGTTGGTTTATAAATGTATTTTTGTTGATAGTTTGGAATTTTCCTTCCCATGAGACACGTTCAATCGTTCCCATCGTTGAAGGGCAAAATCCATATTTAACGAATATGAAAAGTCATACAAAAACAAAAGTATATAATTCATCAAATTCCGAAAGTTTGATTTTTCAGTTAGCTAATACGATGTAGCACATAAGCTAAAATTACCATAAAAACCACTTCAACCAATTTTGTCGCATGGCATATTTACACTATTAAAAAAAATGTTTATTACGTCATCCGTATTTTGATGCATGTTACTACGGGACCACATGCAAATATTCTAAATGTATTTTACAAATTTATTAGGATAGTGTGTGTTGTATATTGATGTAACGGGTACTAGTTGTAAGTGTCCGTCCGTGTTTTGTACCGTTTCTGCAATACATACCAGAGGCACTCTGGGATACCGCCAACCTCATGTGAAGTTGATTACTATTCGTAATCTGTCTCCTTAAACATGCAAACTCCACAATACACAACAGTGTGTGTACCTCATTCGTGCATATTATTTTAAATAATAACCAAATATTTAAATGTACAATTTTTTGAAGACAATGATATTTTACTTTAAAAAGTCACTGACACTAAACCAATGATTAATTTTAAACACAACTACTATAGTAAATAGGTACACCTGAGAGACACGTACCTACATCATAACATCCCGTTTTATTACATAAACACGACTTCCGCAACGTCCGTATATCGTAATTTTAATTGTAGTGTCTTTGTCATATAGCTGAGCTAATGGGCATAAATTACAAAATAGATGCGGGAAGATTTGTATTGTTTGATTTCTTGCAGCATAATCTAACTGGTACCGGTGACAAAATAAGATTAGTACTATATAGTTTAGAATAAACCGGAACATTAAGTCCTTCTAATACAATGGTTCTTAATGTGTTTGAATTTATTTATCTTCGATGTCGTAATAAGCAACAAATCTGCGGACAACATAAATTGGCCCCTGAAAAAACAATGTTTTCAATATTTTCATAGATTTAATGTATTCATGGCACAATGTCATGTATTTTCTGAAACACAGATAGAACGTTTCTGGTACCATAAATAATAGTTAAAATCATTGGTGTAAGACGGGTGAAATTGTAAAAGACACGCGTTTTTGGGTACTCCTCTAATTTTTTAGAGGCTACATCTATAAAACTATTGGACCATTTAAGTAGATTGAGCTAGCAACTTACAGATAATTGGACTGCATTTCACCTGCACGTCATTTTTGTGGCGTCTAAAGCAAAGTCCGAAGACACTTTTTTTTACAGTTTGCCAAAAAAACTTTGTCTATAAGTGAATATTGTTCCAATACGAAATTCGACGGAGATCTCGCACATAATTGTAACGTCAGACGTATCTCAGATGACGTCACAAAGGCCGCCATTCAAATTTCAAAGATGGCCATGCGTGTTGACGCCGCGATCATATTACTCGTTTTGTGCTTCGTGTGTGCTACAGAACAAACTACTTCTTTCTCGTCTTCTTTTACGAATACGTCTAGCATCAACGCTCTGATGACGAGGGACGTGAGGTCACCAAGTGAGCAAGGCATTGTATGCAAAAATCTACACGAATATAACCCAACAAATGACACAGGACACGATACGATTACAAGGCAACTTTAGGGTCCACACGGAATGTTTATCGTGATGCCAGCGCAACGTCTTATGTGACGTAATATACATTAGTTACACGATATTAGGAAATATGACGTGTGAATACATAGCGAGTCATCCGCCAAGTAAGCCTGGAACACCCGAGTCTCTCGACTTCGGAGATTATCTGTATCACAGGATCGTGTTGCGATGTCCGAGACACTACAAGTGCAGCGACGCGCCGTGCAAGAACAGTGCCACCTGCTGGGGCACAGAGCCAGGGGTGCAGTGCCGTTGTCCCGAAGGATACACGGGTTGATTGTGCGAGCGGCGATACACTTGCGCTGAGATGTCGTGCGTGAAAGGCGGTAACTGTATGGATATCGCGGGTTACGGTTTCAACTGTTCGTGTCACGACACCCACTCGGGCGTGTACTGTGAGCGACGATACACGTGCGACGAGGTGTCGTGCGTGAACGGCGGCCACTGTACAGTTACTGCAGGTGTTGGTTTCAGCTGCTCGTGTCACCAACGGATACACGGGCTGGTTCTGTGAGCGACAATACACGTGTGGCGAGGTGTCATGCTTGAACGATTGCAACTGCACGGGCGTCGGTTTCATGTCTCGAGAACCACACGGGCATATATTGTGAGCTGCCCGTCGACCGGGCAAACCCGACGGTGACGAGTAAGACGATGCTGACCGTCGTCGTAGTGGCTGTTGTAGGCGGAGTCGTAGCCACTGTCACTGCTGCAGTCGCCGCCGCAACAACAGCAGGCACAACGGCAGCCGCAGCTGCTGTAGCCACTACAGCCGGTGCAGCAGGCATAACAACCACCGGAACAGCAGCGACAACTGGGTAGGTGTCGTTACTTTAAATGAATCAATTAATGAATGAATAAATAAATAAATAAATAAATCAATCAATCGATCGATCACTTGATCAATCAATCAATTAATTATTCACAAATATTAATTTTGTATAGCACTCTATCGAGCGTCTTCTGATCTGGCGGTTTGCGATTTCATTAAGACAAGTCCTACATGTACGAAAAGTCACAATACAATGTGAAATCCCTTTATTGAGGTTCGTTTGCCAAGTTTGGCGTTACATTTTCACTGCAATACGAACAAAGAGACGGCAGAGGCGAATCATCTGCCAACACAAACAATAATACTAATGTCAGCACAATCGTTTTAAAAATAATCAAAACACAAACATCGTTCCAGTGAACTATATCCGATCTAGGCACACAGTAAGGGAACAGAACAATCACCATATCTTCAGAGAAAGAAGACATTAGTCAGTCTTATAACAAAAGACACAGTGATCATAAGACACAACTGTAAATGTTTCCATATTTCTAAAGTAAGAAATATGTCAGTATTCTACCAAACATATTGCGATTGCAAATAATTGAGCACTGTCATTGGCAACGGAGCAGCTTATATTGAACTGTCATGATATCAGTTGTACATACTACACACAGTATCAACAGTGATTACAAGAGATAAACAGCCTGCCAGTGTGATTTAACAATTCACAGATATAATAATGTCTAGGTATGAAAATGGAATTAATGCAACTTGTCACAATCCCAACTATTTCCCTACACACAAGTCACAAACGTTTGTTTATGGGAAACACAACATCTATAGTGAAATCGAATCACCACTCTTAATAATAACAACGCAACATTTAGGTCGAATAATATCAATAAATGACTAGTACGTGCACAAAATAAATTGTAATATTGTCATTTAGGTAACCATCCCGGTCCACACCCGTTAAGTAATAAATCATCCCAACAAATAAAAAATTTCTTACGACACACAACCTCGTGGCACCGTAATTAAACGCCGCTAAAAGAAACTGCAAAGAGTGGGGTCAAACTGAAATTGCACCACTAAGAGAAAGAACGCCCTGGTACATCTATGATATGCAAATTCGGGAGTCCACGCAGTAATCCAATTATATGATGGCCGAGAAGGGTCATCGTGTGGATATTCGCAACGTCAAGGGGCGATGACGCGATGCGCGACGCGATGAGCGATGCGGTGTGCGATGGTATGAATTATAAAGATGCCGCAATGAGCATGCGTACGCCGAAAACGAGACTTAGCAGCCATTTGTATTTTATTAAACACAATTCCTTTTGTATTCAGAACATGTGATGATGGCTGATGACTGTAATGAACATAACACCGTCTGATGCTGCCACCTGTCGTATAGTTTATAGTGATTTAAACATGTTGGAACTCTCCTGTAGTTACGAGCATAAAGAAGTTAGTTCTGTCACCGAAGCCACGATGTACGTGTCACTATTTCATATTTGGCGACGAGAGATGCGCGAAACAGAACCAAAAGACAATGTGTGAGTAGTGTCGTCTACCACAGAGCACAGAGACGTGTGTAAAATGCGAATATGAAGAAACGGTTAGTGTTAAGTCCGTTATGAACGTGTTGTTCAATTTTAATCCGTTGGCCGTGTTGTCAGCCACGAGAACCATACCACAGACAGTGCCGTGTGCAAAAAATGAGCGGGAACTACGCATACTGAGAACATGTGACATTCGTATCAAGTCGGTTGTTTACTGTGTAAAACTAGTAAACAAGCCAGCAGTCGTGATTCAGTAGACTGTATCTGCATGGAGTAGATTTGTGCAGGATGCAGTCATGGCAACGTCATTAAATGTGCCGTGCATACAGCCTTTTGAAAGCGAACTTTCCGATAGTGACGCATCGTTAGGTCCCAAATGGGATAAGTGGCTACTCAGATTCGAGAACTATCTGTCCGCCATCGCAGTAAATGACGAAGGACAGAAGAGAGCACTGCTTGCAGTTGGCAGTACAATATTCGATATTTTTGTCAACCTGCCGAACAGAGGGACAACTTATGAACAGGCCAAAACAGCGCTAACAGCATACTTCAAGCCGAAGGTTAATCGTGAGCATGAACGTGCCGTGTTTAGACGCATGCGTCAAGAGAGTGGCGAATAAATTGACGCTTACCATACCCGTCTCCGCCAGGCAGCGGCCAGTTGCGAGTTAAACGACATTAACGGTGAAATTAAATCACACGTGATACAGACAACCACAGACTCAAAACTGCGTAAACATGGACCGACAAACGATGCGTTGACGCTAGGCGACATAATCGAAGCGGGTCGAAATAACGAGCTAGCGCAAGCCCAAAGTTTGGACATTGAAAAAGACTTGACAGGCATCCAACAAGATGCCAAGACAATCGGTCGCAAGTTCGGACAGTCGAAACGTAGAAAACCACAACAGGGTGTAACAAAATGTAAATACTGTGGGAAAGCTTTTCCGCATGTAGGAGGCAAGGAAACTTGCCCGGCATTTGGTAAACAGTGTTTTGTGTGTTATGGACGAAACCATTTTGCTAATTTTTGTCCTAAGAATGGTCAGAAAAATACCACAAACAAACAGTTTGTGAGGAAATCAGTTCGTGCAGTTAGTGATGAGGTTGAGGATTACGTATTTACAGTAGGAACTGTAACTGATGAAAGCACGGAGAGTGATGGTTGTGAAAATAGTATAAATGATGTTTCCGCAAACACTGAGGGTGATGTTTGTGAAAGTAGTATACATGGTGTTTACAATAGCACTTTTGTAGCAAAACCGCCGAAGTTCAAAATCGAGTTTGAAAAGTGTTCAGTGATGATGACAGCTGATAGTGGTGCATCGTGTAGTCTAATTGATGAGAGTACGTTTTAGAACAAATTCAAGAGTGTTCGTCCTGAAACATGTCATGACAAACTGAATGCATATGGTGGTACATGTATAGTAACCATTGGAAAGTTTCTTAGTACTATTGTTTGTGGTAAGAAAACTGCTAGAGATGTTTTCTATGTAGTGAAAGGAAACTGTGGATATTTGCTCAGTGTAAATGTGAGTCCAAAACTCGGACTCATTCAGGTTGCAGATCACGTGGCGCATAATGTCGGAAATACTGAGTGCCCAGAAGTGAAGAAATACCCGAAGGTATTTGAGGGTATTGGTAGGTTAAAGAACTTTGAGGTAAAGCTTCACATCAATGAAGCTATCCCCCCCTGTTGCTCAGCGCCACAGAAGAATCCCTTTTCATGAACGTCAAAAGGTTACAAAGGAACTGCTTGAGTTGAAAAGGAATGATGTGATCGAAAGGGTAGAGGGTCCAACTCCCTGGGTGTCCCCAATAGTGGTGGTACCGAAACCCCAAAGGCCCGGTGAGGTTCGTATCTGTGTCGATATGCGACAGGCGAACAAAGCAATCACGAGAGAGAGACACCCGTCGCCTACAGTTGATGACATTGTTCAAAAACTGAACAATGCGCGTGTGTTCAGCAAGATTGATCTAAGATCAGGCTATCATCAGTTGATGTTTGCAGAGGAGTCTCGCTACATCACCACATTCTCCACTCATGATGGTTTGTGGCGATACAAACGCCTTAATTTTTGTATTTCGAGTGCGAGCGAAGTGTTTCAGAATGTTGTTGAAAATGTCATTGAAGGAATTGAAGGTTCTTTCAATATGTCCGACGACATATTTGTGTTCGGTAAGGGCAAAACCGACGAGGAAGCATATGCCGAACATGACAAGAGTTTGGATCAGGTGCTGAAGAGGCTCGATGAGAATGGACTCACAGCAAATCTTGCCAAGTGTGAGTTTCGAAAGCCAAAGATGGAATTCTACGGTATGATGTTCTCAAAGAACGGAATCGAACCAGATCCGAAGAAAGTAGAAGCACTCATAGAAATGGAGCCTCCTGTCGATGTGGGAGAAGTGCAGAGTTTGTTGGGAATGACAAACTACCTCGCAAGGTTTATTCCCAATTACTCGACAGTAACAGCACCACTGCGGAAGCTCACATGCAAGAAACAAGAGTTCAAGTGGGAGCTTGAACAACAGTCCTCGTTTGAGATGCTGAAGGGTGTCCTTGGTACGTATCCAATCGTTGCCTACTTCGACATGAAGAAGGAGACATAAATCATTGTAGATGCATCCCCTGTATGGCTAGGTGCGATGCTAGTACAATACCAAGACAAGAAGCCCCAAGTAGTTGCATACGGGAGCAGAGCCCTAACACCAGTTGAGCAGCGGTACAAGAGTCAACTAGAAAGAGAAGCGCTGGCAGTTGTCTGGGCCTGCGAATACTTTCATGTGTATGTCTACGGGGCGCCAGTGAAAATGGTAACTGACCACAAGCCGTTAGTAACGTTGTATGGAAATCCCTGAGACTAGAAAGATGGGCTATGAGGCTGCTGCCATACCAGCCAGTTATCGAGTACCGTCAGGGTAAAGATAATCCGTCGGATTACTTATCTCGCCATCCGCAAGTATCAGACAGAAGTTCTCGAGAAGAACTTGTGGCAGAAGAGTATGTGAACTTCGTCACAGAGGAAAGTATCCCAAAAGCAATGAGTAGTACAGAAGTCTTAGAAGCAACGTTGGCAGACCCAACTCTCAGTGCTGTGAAAGATCTTCTGTTAACTGGAAAATGGTACATGCTTGAAACAAAGTATGGACAAGATCCAGGTGTGGACTTTGAAGCGATGCAATCGTACAGCAGAGTTGGAAATGAACTCACTGTAACACGAGATGGATTAGTGTTGAGAGGAACCCGTATTGCGGTTCCAGCGAGTCTACAGCACAGGGTAATCCATCTGGCCCACGAAAGGCATCAAGGGATAAACAAGACCAAGGCTCTCCTCAGAAAGAAAGTCTGGTTTCCCAGAATTGACGCTATGGTAGCTAAGCTACTTGATGAATGTGTAGCGTGCAAAGCGGCTTATGATCCAAAGCCAAGGGAACCATTGGTCATGTCTGATCTTCCGTCAAGGAAATGGTCTCATCTATCCGCAGATTTTTATGGACCATTACCTACAGGTGACTACCTCCTTGTTGTCATGGACGAGTACTCCAGATTCCCTGAAGTCGAAGTGATAGTGATAAGATCCCTGTCGGCTCAGACAGTTATTCCAGTCTTCGAGAAGATATTCTCGTCAAGAGGTACTCCCGACAACCTGAAAACAGACAATAGAACTCCGTTCCAAAGTGAAGAGTTTAAGAGGTTTGCTGTCAACCTAGGTTTTCTCCACCAAAGAGTAACACCATATTGGCCTGAGGCGAATGGTGTAGCCGAGAGGTTCATGAGAACCATAGGCAAAGTCTGCAAAGGTGCACAGGTAGAAGGTAAACACTGGAAACGAGAGTTGTACCGGTTTCTTAGAAACTACAGGGCAACCCCGCATACCTCGACAAGATTACCACCAGCAACGGTTTTGAATGGTGTACCGTTGAAGATGAAGCTACCCCAGGTCCATGCTGAGGAAATGGATGAAACACTCCGTCAAAAGGATTGGGCGGCAAAAAACAAGATGAAGGAATATGCGGAAGCACGATGAAAGATAACCAAGTCTGACATTGGTATCGGAGATAAAGTGTTGTTGAAGAATGTGGCACAACAAGGGAAACTAGTGCCCAAATTCCAACATGAGCCTTTCGAGGTCATAGACAGGAAAGGTACAATGGTAACAGCACAAAGAGGCCAGGAGGTCAAGGTGCGAAACACAAGTCATTTTCGCAGAGTCAGCACTGACATTGAGCCGTTGCAATATAGGCCAGTCGAACCTGACCCAGCTCCTACTGTAATACCCCCAATAGTCCCAGTAAGTCATCCAGTGGGATCTCCGTACTCAACTGAGGCTAGTACGAGTCTTTCCACTTCCGTGCATGCTCCACCCAGTCGTCCACCTAGGGTTAAGAGTGTACCCAAACGGTTTGAAGGTTTTCGTGTAAACCTGCCTAGTTTCTGTAAACAGTGATTTAGTTTCAACACTGTACTGAGTATAGTTTCAACATATCAGGCGATATTTGTTTATTTGCAAAACATAATTGTATAAAGTTTGGGGAGATGTAATGAACATAACACCGTCTGATGCTGCCACCTGTCGTATAGTTTATAGTGATTTAAACATGTTGGAACTCTCCTGTAGTTACGAGAATAAAGAAGTTAGTTCTGCCACCGAAGCCACGATGTACGTGTCACTATTTTATAATGACCCTGACTGTGCGTAGATGGTTACACATCTAGTTATTGTGCACAAAAGATTATGTGTTTGTACTTATAAATATTGTTACGGAAGTCTACTGGGATTGAATTTAGCCAAACAAAAATGAGTGCTAGGCAGGCAGCCTCTTGGCAAAAACTAGACTAGGGGCCGAAATAGGTTACTTTATAACATGAAATATGTCCCTATTGAACGGTTCCCAATTTTGTTTGTTAAATTGTTTCCATTTGGATATCCCTGATCGCAAATGTAAACACTATTTTGTGTGCCTCCAGACACGATCAGCCAGGGATGGTTATGGCATTTCTCAGTTGAACATTAACAAAATGCAATGCAAAACACCTTATGCCTATAAACTTTTAATTATTTATGCTTCTTGATTTATTTCCCGGTGCCCAAGTCTTCCCTGTCTTGGAACAACTGACATTATATTCCGTGAGGCGATCTTCGTCACAAATGCGGTGATGTTTAATGACTTATTTACGAATAACTGTGTCAATAAATAGGCCTACTTAATTCAGGCTACCTGTGGTATTGGGCCACGTAATAAACAGCCGAAATTGACAGGCAGTTAACTTGTAGCAGGTCCACTAGGAGGTAAACTCACGGTGCTATGAAGTAGATCACGAATTTGTTCAAGCCCTGACAGCAAAGTCAAACCCAAAACACTGGCGTCGGAACATGGTGGATATTGGGGAGAAGATCTGTACGCACAGCTGGGGAAAGGTAGCACGTACACAAAGCTCGACACGCGTCACGCCTACGAACGAATCGAGCTACACCCGGACAGTCGCAAATACGTCACGATCAACACGCCGCGAGAACTCTTCACGTACAAGCGGCTGCCGCACGGTGTGTCATCGATCAGCACCAGGGATGTTTCATAGAGTCATGGACTCCCTCTTAAAGGGAATACCCAACACAATGGTTTACCTAGATGACATCTTGGTGACTGGATCAACTGAAGATGAACACTTACAGACACTTGAGCGAATGCTCGAACGCATCGTTCAAGCCGGTTTCCGACTGAAAGCATCAAAATGCAATTTCTTGAGTGACGATGTATAATACTTAGGTCACCGGATAGATGCGGAAGGAATCCACTCTTCCGGTACGACTCTGAGCAATCCGCAACGCTCCGGCGCCAACCAGCATCACCGAGTTACGATACTTCCTTGGGATGATAAACCATTACGGTCGTTTCTTTGCCCAACTTAGCGACGATCCAGGCGCCCATGCATCAGTTGCTCAGAAATGACACGAAATGGTACTGGAGGAAGGCACAACAAGAGGCTTTCGACAGGACGAAAGAGATGCTGAGCTCGCCGCAGGTCGCAACGCATTTCGACATCTCTAAGTCGTTAATCCTGACATGTGATGCACCTCCATACGGCAATTGGATCCGTCCTTGCTCACGTCATGGAAGATGGTGTAGAGAAACCCATTGCGTACCACTCCAGAAGTATCTCACAGGCTGAGAAAAACTACGCTCAGATTGATAAAGAGGGGTTCGCCGTCATCGATGGACTGAAGAAGTTTCACCAGTACTTGTGGGGTCGCAAGTTTACTATCGTCACAGACCACAAGTCGCTTCTTGGTTTGTTTTAACTGTAATCACGTTTACTTCTTATGTTACATAAATATAATTTTGAATTATTTCCAGTAGCCGTGAGCATGTACAACATATAACTTAGTACTTTTTTAAACTTGAAAGTACCTGCAGTGCTGTTGCAAACCTAATGTACAGTCAATTACTTCTCTGCGCCTTAAACCAAGTCTTTGTAGAAGGCGTTTTAACGTCTGCACACTGCACAACATTAAGTGGTTCACATGCACATCTCGCACTAAGTCCGCTTGCTATTAAATAATTGTGCTTATTGGATGCATTTTTTTTACTATAATTCTCTCTCCCCCTATCTCCCTCTCCTTCCTCCCCCACCCCTCCCTCTTTTCCTACCGCCCTACCTTGGTGTGCATGTGTGTACGTATGAATTTACTGAGTTTATAAACATTAATGCGTTCAATATGCATGGTTAGTTAATCAATACGTTTTCAGCATTCAGGACGCAGTTACTCAACAACATGCCGTCATTCTCTTTGCAAATATCGAATGGAAGTGCAACAGCTATCTCAAAAAATAATGGTAAGGGCCTATAAGCGACAAATACAATTTGAAAGAGTATCCTCTATCATCCTCGCAAGCCAGGTTGACGACAAAGCACATTACCCCTGGCAGATATCCTATGCAATGTATGGAAGTCACCTGATTCAAAGTAGTAATTAGCTTCGCCGCAACTGTACCTCCCTTGAGGACAGTGCAGACACCCGCCCCGCCCGCACATCAATTCTAAGACGAAGCCAGCGACTTCATGGAATCACAACATTCTCATGAGGGGCTGAACGGTATTGTGTATTCAAATAATTACTTCTACTTCTCCAACATTACATATAACATTAGTAAACCCATGTGGCTGAAATGAGATCACCGGAATTTGCCGGCAAGCGATATTATTGGCTTAGCTTATAGTCCGAGTTTCGCAATGTAAGCTGCCACGGGGTACTAAGACTGATTTAATCAGCAACGCTCCCTGGCGCGCGAGGATGTCATCTATGAACACATTATGTTTTAACTCAGATTATTATATTATTACTATAATATATTTATAAAGAACACACGGTTATTCCATTGTGGCTGAGTTTCGCACAGAGTTCAACATTAGTGTATCCTGTCACGAAACACTGTCTTACTAAACTGTGAACGGAATTTGAAGATATATATACCTTTTATGAAATGCACGCTCATGACAAAATACGCGACAAGTTTAATTGCAGCAGTTAGCTTTATTTGACCTGGCAGTGGTGTTACAACTGTATCTACAACAATTAAATTAACACTTGCAGGCTATAATTATAGGTTTATAATCACACACGCAGGCACGCACACGCATACGCACACGCACACGGGAATATATTAAAAACGTATATTCCATGGTTGGAATTTACTGGGGGCACGCAAGACAGGCGATTCATGTATTGACTGCTTTTACACTACTTTCACATCGGGGAACAGACTGACACATACAAGATATTCATACTGTGTGACAATCTTTGGTACAAATTCACTGTATGCTATTCTAATGAATATGTCTGGCTTCACTGGTGGCACCTAGTTCAAAACAATAATCGTATCCACATGTGGCCACATCAAAGCAGTTGCATACACACAACTATGACCAGACAGTCTAAATTAATAATTACCTTTGGGGGTCGCATACTATATTGGGCGGCATGGTAAACCGCTGCGATTGAAAGGCATTCATTTTACACTGCAGCGTATCTACGTTTTTTTGTAAACGGTGCCTCAGCAATTGGATTCACATAACGAAAAAGAAACAATTACACGGTAGACAGAAAGAAAAACATGTGTTGCAAGTGACGTCTAAATTCAGTTTTTTTCGATGATTTAAACAAATGTACATGTTTCTTATTAAACCCACTTCGAATATTGTAACTATTTATAATATTGAAACATTAGAAATGTTCACACAAATGAAGTGCATTTGCAAGAAGCTAAAGGTGAAAAAATAGCTTCAAGTTGTCGTCTTTTCCCATGTATACAAAATAAGTTTTATATTTTCTACCAAGGATGTCCAGACGGATAAAATTAAGAAATACAATTTGAGTGGTAAAAGAGGTACATATATGTCATATAACGAAAATGTTTGCCCCACACTCGTCATAACATTTAGAAGTACGAATACAACAAATTCTTTTTGGAAAACAAATATATGTGTAACCGAATATACGTCATCAGCCAGCATCACGTGATCTGAATACAAGTAGGAATGTGCTTAACAAAATACAAATGGCTGCCTAAGTGTCGTTTTCGGCGTACGCATCGCGCATCGCATCGCGCATTGCGTCATCGACACTTGGCGTTGCGAATATTCACACAAAAAAGCGATGGCCCTTCTCGGCCATCATTCAGTTAGGTTTAACCCTTGCGGAAATGGACAACGCATTGTTGTAGAGTCGCCACTGTTTTGTTGCAGGGGAGTCAAGGTGTATGACGTCATGACAATGTGACACACTGCAATTGTGCTATGTAGTATCATGACGCTATGCCTATTACGTTCTATCATGATTGTCGTTTTATTAACCAATGACGTTCCTCCTTGTATTCGTCCCCCATAATAAAAGATGTCGAATTCATACAAAGCTTGCCTGTGACATGGTGTCAGAAATATAAACAACTACGCCTACTCAAGTAAGTTGTACTTTTGCGCACAAATGCCGCACTAGTCTATAACTATGGAATCGCTACGAAGGCCCGATACTATGCGTTTTGACGCGGCCAATCTAGCGGTAACTTGGCGAAGATGGAAAGCAAATTTCAATGTGTACCGACAAGCTGCGGAACTGAGCGATAAAGCAGCCGTTACGCAAGTCGCAATTCTACTGCACAGCATGGGGTTCGACGCGGTTGAAATTCATGAAACGTTCACGTATGGTACAGATGAAGACAAAACTGACATTGAAGTTGTGTTACGAAAATTCGACGACTATTGCATTCCACGCGAGAATAGCGTCTACGAGCGATACAAATTCTGGAGCAGAGACCAGAAAGAGGGCGAGAGCATTGATCAGTGGGTCACTGATTTGCGCACTCGTGCGTCGACTTGCAATTTTGGAGATCAACAGGAGCTGTTGCTTAGAGAAAAAATGGTGTTCGGCGTGCGTGACGAACGCATAAAAGAACGATTACTCAGGGAAACTGACCTAACTCTTGGTAAGGCACTGTCCATATGCAGAGCTTCCGAAGTTAGCAAGGCACAGTTACAAACGATGTCAACGAGTGGCAACCCTGAAACAAGTACTGAAGTTCACGTCATCAAACGCCGACAAGCTGACAAATATAAAGCTAAAGAGAGCACCAAACTGATACGCGATTGCAAGTACTGTGGGCGAACGCACGAAGCAAAGAAATGTCCCGCGTTTGGAAAAGTATGCAGTCAATGCCAGCGACGCAACCATTTCGCAGCGGTTTGCAAGTCAAAAGTGGTGCGAGCAATAGACTGCGATGTTCGTGACGTCGAAAACGAACTGTTCATTGGTTCGTTGTTCATTGGTGACATTCCAGACAAGTGGCAGGCAGACGTATCATTTAATGATACACGCATTCGTTTCAAGCTTGACACCGGTGCTCAGGTAAACGTGCTGCCATATCAAGTGTACTCAAAGTTTGCGAGCAGCGTGCCAATGAAACCGACAAGCTGTGTTCTAACGGCATTTGGAAACTCCAAGGTACTGCCTATGGGTACAGTCGTGCTAACCCACACGAGCGGTGATGAACGACATGCGGTTTCATTCTACATCGTCGACAATATCAAGTCAGCAATACTTGGACACGACGCATGCGAACGCTTGAAGCTGGTGTCCCGCCACAACATCGATGAAGTGAAAACGAATGAGAAGGGCAAGCTCACCAAAGAATATCTGCTAAGCGAATACCCAGCAGTGTTCAACGGCACAGGCATGTTTGCCAAAGAATATCACATCGAGACATCGAGTGAAGTCAGGCCGTGCATCCAGCCGCAACGCAGAATCCCATACACACGTCACGATAAACTGAAACAGACACTTGATGACTTAAAGCAGAGAGAAATTGTCGATGACGTCGATCGTCCTACGGATTGGGTCAGCAACCTCGTTATAACGGAGAGAAAAAACGGGTCGATGCGTGTGTGCTTAGATCCGAAGCCTCTCAATACAGCCATCAAGAGAGAGCATTATGAAATGCCAACAGTCGCTGACGTCCAGGCCAAACTGGTTGGGAAGAAGATATTCACTGTGCTTGACCTCAAGGATGGGTTTTGGCAAGTGCGTTTGAGTGACGAATCATCATATCTCACAGCGTTCAACACACCGTGGGGTAAAATGCGCTTCCTAAGAATGCCGTTTGGCATATGCTCAGCCAGCGAAGTCATGCAGAAGCGGAACATGGAGACGTTTGGTGACATCCACAATGTGCATATTATCGGCGATGACATGATTATCGCAGCTGTCGACAACGAAGAGCACGTCGCGATCATCCGACTGGTAATGGAACGTGCGCAGGCAAGTCACGTGACATTCAACAAATCGAAGATACAATACAAGGTAAACCAGGTGAAGTACATGGGTCACATCCAGACGCCAGATGGTTTCAAACCCGACATCGACAAAGTGAAAGCCATATTTGAGATGCCTCGACCTGAAGACAAGACTTCACTGAGACGGTTCCTTGGAATGGTGAAATTCCTATCGCAATTCATCCGGAACGAGTCTGACATTACAGCGCCACTCCGATCGTTATTGGCAACGGACGTCGAGTGGGCGTGGCATCCGGAACATGACGCAGCCATCGAGAGACTCAAAACAATATTGACCAGTGAACCAGTGCTGCGATATTATGGTGTCACGAAGCCCGTCAAAATACAGAGTGACGCATCGCAACGAGGCCTTGGCGCTGCATTGATCCAAGAGCGGCAGCCAGTGGCATACTCATCATGGGCAATGACATCCGCTGAGTGCAACTATGCTCAGATTGAGAAAGAACTTTTGAGTATAATCTACGCGTGCGAAAAATATCACCAATACATCTACGGAAAGGTGGTGGAGGTCGAGACAGATCATCGACCTCTGGATGCAATTCTGAAGAAGCCGATCGCACGGGCATCACCTCGCATCCAGCGTATGATGATACGCCTGCAACGATACGAAATCAATGTGAAGTACGTGCCGGGTCGTCTCATGTACCTCGCTGACACGCTGTCGCGAGCGTACAATCCTAAACAGGAAGAAACGAACGATCTACATGCCGAAATGGAAGTCATGGTGCATACACTGGTGGAAAACATCCCGATGAGTGCTGTACGAAGAGAGCAGATACAGACAGCGACCGCAGCCGATGAGACGATGTCGATCCTGAGACAACAGATCAGGCATGGTTGGCCTGAGTATAGACGAGATGCGCCGATCGTCATCCAACAGTACTGGCACCAGCGAGACGAGCTGCACGAGGCTGAAGGCATCACGTTCTTAGCCGACAAGATAGTGGTGCCAGCATCTCTGAGACAACAAATGTTGAAAGTCATCCACGAAAGTCATCTCGGTGCTGAGAAGTGCAAGGCCAGAGCGCGCATGTGCTTGTATTGGCCGGGCATGAGCACCGACATAGAGGAAGTCGTGTCGAAGTGCCAAGCGTGTCTGAGGTACAGACCAAGGCAACAGCGTGAGCCGCTGAAGCCTCATCCCATCCCCAGTCTACCATGGGAGAAAGTTGGTATGGACGTCATGACATACAACAACCATGACTACTTAGTGATTGTGGATTATTATTCCAAGTACCCTGAACTATGCAAGCTCGACAGTAAGACGGCCAGCAGTTTGGTTGTGCACTGCAAGTCGGTGTTCGCGAGGCACGGCATACCTCGCGAAATCATCAGTGACAACATGCCATTTAACAGTGCCACCTTCAAGGCGTTCCTGTCCGAGTGGGGAGTTGAAGGAACAACATCCAGTCCGCGGTACCCACAGTCAAACGGTTAGAGCGAGCGTTTCGTTCAAACACTGAAGCGCATGTCGCAGAAGGCGAATTTCGATCACCGTGACCCATACATTGCGCTCTTATCGAAACACGCCGGTGTCTGGCATGACGTTATCGCCAGCTGAGATGTTGATGAGCCGTACGTTGAGGACGAAGTTACCTGATTCGAAGTCGGCGTTGCGTCCACGGGTAGTCAGCGCAACTTCTCAACTACTACAACGCCAGGCGACGTACGCCAACCACTATGACCGTGGCGTGCGTACGCTACCTCCACTGCGTAAAGGCGATGCCGTACGCATTCGCTCCGGTGCAACATGGGAGCGAGCCGTCGTGAGCCGAGTCGAGAATACTCCTCGCTCATATACGGTGACAAACGAAAACGCGCAGGCATACCGACGAAACCGGCGCGACCTCCTGAAGACGAAGGAGAAGCCGCCGCTCCCGACACCGCCGACCGCGATCGACGAGCCGGAGGCACAAGGAAGGCCTCATCATCAGGCTGTCCCCGAAGCCGTGGCTCCTTTGCGACGTAGCAACCGCAACGCAAACCGCCCAGGGTGGTTGAGTGATTACGTCGGCTGAATATGCCAGACCAGCTGAGGACAGTCTACTCCAATGAGGCTGGTCACCTGTTTTTTGCGTTAATTGCGTTGTTAGTGTTTTTTAGCAGTTAGTATTCGTGACTCTATATAACCATATCAATTACTTCGACGAAAGGGAGATGTGACACACTGCAATTGTGCTATGTAGTATCATGACGCTATGCCTATTACGTTCTATCATGATTGTCGTTTTATTAACCAATGACGTTCCTCCTTGTATTCGTCCCCCATAATAAAAGATGTCGAATTCATACAAAGCTTGCCTGTGACAGACAAAAACAGGATTCGTCTAAATCCGTAAGAATATTAATCAATGCATCGTCATCAGACAGTGGCAGCGATTGCCAACTTTCGCAGAATAAGCTCAGTGAAGCTAGCACAGACTGGCACGTCATTGGTCTGTAGACGTTGTACTCATGTAGTTACAAGCATGCGTGCATGCATACGCGCATGTATACACACACGCACACACACGCGCGCGCGCGCGTACACACACACACACACACACCTCACACACCCCCCCCCCCACACACACACAAACAAACACACGCACACACACACTGGCGTGTGACCTTAGGGTCACAAGGAGTATGTGCTCCAGGGCCCAGAGCTCCCCTCGGTCCCACTCAAGTACACAAGAAATAAACGGTAATCGAGTAAATTGAAAGCGAACGATTAACAAAATATCCTGGCTTTCAAACGATATAGGCCAACTGCTCGGTTAGTCTGCATTCAAAATGCCACCTTTGTGGTTTTTCGTAGTCGTGAATGATAGATGAGAATGTCGCCGCAGATTTATGTGAACAAAATTATGTTTACCTTCTTCGACACCAGGCCATGTTTGACAAGCGAGTGAATGGTCCGTGTATGTACCGTCAAAACAAAAAATATGGTATATATACACGGACCGTAAATCATGCTTCTTATTTACTTTTTATATATTTTGTCCAGGTTAATTAATATTATGGTTATTTAATACTGCATACAGTCTTTTGCAAATTGACACTTTGCATGGAACTATGAATGACACCAGTGCTTTATGAGTGATTTGCAGGTTTTAAACAATGGGTCTTCCAAAGGCAAGGTATCATTTTAACAGGGTGAATTCTTTTAATAGAGGTAATTAGACATTTTATGTAAAATATGACCCATGAAATATATACGCATAGTTTCATGACCATGTAGTGTAATCCTTGAATCATCTACTGGCCCAGTTGTAAGTGTTAAATTGTGTTTTATCAGATAACATATTTTGAGTAAATATTTTGTGTTTTGTTGTTCTTTTTATACAGCTACCATAATTAATGCAATGTAGGAACAGTAGTAATTCATGATGTGCGTATATCGTATAGCCTGATTGTCATATCTTCTCAATTTCAGTTATTAATGTTAAACTAAAAAATATTGTTTTCTAAGTTGGCGTTTTGTGAGCTTACCCGCTTTTGGCCCGCGGGCCTGGGCCAGGTCTGGGCCAGAAAGCTGCGGGCCGGGCCAGGGCTGGGACAACCATTTGCAGGTCTGGGCATGGCTTGGGCCTAAAGTTTAATTTCGGGACCTGACTTTGAGATATGTTTGCGGGCCAGGGCCGGGCCGGGCCTGGACTCTAACTGCTACGTGCGGGCTGGACGTGGGCTAAAATTCTAGGCCCGCGCAGGGCACAAATATATATATACACTGTACACACACACATATATATATATATACACACATCTATATATAATATATATTATACATATATATATAATATACATAAAATATATATTTTATATATATATATATATATATATATGCATAATATATTATAGTATGTGTGGGTGCATTTGTGTTTTCTTCAGTAAGCAGTCCAATGCACACATGCGACATTATTATTGGGACACATTTCCTCCATCTAGGGACACAGGGCTCGATTCGTACCCAGGAGTAGCCTTGATTAGGGAATACATGCGACACGGATCCTTTTTGTAACTTTGTAGCCATTTTGGTCGCCTATAAAAGACAAACCGTTTTCCCTGTGAATCCTGTTGTAAAACACCAAATGTTATGTCCGAGTTGCCAAAAAGAACGAGAAGATATTAACAGTACATGGCATTTTGATTACTAGTCAAGTCTCAAATGTGTATGAATCCAAACCTTTAGAAGTTCGCCTCTTCGGGGTAGTCCATGTAGTACGTCACGCGTAGGGGTGAAAGGGGTCTGTGCGTCACTTGACGAAGCGTAACATGGGTGAGGGGATTATCTGGGCAAGCGATTACAGACCAAAACATGTTAGCTGGCTTAGCTGTCAATATCAGACTGATAGCAATCATAAGTGTGTTTATACTGGTTTGAGCGTATCAATAAGACAATACAAAAAAAAGCTTCCAATGGCTACAATATGCTAGTTACGACATGCTGTCTTATACTATGGTGGTGCCGCCTGTAGACTAGGCGCTCGTTGCGTTAACTTAATGATCAGAACAAGGGTTCTGTCAGCGGGTAATGAAGCGTCCGCAACGGGTTTTCAGTTTACACTGTTTACTTACCATGTTAGAAATAGCACGACTTGCAGTGTCTCTTCCAAAAGAAACAACCAACGTAAGGTGAACGAGACAGCCCAAATTTCGAAAGGCAGTAGGTCTAGGTGGCCTCGAACCCAGGTCGACAGCCTGGCGCGACAACCCGCTCTGCTAAAGCTTCCGCCGCTCCTCTTTCAACAACGTTACACTTATTACATGTACTAGCAAAACTGTCATTCACCCGACGGGATATCTTGGTAGTTGACAGTCGTGATAATATCTACTAAATGTTAGAAAACACAAGCATCGTTACAAAAGCATCATACCGTGCCCGCAGATAGGTATCTACTTGTTGTTTGTTCAACATGACGACGATCGGAGATAATGTGAAGTTCACGTCTTTCGATAGGTTCTAGTCGTCGTAACGTAGCATTGTCAACTGATATTCGCATTTCTATGCTATTGACATGCACCTGCCAACTCTCTCGGGAGATCCGGGAGTCACCCGGGCTTTTTGTGTTTCTCCCGGTCTCTCGGAATACCCCCCCCCCCCCCCCCCCGTTTTCCGATGTCAAGACCCGAGACAGCGCGATACGGGAAGCGTGCTGAACCACTGATGAAACTCCCGGATTTCAACAAAAAAGTTGGCGGGTATATTGGAATGAGGGTAGACATAAGCATTATTGTGTCTGATTCTACTTAATGATGCCAAGTCCATGACGCAGGAGCCGTTTTCCCGAAGTATTTGTCGCATGCGCGTTGTTCTTGCGATTGTCAAGTTACGTATTACGCGCACAGTACGCTTTGCGTTCCGTACAACTGATTTAAATTAAGGTGAGAATCTTGACGTTTGTGGGATAGTTTGAAAAGATATAGGTCTTACGTCCTATTCTAGGGATCGTATATTAATCCCTGAAAGTTTGGCGTGTAAATTTATTCTACCTGTGAATTACGAATCAACACATATCCGATGAGTGAAAAACACGATGTGTCCAGAACAGGTAAGTTGGGCCTTTGTTAAAACGAACGTGTTTCCAGAGGGCCAGCGTTACGACGCATTACAAGAGAGTGGGGGATGGATGTGATTGTCCGTATATAGAAAGTATTACATACGGTATGATGGCGAATACAAGGTGGACGGTCAACAAGGTCTGGCACGAAATGAGTTCCAAGCTGGATTTACCCAACTAGCTTTTTACACTTAGGTGATTACGTAAATCCCAAATTATTTGCATGAAACACATGGTTGTGTTTCACGCGACTTCGTCGTAATTTAAACCATTCGTTGTCCGTTATACCGAAAATAACTTTGCGACGAATTATTGAAGAAGAACTGAAGACTGCCGGGCTGACCTGGGCCGGGCCACAGCAGCAAGGAGAGCCCAAGACAGAGGTGTCTGGCGAGATCTTGTGCGAGCCCTATATGCCACACGGCACGAAGAGGATAAGTAAGTTGTCCGTTGGTTGGTTGGTTGGTTGGTTGGTTGGTAGGTTGGTTGGTTGGTTGGTTGGTTGGCTGGCTGGCTGGCTGGCTTACGTGATTGTGACGTCACGCTCTCTTCCGTCTAACTCAGTCGGTCTAGTATACGCCACAAAGTTTAATAAATGTATTACAAAATCTTGACTAAAATAACTAATACAGTGAAAACTGAAGTATAGTGGATAAATAGCAAATGCATCGGCATAATATAGCTCAGTAACTAACAACTGAATGGACTGGAGAAGTATAATTGTATGCTTGGGTGCAAAATTCAGCAAGCAAGGAGGAGTTAGTGATATTATGAACGGAATACGAAAAGCAAATTATACAATACACTGTTTAAATCGGTGAGCATTATTGTACGGATGTGAAACATGGAAAGTAAATGAAAGTGACAACCGAAGACTGGACACAATCCACTTAAAGCGTTTTAGGAAGATACGGAAAATAACATCGCCAGTGGCGAACTCAAACAAAGACATCCTGAAAACAAAAGCAGACGAGCGTGGATATAAAAATAAGAAGATGAAAATGGACTGGGAAAGTGCTAAGGAAAAATTAAAACAGCCACTGCCTGACAGCACTAACACGGCTGTCAAAGGAAAGTGGGTAGCCCTAAACAACTGTTGAAAATGAAGGAGGACTGATGGTGTTTAAATCATGGAGTAATGCCAAACTATTAGCCAGAGGCAAAATGAGATTGAAAAGTTGCACAGTAGCCTTATGGACCTCGTGGCTTGAGGAGGATGGGTAGGTAAGGTAAGATATGTGTCTGTCGGTTTCACCACAAGGAGAAGACCTAAGGAAGAAAGTTAGTATGAATGACTGCAGACGATAATTATTATACGAAATGAAACAGCACGATAACAATACGTTTCTTCTGTTTATGTCGTGTAACCAACAAATGCGTTGATACCAATTAATTCTGTATAGCCATATTCTGTAAAACAGTAGGTCGATTACTAATTAAAATAATTATACTACACTTCCTTTAAATGCACATACTCTATTCTCAAAATTGTGATACAGAAAATCGACACTATACTAAACGGATTTGGCCTTTAAGATATCACAGTTGCGGTTCGTAGTTGAAGCAGGCGCACTTCTAGCTGTATTTAATGCGAACGTGAAGTTCAGTCTACCAAGGCAGAGGGCTCTAGCGAGATCTTGTGCGAGCCTGATGTGTCATATGGAACGAATAGGATAAGTATAGTATATGTGAAGTCGATGGAATACACCGAGCGCAAAATACAGTTCAGTTTCTAACGTGAGCAATCTGTCCCTTTTCTATTTTTGATCGGTTAATGTTAATTAATGTGACGTCCACGTTGTGTATACACACCGCAGGCTTCTCTTTTTTCCAGTCACACACGTACACGGCTTGACAGAATATCCCAAACGGGTAGACACTACGTGATGCCGCCCACTCGCCAACGATGGCGCTGCGGCAAGTTGTCGCGCTGTTAATATCGCGTCATCGAGTCGTCACTGGGACGTGCTCGGTTCTAGGGTCGCACACGCATAGATAGCGACGCCTGTCCGTCATATCTCATCTCGTACGTGGATATGTTGTAGAACGTATCGTCACGACGTCTTACTTGATTCTGACGGCGCAACAGGCGGTCGATCTGCGTGTTTGCGAACAGGTAGTCCTTGAAACCGGTTGGTCCGTTCGGCGGGATGAGCGTGCTGCGTCGACACTTCGGACAGGGGAAGGTTCCGCGGGCATCGGGCGGGATGAATCGCTCGAGGCACGGCAGACAGAAGGCGTGTCCGCATAGAAGGATCTTCGGCGCCTGGAACCCCGGCTCCTGACAGATCGGACACGTCAGGTATTCGTCGGTGACTTGCTCCGGTTGGTTCTTACCGCCGTGGTAGACGGGGTTCACGTACGCCATCGCAAGAGTTAGCGTTTACTAGAGACAGCGACGATATTGCGTTGTCAATGTAAACAGTCTCGTTCTGGGTAATGTTGTTACGGAAAACAGCGCCATCCTACGGAATAGACAAGAACGTAGCCACCTACCGGAACATTCCTTATTCAATCACCAGGAATCCGTTATGCGGCGCCACCCTATCTCGCTCAGACGAGCGTGGAATCGCGGCGTTTCATGGTAGCGAGAAAACCGGAATTCTGACAACGTACACCTGCGGGTTGTATAGTCCCATTATTCCTTACAAATGATAGGATATATTTTACTTTCCGACCCACTAGGAAAACTTTATCTTCAATTCACTAATAATATTTTAATAATATATTAAATAATACTAATTGGAACAGGGGAAGGTGAGGCATGACGGCAGTTAACAAAAAAGAAGGGTGTATAACAAAACTGCAGTCATGGACATGGGGTGCCAATAAATCTGCTACGTGCAATGATTAACTTTTAACAAGATTGCCACCCAGAGAATTAACTCTAGGTGGCAGGTGGACAAGGAAGCCCTTTGGCTTATCGAGAGTCCGACCCTTTTATGTATGTGTATCCCGCCCGTCTGAGGTATGTGTCGATTTTATGTTTAAACATTCACGCTACTAGCACCCACACAATCAGCAGGTAATCTGTTCCATTCATTTACAATCATTTGTGAAAATGAAAACTTTCTTATATCCAATCTACTCTGCTCCTTTGCTTATGTAAGTTCATGTCCTCTAGTCTTATCTTTCTTAACTGAGAACAAAATATTTCTATTCATATTTTCATAACCCTTCAATATTTTAAACACTTCTATCTGATCTCCTCTCAATCTCCTGGTCTCTAGTGTTGTTAAACCGCATTTTTTAGGCGTATTTCGTAACTAAGATCCCTCAGTTTTGGTATCATTTTAGTTGCTCTCCTCTGCACTCTTTCTAGCATATCTGTCCTTCCTGCGATATGGCCTCCATGCTTGAATACAATATTCTAAATGAGGCCTAACTATTGTTTTGTACAGTGGTATTATTAGCTCTTTTTCCTTATACGTTGTGTTTCGCCTAATTAATCCAAGGATTTTATTTCCCTTTGAAGCTGCAATTCCGCACTGCTCTGAAACCTTCATATCAGAACTAATGGTTAACCCCCAAGTCCTTTTCTTTTACAGTAGTACTTAGTACAGTAGCCCCCATTGTATATTCTACCTCTTTGTTCCCATGTCCTGTGTGGAGGCATTTACATTTCTCAAAATTGAACAGCATTTGCCACTTTTCAGACCATTTGATCAACTTGTCAAAATCATCTTGTAAATGCTGTCTATCTCCATTACTTTTAATCCTTCTAAACACTTTTATATCATCCGCAAATTTCAACACCTTGCTTGTTATTTCATCATCCAAATCGTTGATATATATTAAGAATAACATAGGTCCTAATACTGATCCCTGTGGTACCCCACTCAATACCGATTTCCAGTTTGAAGCCTCCCCATCAACTACTACACGTTGTCTTCTGTCAATCAGCCATTGTTCTATCCAGTTTCCTATGCCATGGGTCTTTAGTTTAAGCAGTAATCTTTGATGTGGTACTTTGTCGAAAGCTTTTTGAAAATCTAAGTACACGATATCTACTGGTGATCCCTCATCTACCCACTTAGTGATGTCTTCCAAAAAACATAACATATTTGTTAAGCATGACCTCGCTTTAAAAAAACCATGTTGAGATGGATTTATCAAGTTTTGTTTAACAAGAAAATCCACCATGTGATCTTTAATTAGTCTTTATAATAATTTACAAATTACTGATGTTAAACTCACTGGTCTATAGTTCTCCGACTTGTTTCTCGAACTTTTTTGAATAATGGTATGTTTGCTTCTTTCCATTCTAAAGGAACCACTCCCTCTTCTAATGACAGGTTGAAAACTTTTGCAAGCGGTATGCTAATTTGTTCTACAATTTCCAACAGTAATTTGGATGGAATACCATTCACTCCAGGTGATTTATTATGCTTCATAGCCCTTATTTTCGTAGCTACCATTTCCGGGGGTTACAATTAATTGTCCTAAATAGTCTGAATCTGCCCCCTTGAACTTAGCCTCTGGTACTGGCAGTGAACTAATATCTTCCCTGGTAAACACTGAACTAAAGTACTCATTCAGGTCTTCTGCCATTACGAATCCCTCTGATATTATATTTCCAGCACTATCTTCTAGAGGACCGACCTTATCTTGAACTTTCTGTTTGCTTCGAACATACGCATAAAAACTCTTGCTGTCATGTTTTATAGTACTAGCTAATTGTTGTTCATAGCTTCTCTTTGAATTTCTAATTTCAGCTGTAGCTTGGTTAAGTGCTTCTTTATAACTGTTGTAGTCTTCATCATTTCCAGTACATCTATATGACTTCCACATCATTTGTTTATACTTAATTTTTCTAATGGCTTCTTTCGATAAGTGTTTCTTTTTGGACCGTTTTCCTTGTTTTTTGAAGGGTACAAATTTATCGACTATGCACTTAATTTCACTCTTTAATATATTCCAGCATTCTGTTGCCGTCTTATTTTTCAGTGTGTTATTCCAGTCTATCTCTGCTAAATATTTCCTCATGTCCTTATACCTTCCTTTGTGTAAATTTCTCCTATAGTGCTTTTTACTATTCCTTTCTGATTTTACTTTGATGGTAAAATGTATCTGGTTGTGATCACTACTTCCCAGTGGCTCACATATCTTGACATTGTCAAGTAATTCATTCTGTGAGGACAAAACTATGTCTAACACATTCTCACCCCTGGTTGGTTCTAGCACATGTTGAGAAAGGAAAGTATCTTGAACTAAAAACTTGTGGTCCTCACTCCCCATACTCTGTAGAGATTTCCATTGTATATACCCGTGGTTAAAATCCCCCATAATAATACAGTCCTGTTTGCTTACTTCCCTTATAGCGTTTTGTATTTTTTCATTCTCTTCTATGCTTATGTTTGGACTTCGATAAACTAACCCAACTGTTAACATTGAGTTTCCTGTAACTATGTTACACGAAACAGCTTCTTCGCAATCTGCTTCTCTTTCTAATTTTATTTCATAAGCCTGGATAAATTCTTTAATATATAAAATAACTCCCTCCAACTTGCTTTAGGAACTCGTTTAGTTATCACAAAAACAAAATTTATGTCACCACAATTTTATCCACTATAATAGACCATTTACCATCACGAAAATAAAACACTACATTGTCGAAAAACTGCTTGTAATATCATAGATGAAAATATATATCTAAAACATTTATCTACACGTGGGCTAAAACAGCCTCGTATACCATTTTATCCCACCACTTAGGGGGCCGTTTTACCCCATGTGACGCCATATTGAATGACACTGCTCTGCTTGGACGAAAATGGGCATACCATTATTCACAGTATCTTTTCATAAGTTCACACCAACCACCATGGTAGACCACCGTATATACAATGGTATTTTTGCGGAAGTGAAGCAAATTCAACAATACTTTGTTAATACCTTGTTTATTGCGTAAGTGCACTAACATGAGTCCAACTTTAGTATCAAGTAAATGTAAAACGACAACGAATGTAAAAATGAAACACGCAACATGTTGATTACCAGCATCAGATGTTGGCTTCTGTCAGCCATAACGGCTGAAACCGTCCACCTTCAAACAGATTGCCTCCTTAATTTGACAAATACTTCCAACTTTATAGGCAGAATAAACCAGTTTTAGTGAACTGCCAAGTAGTAAGAATTCCTAACATGTGCTCCAGTAAACTTGAGCTGTAAATGTACAGTGTAGCCAGTTCATTAGAATCCTCTCTTATAATTAAGCGTCAGTTATACAAGGCTTACCATAGTGAGGATCTGTACAATTGTATGCTTAAATCGGCAAGACAATTCGGCTACTTTGTACAACGGCAACATCAATAATTGAACGACAAGTCAAAGACTAGAATCATATTTTGTGTGCATACATCAATATGCCGTCTAAACGACCAACAAAAGTAAAATGCGATTTAAACAAGTTTAAAGTGCCAATTACATACGAATGGAGCACCGATTTCCAAGTAAATAACACTGTCAAGTTGTCAACAACTCTTACCAATACACCAATAAGAGTCACGATGCCACCAGTGTATATAGTTGACATTTCACAATGCGCAGCAGAGACCACCTCTCTATATTGAATAATAACAATTGGTTAACATAGTCAAAATGTTAAGCGTACTTAATTCACAGTGATTGGTTACATGCAAGAAATGAACAACAATAACAAAACATGCTGGGAAAACAATCAAACAAAACGAATCATGTAAAGCACAGTTCTGTCTGATAACATTAATAAAACTTGCTTGTAGGTGTGTTACGGCTCGCGTAACAATCACTGAACTGAAGAGTGACAATGTTAGTTATAAAACTACGCCTGTTTAATGTATGAAGACATTTAAGATAATCAATGCCCAAGTTTAAACATACAAAGCTGTTTTTATCATAAAATCAAGTTACATACTTTAAACTACACCTATTTTGGCATCTTTATCGACCAAATGTGTTTTAATGAACAAAACTGTTTTAATACATTGTCAATTACCTGCATGTTTCAAATTAAATGTTTATGGTGCACGCTGAACTTCATTCATAAACAGACGTTATATTTAAAAACTGGTTCTTAAACCACATTTGCGTGGTCCGGATGTCACAACAGACAGAGTTTATAACATATGACATGACCTTAAAATAAATAAGCTGTCATACTTTGTACTTTGAGTGTTTTTATATATTGTGGTGATTATATAAAAAATGAGCAAGTGAATAACGGGGCTAGATTATGAACGTATCAATAGGGTGATTTAGAAGGATGATTCACAAATGACAACAACAGCGGAAACAACAACGAATCTGGGAATGTAGAACGGGATTTCTGGAGAAAATAGGGACATTTGTGGGATCTGTGAAGATGGAAGGATCTCGGATCTGTACAAATACGACACAATCATTGATCTGCAAACTTGGAGACGATCACGGATCTACACACATGAAAAAGAATCGCGGATCTGTGAAAATGGAGGATCACAGATTTGTGAAAATGGAATCACAGATCTGTCAATATGGAAAGGATCACAGATCTTGAAAAATCAACAGGATCATCGATTCTTGATGTTAGAGAAGATCACATATCTACATTTATGAAAAGGATCATGGATCTGTTAAAATTGGGAGTAACACAGATTTAAGAAGAAACCACACTGATTGTCCCACGCATATAAAAAGTATTATGCAAAATGAAATGACCCGATATTTTGACAAATGTGTACATTTTATCGACCACACTGACGCATAAAACCCCTTGTGCACGTCAGAGATAAACCACCAAGATTGGCTGACACGGACAACAAACAAATTTCCTTGCAATCACATCAATATCCAAAACCATTTACTATAGAATTTTTGCAAGGCTTAATTACACTGACCCAGTTTGTTAGTACCCCGAGTGTGCAGTTAGCCCTAGCTGTCAGGTGGACATGATACACTGTAAGATGGAGGGCAGGAAGTGTGTTAGTCGACGTGTGTGTGTCTGACCGGCGTGTGTTCAACAGGTGTATTGCCGTTGGGTAGGTGTGTATCTGTAACACACTTGTCTGATTGGACACCATTCAACATGCGACAGCACAGATGCGACGCCAGCACGCAGATCTTGCCATGTACAATGATGATAAGTGTCTGATGTCCGCAGGCGAACATGCGATACCATCGGCCGTAGAATGGGTCAGACACTGCCGGACACAGCATGTTGTTTAGGTTGACCATGGTCAGCTGAAAATTGAAAAGATAGTGCAAAAACAATGCATATCGTAAACAGGGATTTGAGTGACAGCTCAATGATTTTTGTTTTATTGTTGACTTAAGAAGTTGTTTCGGATTTGTTAAATTTTAAAACATTTGGGCTGTAAGTACGTTAAAATACATGAGTTATCAGGGATTCCCTTGGACTGCGGAAATGCATCAATGACGCATTGTACAGAAATGCTGCATTCTTGCCCCAAACACGCATACAAAAAAGTGTCTGAGAAATCTTAGAAAATTTAGAGGTACTTGTGTAGAATCTGGGCCCACCTAGATTTTGTCGTCATTAACTATAGTTTTGCCTAAATTTACACGTCGATGCGATAATTAAATCATTCCACATTATCATATACATATTTTCGCTACAAAAAATACTGCGTCTTAGCACATTTTGAGGCCCAAACAGTGCTCCGGTTTGCTTCAGTCTGCACCCAAACACAGACAATGGCCGCGTGGACAACATAATGAACAATGGCCTGAATATGAATGATTTAAATCACATCTTACATTGATGACTGGACACCAAGAACAGTCTAATCAATACCCTTGTGCCTTGCCTACCCCTTGCCTGTTGTTGACATTGTTTATAAGTCTTAGACGAACACCGTGAACAGCGTTTGTTGCCGCGACACGCCCATCGTCAACTTACAGATCTTACCGAACAAAGTGCGATCCGTTCAATATCTACACAAATAATATCCATCCATCCATCTACACTATTTGCATGTTCTAAATGCAGCTGTGTTTGCTAAATATAAGAATTGCAGTACTTTCTAAACATATAATAAACATTTTTAAAAGCATGTTTATAAATCATGCCTCCGTCACCAAGGCTCACATGTAGTACATTCATTACAAATGACAATGTCACCCAGGGTCATAAACTTTGAAAAAAGATATTGCTATGTTCAAATCTAACATGTAATAGTTTTACTATGTATAGGTTCACAGTTACCCGGTTCTGCGATCATAGTATCATGCAAATTAAATAATAAAATTTTATTTCACTGATTTGGGGCACATTACATTTTTAAAAGGCACATACCGGTAGTTTTATTTCTAATGTGCCTGAAGGGCACATGCATGTCTTTTTCCAAAGTGATCCATGGGTTATACTGTGTAATAACATGATTTTATAATAAAAACAAATGGAAAATGTCCCCTTAATGATAATATAGAATGAATATGTACCATGCCGAGGCCTTGTAACACTGTCCAATGGTAGATAAAGATGAGTCCCCACGTGAACAGGTCCCATGTCATGTCCAAGATGGGCTCAGGTGTGTAGGCCCCTGGAATAAACATAGACATGTCAGTGGTGGGCTCAGTAGGCCCCTGGAATAAACATAGACATGTCAGTGATGGGCTCAGTAGGCCCCTGGAATAAACATAGACATGTCAGTGATGGGGTTAGTAGGCCCCTGGAATAAACATAGACATGTCAGTGATGGACTCAGTAGGCCCCTGGCTGGAATAAACATAGACATGTCAGTGATTGCCTCAGTAGGCCCCTGGAATAAACATAGACATAAGTCCAACAGAACTTCCGTGTGGCTTTACATTTGACAGTACTGGCTGGTAGCCTGGTAGTCATGTTTCTCCAACAAATTTCTCCAGTGGTGTCACTGATGAGTGTCACAGTCTCTGAACATGTGTGGATATCAGAACTGGGTGTTTCTTAAATAGACCTGGGTGCTGTGCGTGTGATTGTGGATGTGCATTTTTTGATGTGGGCAAGCATGTTTGCATGTGTGCGTGCATACGTGTTGTGTAACTAGTCAGTTGTGAGTTAATGGTCATATCTAATTATGAGGTGGCTGTACAACAGCGGTAACCATAAAGCAGTGTTTGACCATAGTTGTAGAGTGTATGTCTCAAGGCAACACATTTTTTTAAACGTGCAATGCCACGCCTCTGGAACAATCTGCCCCTTGTCATGCCTGCGATAGACTGCCTCAACTTGTTCAAGAAGCAACAGACGACACTTTTTTAAATAAAATTGTTCACCTTAAATGAAATGTGTGCGCAGTGATGAACTCAGAATATTTCAGTATCTACCTTAAACTTTTATTATTAATTACATTTTCTTAACGTGTCGTTTTAATAATTTTAGTATTTAGTAATTCATTTTTATTATAACTATCCTTATCTATTTATTATTGATATATATTTTTGTTCTTAATAATTATAATAGCAACATTGCATAGACTGTAATGCGCCTGTGAATGGTAATAGCTGCCAGATTTATGGCGCAGAGAAAATGCAGTAAAATTATTATTATGACTACTAGACTTACCTCCCTCCTTCATCAGGTAGTAGGGCACCACTAGCAGCAAACTGTGTTGGGCATAGTACACGACCTTCTCTAGGGGCAGCTGCAACACAATACACTCCAGTAATGTCTACGTATTCCGACACCCTATGTTTTCCGACTCCTTAAAAATCTATTAGGTTTATCATTTTGTGTATCTTATGTTTTCCGACACTTTGCATCATGTACTGTTTCAGACACATAAAGTGCATACAAATAACATGATGACCAGTGGGCACCTACTCCAGTACTGTCCACTCCAGGATGGTCCTTGACGGATAGCATGACCAGAGGACACCCCTGAAGGAGACGTCCTACGGTGATCTGGAGACACTGAGGAGGATGTTTCTGTCTGAGTGATCAACGAAGAACTGTAAGTGTTTACGGACTCCATAAACATTTTCAAAAATGTGTTGTTTTTGTGTACCTTATGTTTACGGACATTGTAATTTTTTTTCAGACACTTAACAATTCTACACATTTATGTATTTTATGTATTTGGACTCTGATATTTTCAGACACTCAAAAAATCTACTTTTGTGTACCTTATGTTTTCGGGACACCTCTATAAAAATAATTTATCTTTGTTCCTATGTAATCGGATACCCATTATCATTTATCAGTGATCTTTTATAAAGTCTAATTTCTCACAGATGACAGCATTGGTTGTCAAATGAAACACATCTGGATTTGTTTGTACATATTAAAACACTTTTTAAAGATGATAATTGCATTAGTTTAACTGGTATTAAATTCTTTATTGTTGATCCAAAAATTTTTGTTTATACTTTCACCTATGTGAATGTATTTTGGTATTCCCTCAGTTTTGTGAAATGTATCATACGATCCAAGCCACTGCAGCCTGTGCATTACAGGTAGTTAAAGCCTTGCCTAAATTTGAAACCAGTCCATGTAATATGAGGTAATTAATATTAACTTTTAATTAGCAACAACTCCTGCCCCAGTTCCAAAAGCCTTCCCAGGGCCCTGGGAAGACCAAACTCCCTTGAGTAATCAGACATCTCAAGATCCAAGCCTAGGATATCTGCCTGCTGACCCATCTACTGAACAATATGGTTTTGATGAATTTGTCACACAAACTAATCAAATCATTTATTGCAATCGGTATTATTAAAATGGGAATGAATATTATTTATGAAATTCCTATATTTTGTAGTATGGCAATTAAATATTTGCTCGAAGACAATCTTGACAGGTATAATTACACCAGGTGTCCACACCTATATATTATTAAATTATGTAAAACCAGTGCTCATATTTTACGTTGTGACCAAATTGTACATTCTCAAAACAAATTGAATATATGAAGGATCACTAGAATATACTCTGTTGATATTCCTTTTATTTAACCAAGATACTTAATTACTACTAGATTCAACATATTATCATAGATCACATTGTGTGACATATAAAAAGAGTCATTCTGTCTCAAATCAAGTTTAATCAACCAATTTTCCGGACATTTAAAAAGTTGGTGTCTCATAATGTATTATATTGACCAATGATTAAGTGGCCATATTTGAATACTTTTGCAATAAGCCAAGCATAAACTGGCAAATTGTGCCAGTTCTAACCTAATACATGAACAGGAAGTAAACACTCAAAATAACATAATACTTAGAGCATTACTGATTGAGTGATACCATTTTTACATGTAATAATAATAAACTTTATTTATACACCATCAAATCCGGGACTAATGACCCCCGTTCACAGGTGTTTACAAATTGCCAATCATATAAGAAGCATAAAAACACTTTTAAGAGAACAAATAAGAAAATAAATTAAATTAGCAAACAATATCCTAGTATATAGTGTATGCATATATATATATAAGCCTAAGTATAGTAAAATTACGGGTAAATGCAATGATAAAATAAACGATTAAGTGTACATGAGCAGTTAGATTTGTGTACACAAGTACTCAACTATGGTCACTTATTCATTGGTCAAAATTAAAGTCAGTTCTGAGACACCTATTTTTGACCATTGGTTGATTTGACATGAAAAGACCAAAAACAGTGGTTTTTTAAATAACCAATTAAAATGTTCATACATTCCTTTTAAATTGATCGGTTGCATAGTACTAGATATAGTACATGCAGAGATATCAAGTTTGTTAAAATGGCCAGCTAGTACTAGTCCAACATAGTATATTCTGTAAGTAACGATGTAGCAGGATGCTTGTTTAGACAATGCCCCTTCGTTGATAAGGGCCATACAATATGGAGCCGACATGTTTTAAGCACTCTCTATCTAAGTAACTTACATAAGTTGCCTCAATATCAGGTCAAAGTCTGCAGGGCAGGATTTATAAGTAGATATTTCATCCATGAATGTGACAATCCATAAATTATAAAAGACTGGTGCAATTACACAAAACCAAATAAATTACAAGATTTTAATTTGTTATTTTTCAGTGCTAAATAAAATCATGATAGTTACAATTAAAACAAACTTTTTATTGGAGTAACTGACATATTTTTTGCAATTATATTAATTTATATAAAAATACCATTATACCTATTACAATTATAGATTATAAACTCAATTCTGAATTACAATTATGGTATTTTAGTGTAATAATTTACAGTTACAATATATCATAGACATTTGTTAATTTCACAAAGCCTAACATTATTAATATTAGTTCACATAGTTTACGGTTGCTTAGAAAATAGCTAATCATAATGCGATGGTGCCAAGTTTTATCACGACACGTAATTACATAATAGTCAATAGTGTTCGTGCTGACGCCGTTTTTGCCAATTTTGGGGCGATGTTATTACGCGGTTTTTCAAGTTTCATCTCGTTCAACTAATCCCACGATAGACAGGTCGCTTACAAAGAAATACGACAGATTTCCAAATTGTGTGTCGACAAACCGCACTTTCGTTTCACCTAGCGACCAAACTGTAAAAATTGAACACTGCGAGTCAGTACCGCCTAACGACTTTAGCGTGGTGTCCGGTCAACACTTTATTTATTGATTTATGTATTGAGGCCACACATTGATTTAGTTCATTTAATAGTTCACATCTTTGTCCCAGGACCCCATTTTTTAAAACCCTAATGTGAACAATGGTTACTTAGACATAGTCATAGTCCACCAATTTCAAGAGATATTTTACACTGACGACAATAGTACCATACCAGGCCCAGGCCAAGGCAATGCCAAGCCCAAGGCAATGCCAATGCCATGGCATGGCTTTTGTTTTGGGATACAAAAACTGGATTTGTTGCCACAAAAGCAATCGTTTTAGTAAATTAAACAATTCTGCAACAAGTTGGTTGAGTACTGGTCTACGCGGTTTATTAATGTAATTTACCGTGTGCGCTGTGCCAAGAATAGAAAGATCAATATTTAAATTATTGAAACTAGCGGCTAGAGCCTAGCCCTAGGCCTAGACTCTAGAGGGAGGTAAGTCTACTGGGACGGGACCAACTGTTCACAACACTCTGCCAAAGCATGCATATTGCACAGCTCAAGGTGTCATTTAAAGGGGATGTATGCCGATTTTCAATGACTGATTTATTTACATGCCAAAAAGTACAGGTGCTGAGTTGTCTTTGCATATATTGTAAAATAAGGTTATTTTATAATGCAAGCACCACCACTCCATTGAGGCTCCTCAAAAACCTCCAATTGCAACCCTCTGCTATTCACCAGAAACCTCCAAAGTCTACGACCCTGTGAGGATCACCAAAAAAACTCCAACTGCACCATCTGAGGCCAAAACAGGGGGGCCATGCACCCCTCGATCCGCACAGGTCTGGCAGTAAATATTTGGTTAAATACACATTGTTCAGTGAACATGATTTGATTAAATGAGTTGCTCAGGGTGTTTTTATTATACGGTGCTCCCAAGTAATTGTTATTACTTGGTACTGTAATGACTGTATATACATATATTCGGACACTGGGTATTTTCGGAAACCATAAATCTAAAAAAAATATTTTTATGGTTACTGTAAGTTTTCAGACAGCTGAGTGTTTAGTTATTTTTAGGTGTCAAAATATACATTAATTACGCTATGTGGAGTTTTAATTATTAATGCATACAAATAATATACAGTGTTCTTGAAGTTAAAAGAACAATTATTTGGAGTAGCACTATATAACAAAATATTTTAAATATTATTAATATCACAGGCCAAATTTATTGCATCACTCCAGACATGATGACGTTGGTTGCCATCCCAACAGGGAGGGAAATATAGGCCAGGGCTTGCTTCCCAGGGGTTGAACTCTAGGGATAGTCTACAGTCCCTGCGCCTTGCATTATTTATCACCTTTGTTCCGCTTTGTTTACCCCCGAGTGTTGGAACATGATTCATATCTCCTACATCAACTTCCAGGGAAACTATGGCATGTTCATCTCGCATGTAGCCATTGTAGGGTCATGCCTCGACTCATCTGCTGTTTCGCTGAACATCGGTACAAGAACGAGCCGCCAGTGAACAGGCTAGACTAGAACGTGCTGTAATTTTTTACACCAGGCCATCTGGATCACTTTGAACAGTAGAGGTACATCAGGCCTGGGGTAATACTATAAGGTAATAGTAACGATTACAAATATTGAAGTACTAGTAACAGGTTGAGCAAAAACTCACTCAACGTAATAGGAAGCAATGTAATAGTAATTTACCTATTACTTTTATGTTACTATTCAACATTTAAACTGAATTTCAACTACATAACAATTCCATTTGATTAGGTTGTAGATTCCACTAGTTTCTCCAGGTTTTACGGTTGCTCCCCCATGTCAACTTCAGCATGGCCGTGGTGAAGTTTTACCCTAGAATCTTATGAGCCTCTATATAGCAAGAGACACTGGTACAGTTTGACTGCTGCACTGACTAAAGGGATTAAACTGGGCTTTCAATGCTTTGAAGCTAGTTTTGCCAAGAGCCAACTACTGGTACCCTTTTCAAGTAAGCCTATGTGTTTAGTGACCAACTATCTCCTTGGTGCACACCATGTAGTTCATCAAGATGCATTGACGCATCTAACTGAGAATGGGTGTAGATAATAGTAAAAACCTGATGTCTGCACCTTTAAACCCCATTGTTTGGTGTACTTTGTCAGGTTTATCACAATCAAGAGCTATAATAATACTGCGGTATACAGTTACAAGTGCGTCTAAAAGTGCTTGCAAATTGGTATATGTACTATGTAAAGACACAATAATATGGATAAAAAGTGCGCGTTTGTGCACAATATTTAAATACTGTGGAAATTTATTATAAGTTATGACGTTTCTCTGTTCCACCGTTTCTTTTGGCCATCTTGTTTGTTCTTAAAATAAAAAAGAATAGGGTGTGCGTTAAATTAGAACATTTGTTAGTTTAACTCTAAAAAAAATTCAAATTAGATTTTGAATATTTTCATTCAATTTATGTTTTATTAGTTTTATGTAATTTAAACTATTACTACCAATATGATTATGATATTAAAACGTGTCATTTTCTTCAAAGTTGTTTCCAATATTTTAAAGTACAAACATCTGAATTAGTCAATATTAGCAGATATGTCAATTACTTTGTTGATGTAGGTTGTGATTCTATCAAGCCTACCTGGACAGTCTGAATGATAGATTAGATCAGGTGGTTAACATGTACTTTAATTTGGAGTGCTCAGCTTGTGGTGGAAACTATTCTGTACTGTTTGTCTAAATTACAATATCAAGACAAACATAAAACTCAAGAGCTAGAACTTTTTGTTTTGAATCTTAATAATTATTTATTTGAGATGTTAAAAGTATGTCTTGTGACAGTCAGACAGTTGTACTGTCTGTATTGTAGACACATTGGCTACTTAAGACTTTATTCAAACAATGACAAGACCAGTCCAATGGGCCAATATGTTGATGGTTTTGGATAACACATTCTGCTGGATGAAATAATTGTAGGATTAGGAAGCCAATTCCCCAGTGAATGTGTTCAGTCACAATCGGTGGGGGTATGAGGTCTGCATGTGGAGGGGAGATGTACATTCTTTCACACCTTCCTCATATACAAATGACCTTAATAGACAGATGCACAATTTTGGTAATAGTTTCATGTAATGGTGGTGTATGGGATTAAATAAGTTATTAATTTTTTTAAAGCAACCACCCGCAATTTTTTTAAAGAAATTACTTGTGATCATTATATCAATTCGGTAAGTTGTGTGCAGGTTTTAATAACCTTACTAGGACATGTATACACGTATGCTACACATAGAATAGAGCCTGACAATTTGTTTGCCAAATTTTACTGAACTTAAATTGTAAACTTAAAACTAAAAAACTTATGTTTAAAATACTTTCTCCAGTGATTTAACGAAAGTTAAAAAATTGTACAACACATTAATTAGCAGTGTATAATATAATTAACAGAGAGTAAGGCTATAACGACTAATTGAGGCATCGTGATATTTGGGGCCTACTTTTCTCAATAAGTAATAATTTATATCTTACAAGAATCACGGCATGATCTAAATACATGTGTAAACATAGATACATGTGTAAACGAAAATAATTCCAATAAATAGTTAGATGACGCCACATGTTGTGTTTACAACTGGTGTTACAACATGGAGCAATAGAAGACAATCAGCAATGTTTCCTGTCAGCTAGATTCATTGAGTATTTGTGAGAAAATATTTAATTAATACCAGCAGTATAGCTCAGCATTAACTGACAGTAAGTAAGTGTAGAGTTAGTAATATGTATTGTAATACTGATATCTGGAAAGTAGAAACAAGAGGTGATAATGATGTACTCCAACCAAATGATCATCAGATGTCAGCACTCACCTTTCTTGTGTTAATGACTGGCAGTAATAGAGCTAAAGTCGCACCATGGAGAAAATGCATATTAACCCGGAATACACACATCGATGTTTTACTTGGAGGTGTCATCAATAGATATATCTGAAAGAGAAAGATGTACTGTTAATTTGTTTTGTGGTATCCTTAATTTGCACAATTTATGTTTTATTTAATTGGTAAATCGCAATCATCATATATTTCATTTATAAATTATAATTCATTTACATTATAATCTATTATATGAATGAACTTTATAATAATTTGTTCATAATACATCCTGTTTTAGAAGACCAATTTGTTATCGTGTCACTATCACTATCGACTGATGTGATCAATAAGAATCAATAGATGGCAGTGGAAACTGCAGATATTCATCAAACATGCCCAATGATCTTTACAATAATTATACCATGGTATATTATTCGATCAATAAAAATATAATATTTTATTGCATGGAAGAGGGTGTGTCACACACATAACCTACCTGAGTCATTGTGCATAAATGACAGGGATTTAACAGCCACAAAACCTGTCGTGTTGCAAATTTGAAGCCTAGCTCCATCCCAAATGTCAAGCACACAATGACAAGCACCACTCGTCGCGTCGTTTGGCTCTCCTCATAGCGCCCGGGAGGCAGCCTGTCGGGCACTGTGAGACGAGGGTAGCTGTACCACAACACCAGGACGCTGATAACAATGAAGATAACTGTTTCCACGATCTTTTGTTCGGTGGAGATGAATTCGAGGCATTCCCTGCCGCCGTTGCCGGCTAGGCTGTGGTTAACACCTTCATACGTCCATTCAAACATTGTGACGACTGCCGTCGGCCTACCAGCCAGTAACGACACACCGGCTTCCCATACGAACCGCTCTCAGACACAACATCACTCGTCCCGGTGCAACGACGAATTTATTGTCGAACAAGGAAGCGGCCACTGCCTCCCGACGCACCTTGCTAACGCCGATCAGGTTAAATGTCAAGGCCGCAGATTAGATTTGTCAATGGCGTCACTTTCACTAGATAAATGTATTGTTTTGTTTGTTTACGTAACAATGTACAGTATAAACAGGCGTCATAGATAGCCTGCTTCGTAATCTTTGACCCGTTAGTGTGTTGAGAGGGAGTGTTATTCCGTATGGCGTCTGTTAAATTTGCCGGTTCGAACGCTACAACGAAAACGTAAACAACGACCAAACAATCGATGTGTGCAACTGCGCGTTCACAAATAAATAAACCTTAAATCTGTGTCGAAGTGAACAGTTGTTATTGCTGCTAATAAACATTGCTTTTGGTTGTGATATTTCGAAACGTTTCATCCGTGTGGCGCTTACATGGGACTAGGCCTAGGAGAACAACAAAAAAGCGTTGGAAATACATTATTAGATATTAGTACACTTCTTCCTTCAGTCAATCTGATTGGTTGTCCCGCTCGGTCCGCGAATGACGCAGGCAACGAAAGACATACGAATTTTGTTAGACGTCCAATATTAATCTTTGGCTATCGTACAATTATTGACGTCTTGTCAGTTTGGTGTACTACTTAGCATTTAGTTTATATCCACTGTTTGTATATTTAGCATTTCAAGAAATGGTAATATTAACAACTTTCCCGCCGCCAAACGAAGGCATTGTACGAAAACAGGAGTGCACGCAAGCGCACGTGTGCGGCAAATGTTTGGGGGATGGCACCCTCTATATTGCAGAAAGGTTAGTGCTCCATTTGCAGTTTGTTATAGAATTCAGTTGAGCAACAATGGTCTAAACAGTTTTTTGAAGTGATCCGAGTGGGCGATAATTAGTGTTTATCATAGGTTTCATGGCCTATCCTCGATTATTTGGGCTCGTGGTGTGGCGCCACCGTTAGTTCCGCACAAGATGCATGATTCAGTGTGACGAATATGATTGATTACTCTGTAACGTGTGTGCATATGGATTGCATATGAAATTGACTCTCGGTCAAAACTCATTAAAATCAGAGTAAATTTTATTAAAATTCTATATATCATGAAGCATTCAAACCAAAATTCAAATATCATGGACTTACACATGCTATGCAGAAGCACCAGTCAACAACAGACCAAGCGGTTCGAGAAACTACCCAAAAGGCAACTACGAAGCAATCAATGAATCCCTGAGCAAGATTGACTGGGAGAGTAAGTTTCAGGGAAACAGTGTAAACACTAATTGGACTAAACTCAAGAAGGAGATCTCAAAGGCAGTGAGAGAAAATGTCCCTCTCAGGAAACCGAAACGCAAGATGGCCAACAAACCTCCATGGTGGAGTAAACAAATGTTGAGAACAGTGAAGAGAAAGTATGACCTATACAAACGCTACAAAAGTTCGGGGCTGGACAGAGACTATACTGCATATGTCAAACAGAGAAACGAGACAAACACCAAGATTAGACAAGCACAGAAGGACTACGAGGAGAAACTAATCAACAATTTCAAGAAGGAACCAAAGAAACTCGACGGTTACCTGAGATCGAAACAGAAGGTAAAGGTGACAGTAAGCCAGTTGGAGACAGACGATGGCAGATTAACAGAAAATGACCAGGAAAAAGCAAATGTACTGGGTGACTTTTTCAAGTCAGTGTTTGTAAATGAGGATACGTCCACCATCCCAGAATTTCAACAAAGAACAAACGAGGGTGTAGCCGACATCATATTTACAGAAGAGATTGTACACAAGAAACTACAAAGTTTTCATCCCAACAAGGCGCCAGGCCCAGACGGGTTGCACCCATGGGTATTGAAAGAGTGCAGCAAAACCCTTGCCAAGCCGATGTACTGGATATTTCGCCAATCATTAGACACTGGTCAAATCCCTACAGACTGGAAACAAGCCCTAGTCACACCAATTTTCAAGAAGGGGTCAAAAGAGAAGGCCGGAAACTACCGTCCAATCAGCCTAACATCCATACCTTGCAAGACTCTGGAAGCAATCGTCAGAGAAACCATGATCAAGTTTCTCAAGGAACATAGCATCATCAACGATAACCAGCATGGGTTTCTTGAAAGAAAGTCCTGTTTGACCAACCTACTAGAGACCTTTGAGGAATGGACACGAACACTGGACGAGGGATACGGACTGGACGTCATATACCTGGACTACAAGAAAGCGTTTGACACAGTTCCTCACTACAGACTGGTAAAGAAGCTAGAAGCCTACGGCATTCGAGGCAAAGTGGTTCGATGGCTGGAAACTTTCCTGACTAATAGAACCCAGCAGGTGGTACTCAACGGAACTAAGTCAGAGTGGGCCCCCGTCACAAGTGGAGTTCCGCAGGGATCTGTCATAGGACCGCTTCTTTTTATTCTCTACGTGAATGACATCCCAGACCTGGTTCACTGCAGAATCAAGATGTTTGCCGATGACACGAAGCTGTACACAACGATCCGTAACCAGGAAGACCAAGACCAACTGCAAACTGACATTGACACCCTGGAAGACTGGAGTAAAGAGTGGTTGCTACAATTCAACCCTGAGAAATGCAAGTTAATGCAAGTGGGGAAACCACCACACAATACGTACACCATGACTCACCAGACTGGAGCCAGAGTGAACCTCGAGACAACAAAAGAGGAAAAGGACGTTGGTGTGTGGGTAACCACTAACCTAAAACCAACAGTGCAATGCCAGAAAGCAGCAAAGAAAGCCATGCAAGCTCTTGGCATGATAAAGAGAACTTTTAAGCACATGACCAAAAATTCATTTGTGACACTCTACCGGGCATACGTCCGTCCACACCTCGAGTTTTATGTACAAGCATGGTGCCCATATCTGGCAAAGGACATCGACATCCTCGAAAAGGTACAGCGAAGAGCAACAAAGCTGGTTACTAGCATAGCAAAGCTCACATATGAACAGCGATTACAACAACTGAAACTACAATCGTTGTATTACCGACGTCAGAGAGGCGACCTTATTGAAACGTACAAAATACTTAACGGAATCGACAAAGTTGAAGCTGATCAATTCTTCCAGGAGAGGGACAATACAGCAACACGGGGACACACGAGAAAGCTTTTCAAGCAAAGAACAAGACTGCTGGCCAGACAGAATTACTTCTCAGTTAGAGCTGTGGATCAATGGAACAGGCTCCCACAACATGTGGTAGATGCCAAGACCGTCACACAGTTTAAGGCTAGACTCGACAAGCACTGGAATAGCCTAGGATATGGGCACCAACAAAGGCCAATGGCCTAAATCAGCCCATTAACCTGTAAGTGTAAGTGTAACCATAACCTCAGATCTCCGGTGGAATGACCACATAAATAACATTTGTCTAAAAGCAAATAGATCACTAGGCTTCCTCCTCAGAAATCTAAAAGTTCCGTCAATTCAAATAAAAACTCAGGCCTACTTCACCTTTGTCAGACCCATCGTGGAGAACAGCTGTACTGTCTGGGATCCCTATACCCCTACACAAATAAATAAACTAGAAATGATTCAATGCCGTGCAGCCTGATATGTCTTATATCGCCACCACAATACCTCCAGTGTAACAGACATGCTCCAGGCATTAGGATGGAGATCCCTATCAGACAGAAGAACCGATGCAAAACTATGTATGATGTACAAGATATCAAATGGCCTAGTGGGTATACCAGCAAACCAATACCTTATTCCTGTAAATATAGTCACTAGAAAACAACATTCCTTATCTTACCTTATCCCTCATTCCAGATGCAACTACCACTTGTATTCTTTTTTCCCCAGTACCATTCGACTTTGGAATTCCCTCCCTCAATATACTGTAAATCAAAACAGCCTGGATGCACTTAAAAGCAACATCCAGACTTTGCACTACCTCATGTTTTAGACGTAAACAAGTTCTTCTGCACGTATTTCTATTTATTTACACGATAATTTGTGTTCTTATATATTGCACTCTAAAAACACAACAAATTTCCTGGTCGCCTGCCACGGCACCGCCTGTATCCTCAGCATGTTGAGGCTAGGCGTGTATTGGAAGAAGAAGAAGAAGAACCAACTTTAACTGATGCTTACAAATAGGGCCTACATCGTCATTGACTCAACTTCTCAAGTCAACCAGCAAAAGAAATAAGCCAGACTATTTACTTGTCCATTGGACAAGGAAGTTTTGAAATCTACTTGTCCGCCAAAATTTTAACTTATCTGAGTGGTTGTCAAAGGGAATCGAAGTTTAAGAATTTTTTTTTATTACAACACAATGTTCCTGCTGTTTTGTTGCATGTACATCTAAGTGACACAATTTGATTTAATCTGCAAATTTTGAAATTGCAAAATTATATTTGCAACTATTTTCCGGTCCATTATTATTCATCATGAATATTATAAGTAGACACGTTACATGATGTATACCAATATTTTAGTGATGTTGATATGAACGCTTTTATTAATAACAAATAATTATTATGATGATAGGAATAAGACAATTGTTTTCCTTGCTATTTGTTATAATGTTGATATATATATATATACAGGGCCTGTATAACATTGCTGTAAAATGTTGGCATCAGTTTGTCATTGAAGATGCCACTCAAGTTTGTCATTGAAGATGCCACTCAACCATCAGGAACGCAACCAATGCAAAACCAGGAAATGTCACAAAAATCACAATACACTATATAATGATTCTGTACTGTATGTTTTGGGATACCTTAATAAATATTATTATTTTTGTACCAATATTCGGACACACAGGATACAGGACCTTTGAGACACACAAAAATAGTTAATAGCAGGGTAATAAACAAGGATGACATGATGTCAGGTCTCATTCATGTCCCTAAGTATTGGGACAGTGAATCTGAGATTTATTTTTGTGCACCTTATGTTTTGGGACAGCTGATAATTTAATTATTTTTAAGTGTCAAAACATACGGTTGTTACGATACAAACCGTTAATGCACAAGTACTGTATTGACTACATGTATATGCATTCGGACACATTAAATATTTATACTGTCTGAATATTTAAAAACATGAACAATTCCTGACATGTCTTATTTGACTACACATGCTATAAACAATGCTTTGTAAAGTTTTTAGAGAGACGGTATACTTTATAAAAGATCAGTAATAATTGGGATTCGAATTCAGTAGGAATAATGAAACAATATTCCTAAAGAGGTCAAGACATCGGGTACACAGAATCAATAATTTTTAGGTTGACCAAAAACATAGTCGGTACGGTATGTGCTGCATTGATCTTTGTGTTTCCCTCAGCCGTGTCTCGTGGGTAGGCAATGCAGGTGAGGGTTTCTCCCTCGAGTATCCTGCCATCTCCCTCCATGCCATCTGTCGTGACCTCACCGCCTTCCCCCAGGAGTGTCTCTACCTCATGGTCGACGCAAACATCGACGGCAAGTATCTCCTGTTACTATATGCATCTTAAAAAGCATACAGTAAGGGGCGAGCCATTATGCAGGATCACAGTTGAAGCCAGGGGCCGGTTTTATGAAGCGTTCTTAAAGTACAATTACTTAGTGTTACATGTTTGCGTAAACTCCTATGTTTGTTTATTACAAAAATGCGTAATTTACTAAGACAATCATCTTAGCCTTAAGAACGTTCTTAGCCGCTTCATGAAACCAGTTCCAGTTGTTTGTGTAGATCATATTTTTACCAGTTCAAAAATGTCCCAGTAGGTGTGCTCAATTGCTGATATATATGTATATAAATACTTTAAGACACACATTTTTAAAAACAACATAAAATGACAGTGAGAGTCAATAATATATTTTATAATACTTTTCTTTAGCCCCTCAGTCATAATATCCATCCATCCAAAGCAAACTCGGTACAAAAAAAATACACGTGGACGAGTCTCTAGATCTCAGCTACTCCTGGTAACATAGTACGCATAATAACAAAGGTAAGTTCTTATATAGCACAGTATCCAGTCCTTGTGTCTGCTCAAAGCACTTTACTCCCTGGCAGACTTGTTCAATTGAACACCATTGCGACTCTAGGAAGCATTCAGCCACGCTGCAGTTAGCGCAGACTATTCGTGTACTGTCTATCTGTAAAGATCGGTGGGAATAGTGGTGCCATTTAGTGGATTATACTAAAATAAACTTTTCTGCAAGATGACGCCACTTACATCCGAGTTGGAGAAACTTGCATGTCAGTCAACCTTTTGTTGTTGTAAAGTGTGTAAAACTACTTGAAACTACTGGTTTTAATGTAATTCATGATTAATGGAAGTTTATTTAAATTACCAAGTAGTGATTAGGACATGTCAAATGCAATTACTGGTAGATGTCATAAAATTTATCCATGCAAATATTTATTGGTTTTCACATGAAAATTAATGTAACTTTTTCAATGGATGATTTATTTGCTGTGTCAGATACATAAGCAGTCTCATTTCAAATTGAAAAATAATATATGCTAAAAAATTAGGGACTATTTTGTTACAGTGCAAGAACACACAGGAGATGGTGATGCGGTGACGACAGGTGATGACGCTAGCAGTGTTGATGACACGTCAGAGATACACTTTGTCCCTCAGGACAAGGGAGCTTGTAGGTTGCCATTTTTTGTTTTAAGTTCTGAATACTTATTCTCTTTGGTGAGAAGGAGCAGGGTTTGCTTTTAAAACACTGCCTATTATTTCGCGGATTAATTTGCAGGGGAAAATGTTCTCCCCCAAAAAGAGGCACTTGAAGATTTACTCACTAGACTTCCTATTATCAGAATTACATTTTTACCAGTAAATTATTTAGTCATTTTATCAAATACTAATAGTGATGTGGTTGAATGATGTCATTGTCAGATCTGATCGTCGTACAATACAGAGGGTTCGTTACTCCTCTCATATCGATTGAACAACAGTCTTTTCAAAGTTAGGAACTAAAAAATTCTGTGTATGTTAGAGGATTGTGTTGACTATATGAGTACTTGTGGGATACATGCTAGTACATGTGTAAAACTCATTCCTGAATTTTTAACACCTTCAAAGAACTGTTTGTGTTTGTAATAGGTGATTTGTCAGAAGCTGTAGGTGAACACTACCGTTTGTTTCTGTTCTGCAGTGACCACAATGTACCAGGCTATGTCTGACTGCCAAGCTCTGCATCCTGATGAAAATGATTCACTTTCTGAAGGCGGGTAACAGACAGATTTGTAATCTAATCAGCATCCCACTTGGGACATTATTATCATGACATTTCCGCCATATTGGGGCTTAGATCCATATGTGCTCGATTCGTACCCAGAAGTAGCCTTCGTTAGGGAATAATTGCGACATGAATCCTTGTTGCAAAAAAGCACTGTTCAGTTTTCATGTGTGTTTTCCCTGGTAATGGTTGCCACAAAGAATGTGATCCAAGTAATTAATAAAAAGTACATGGCATTTTGATTACTTGTCAATTTGGCACAAATGGATATGATTCCAAACCTATGGAAGTTCACCTCGGTGTCAGAGACCAGTCGGAAGGGTTAGTCGACTCGAGGCATGCTTGTTTTCCTAGTTACCATCCTGTCCTGCCTTAACAACAATCTTTATGTAGCATAAATATTAATATATGTGCATTATATTTCTAGGAAATTTGCCAGATCAGGTTTACTGTTTTTCAGTTATGTTCGATTTATCAGCAAAACTATTATCTACCTCATGCAATGCTATAGTTGGCGACGTTAGAAATTAAATGGTCATTAGAATAAGTATATTCAAAAGTGCTTAATGGTGATAACTGTTGTCTTTGGTTTTTGTTGCCCCCCAAGCTAGTATATAATAATAATCAGACTTTTTGAATGTTTTCTTTTCGAAAAGCCAGCTACGAAAACTTGTTTCACTGTCTAGTTTCACGTTTGACCTTAATGCCATCCGCTGTGCTGTAGAGGAGGGACAGTTCTACGGGGCCGAGGATGAGGAGGGGGAGTTGACAGAACAAGGGCAGGGCGTCCTGCAACGCTTAGACGCCATGTTGGAGGGAGGGACGGAACCCCCCACTGGTCCCACAACAAACGGACACTCTACAGGTACGTTGTAGCACCCCTGGAGGTTAGTTGGTGTACTACTGTTTATAATGATACCCTCTGATTGGTAATCATCGTTATTTCTGTTGTAGAATATATTACAGGAAGAGTTTCTGCTGCTTGCAGACTTCTGCTGCCTCTCATTTTAAGAGCAGATTCTACTCAGTTATATTCTGTTATTGAACGCAGGTCGTGTGACTATAGCGCACCATATTGATGATGGTTAGATAAGCAGGCGTTATTTCAAACATGTTTCGGTTGTGTGCTGTTTACAGAACAATTGAGCCGACGTGTTTTATTTATAACAGCGGTCGTAGTAAATTACTAGGTGTAGCAACGCAAACCCGATTTGGTACATTTAATTATGCATATGATGTTCTTTTTGTTTGAAAACACTGGGGTTGTTTATGTCTAGGTATGTCTACCTTGTCTGGTACGTTTGTCTTGCGTTTCACACAGAGTCTGTTGCCAAACATTGAACTCTTGAAGCGAACTTGCCTGTTGCGTTACTCAGAATCAGGCAGGGCTGATAGTTATTACGAGTGAATTCTCATTAATTTGAGAACCGTGCAAAGTTGCCTTGCTGGCTAATTCCAAGTAGCGGGATAGAAATTTCACTTTGAAATACGACTGCTAATTTAAATGTATAATTAGATGGACATCTTTTACGTAAGTAAACTCTCAGTTCTCAGATTCGTTCAGCTTGTCTTTTGAGAGAAAATTTCTAATTTAGTTCATAATTTTGTACTTAGTACGTAACTGTTTGTTGCTACATTGATGCTGAATCATTGTTTTCACTTAGCTGTTTCCATGGAGACGGAGGAAGCCATGGAAACAGGACAGTTTGAAGACGCAGGACCGGATGACTAATGGACGTTACCATGGCGACAGATGCCATGGAAACAGTTTGAAGTATTGTTGGCATATGCTATCCCTAAGGAACTGTGCTTGGTATTTGTGATTCAGTCCAGTGTTCCCAAGGGAGGGAAATCTCATCTGAAAGTTGCCCCCCCCCCCCCCAAGGTGGGGTGGGGGGGTGAGACAGACTTATGTGGTGTATTCAACTCTAGGAACACATATGTTAAAAATATAACACTGGACAAAAAGTAGAACTTGCATAACATGCTGTCTGTGTATCCCACAATTCCACTGAACTGGGTCGGTTGCGTGGGAATGCGACAACTATTGATGCAGAACATTTCCATCCCTGAAGTGACTGATGATATCCTGAACAATTTCTACCCAACAGAGTTGATGTCACACGCAAAGATTTCTCATTGGTTATAATTCAGGTTAAAAATATACATTTTGTATTGACCAATAGCAGTGAAGCATTGATTATGCATTGATATCAGTCCTGTTTTGGGCTACTTCATGGGTAGGCATTCAAGACAAGTGAACCGCAAGAACAGCTGCTGATTGCATCAGGGTCAGTACCCCTTAGCAGATTGCCTTGTGAAATGCTGAAGTTAAGCTCAACCAATGATATCGCTTGTCAGGAAGTTCTGGTGTTCTTCAATTCAGCCACACGCTGTTCACGTTACATGTAATGTTTGGGAAGTAGACGTAGTTATTTGAATACACAACGCTGCTCAGCTGCTTTTGAGAATGGTCGAATGGGTAATTATATTTTGGGATTCTCTGTGAAGTTGAGGGCTTCCACTTGGAACTGGAGCGCGAGTCAGATAGGTGTCTGCACTGCTTCGTGGGTGGTACTGTTGTGACCGGCGAAGTCAATTACTAGTTTAATTCAGCCGACTTCCATACATTGCCTGGCTGGCGAGGATGGATGACATTCATTGATCGTAAGGATGGTAGTATCACAAGATATTGCAATAGGAGAGCACCGCACTATTTACATTAAACTGTTCCTCATTTATTAATATAAAGTTTTTAACAAGAATAAATATTTACTGGTAGAATAGGCAGATACTCGGATCTCATTCATACGTCAATTGCAAAATTGTAACTAGAAATACATGTTTCATTTCTGTGAAGCTATTTAAACAAAATGTAGGTAACAAGCACCATATGAAATTATAATCGTAACAACGTCATTTTACTCCATGTAAACATGTCCTATTATTCCTATAAATGTCACACCCAAAATAGCGCATAATCAGTAAATATTTGGCAGTGTCGACCGCCTACCTTGATCAGTTAGTCACTTTGTATGGCACAACAAACAACACATAATTACAGATTCATTAGATCAGTGATGTAAATTCGTATATATAACTTGGTTTTCATATTTCTGGGAGTACATCAGTAAGACAATGAGATAATGAGCTCGTAATGGAAATCCATCATTAACAGAATCCAATTTTAAATTTAAGAAGCTACGCAAAATGCTGTTGCATTATCACAGAGGACACCATTACCTTGACACACACCGGCAAAACTTAAATAAATCTACATTTATATCATATTCAGTACTACAGAGGTTCAAAGTTAATACAAATCGAGTCTAAAATGAGACAAATTAAAAACATTGAAATTCAGGAAATAACTAAGTACAGCGATAGAACAAGACAAGACACAAGGTACGCCATCTAGTGCTGAGGCTCTGTTACACCATCTAGTAGTTGGTTTAATGTTGGAAAAAAGAAACATCGATAAAAACAAGCGATTTCTGGTGGTGCATCGATAAAAGTACATAAACAAATAACATGTATCGGGTTACATCTTAACAAATATCAGGGTTCTTGTCACAAAATCAATATCTTATATAAAATAAGCACTAACTGTAAATGAATAAGTCACACTCAAGAGCCATGTTACACATGGAAAAAGTTCACCCCTTCATTTTGTCAGGACTGACCAGGGACGGATACACAGAGGGTAGTCTAGGAGGAGCCCAAAACCTCCAATTGCACAATCCCCGACCCCCGCTTGAGGCTCACCAAAAAATCTCCATTGGTGGCTGAATCAAATTCATATTGAGTGGGCATAGCTGGAGCTTCAGCACGATTCCATTGTTGATACTGGACATTTTTTGTGACGATGGTCATAATTTCGGAAATTCACCAAAAACCTCCAATAGCAACCCCTGAAATTCACCTATGGGGGCACATTTAAAAGGTGTACGGGGTATGCCACTCTAGCGCTGGCATAGTGCAAGTAAATAAAAAATGTCTAGGGCAGGTACATGCCCCCTGGATCCATCTATACCGACATTGAGAGGAATGTTATCATATACACCTGACTTATGTCTATGGTGCTATGATATAGACTCGAGCGACAAGTCATCGTCATTTTCGTGACTGTTGTCCACATTGTCATATTGCTCAACCCCGTTACCACCGGGTACTGTTTTGAACCCTTTTCTTTCTTTGCGCAGATCCTTGGCCTGCATGGCAATAACTGTCAGATGCTCCGCCTCTGTTTTTCCTGTCTGCGAGACCAGTTTGAAAAAGAGGCCGTCTTGATTCTGTAGCAAGTTGTACGGTTCATCAAACTCAACGATTTTGCCGTCTTTCAGAACCTACGAGAAACCAGAACGGCATTAAATAAAAAATACATGAGCTTATACCCATCTATGGAAGAACAAACCCAGGGCAGCAATTGTCATCTTTACAGTATTTTGAACTTAAACTCGTCCCCATGGCCATTTAATTTCTGCTGTCCCCAATTAAGTCATTGCATGCAGCAGATAACAGTTTTAATGTTACTCCAGAGACGGCACCTGTGGAGTGACTGACAACTCACTGAAAACGTAAAAGAACTCAAAATAACTACATGTGTGGTTTTTTCAAATACATCGCCAGTTAGTAGATGAGAAGCCAAATGTCCAAGGAACTGAATGAACCCGGAGAGGTGCGTGGACATCAGGAGCATCTGAGAGGAGAGCAACCATATCAACACCATATACACATCACCTGTCACAGCAATGTGGTATTAGGTTGCAAAATTGTGTTTTGTTCCTTTGTGGATCCCACTTTAAAGTGATACTTCATTTGTTGAAATATCTCCAGTATTTTTTTTATTTATTGTAGAAATTTAAGCAAACTTAAAAAGCAACTTTTTGAGAAACGAGGTCAGTTTAACTCGTATCATCTATTGCTTTTTAATCCACGGAATCATATCAGTTTTGGATTGTCTGTTGAGGAAAATAAACTGAACACTGAAAGATGAGGTGATAAGGTTTGCCTTTCTGCCAAAATCACAAAACTGATGGAACATATCTTAAACAGCCGTCTTTGACTTGTGTCCAAAATAGACCCGTGTGACTCAATACCCGGGTTACATGTGGGGGTAGTTACCATGATCCTGTCAGAGTCCATGATTGTGTGTAATCGATGCGCTATCGTCAACACCGTGCACTCATTGAACTTCTCTCGGATGGTCTGCTGGATGAGTGAGTCGGTCCTGTAGAATGTATCACGGGGCATTGAGAAATAGTGCATTATAGCTTACGAGATGAGAAGTAATGGCAACTGCCTCACCATGCCTGCATGTTACGTTTGATGTATGCAGTTGCACTCACAAATAAGAAGTCATATTAATGGTTTTTGACCTTGGAACAAACCAGCAAATATTCAACGTATTTGCAGTACTTCTAAAGGTGGCTGGATATTCACAAACAGCGACAAATGTCAAAGCAGCTTGACAAAGTTTGTCACATAAGAATGGCTCGAAATAATCAATTTTTGTTCTAACTTGTATATATGTTGTGAAGAAATTACCTACAAACATATCTGTAAGTTCGCAACACAACTGATGGATCCAGGATGTCATCACAATCCTAGTACACTGTATCGAGCATGACCTCCATCAATTGTTGCCTTAGCAACCATATTTATATACTGTATTTCCTTTATTAGGATGTGATACATCTTTCCTGCACACTCTTCTTACCAAAACAAATATAGTTTGTTTTTGTTGCAACGCAAAAACAGCCAGAATTTTTATTGAAAATACTATGCAATATCCATCAGCTTCAGATCTGCAGTGGCCATTTTGGTGCACTTGTTGAACCTGGTTGCTAGGCAACAAGTGACGTAGTGGAGCCCTTAAGGGCAGCTATAACCCCAATTTCGTATCTTTCTTGTTACAAGTCGTAAAGATGTCAAATTTTTGACAAATTAGTATAATAATATGAAAACAAAAAAATGAGAAAATGACCCAATTATGCAAAGTCACATGACCAAAGATGGCCGCCAAAGATAAATCCATAGGGTATTTTCATGTCACTATTTCAAGGTTATTTCTGTATATAATAAGTTTATATTTTAACAGTATGATGCCAATAAGTTATATTTCAACCTATACTAAAAGAAACAATATCAGATCAATATTAAAACAAATATAATTTTTTATGTACAAAGGTTACAGAAACACATATTCGTCATGGACACAACATGCCATGTCTCTATAAGTAACTGAACAATATCAATCATTTTAGTTCAACTTCTTCACCTTGTACAGCTTTAACAATATGCCAATTTTCACAAACATCAGTCAACAACGTTTCTAGATATACTGACATAAGACTACATGCACGGCTCCAAAAAACAAAATGGCGAAAACTGCGTTTAAACGCTTGGTACATGTGTACTGACAACACTACTTCACTCAGAAAGCTCCACGTTCATAGCTACCATCAAACAACCAATAGAAACCAAGCTTTCAAAAAAAATTGTTGGCTGTATTAAGGATGTTATATAGTGCAAAATATGCAGCTTGGTGAAAACCTGATGTAAATTGGTTGAGTAGATCGTGAAATAGTCATTTAAAATTATGCATATTTAATTAGGTACACAATACAAGATAGGTGGTTACTAAAATGCACATTTATTAATATTTATAAGTTTCATTTAGATGTGAATTTAACAGTATGCATAGAATGATAACTACATATCATTATGGTAAAAAAATCAAAATGTTCATGTAATTAAAAACAAAAATCATATCTAGGGGTTATACCTGCCCTTAACTGATGTGTCCAGTACATCAAGGTTTACGTGTCACAATCAATACTGCGGCATGACATCTCATAAATCAAACACTCCCGCATACAGTTGTCACTTTAAAAACTCTGCTTTATGTTTTTGTCATAAAGAAACGTTTTGGGACCAGAATTTCAAAAAAATATACGACAAAATGTTCCAACACACCATGTGTTTGGCATCCATTTTTGATGATGGCTTGACAGAGTTTTTGCTTGGCAACATGTCACGTGATGAATATGTCAATTGTTTACCTCAGCCCTGCCTTGTGTTGATACATACCGTGGGTCGACGTTTGCCGTTGCTTCGTCTATAAAGAGAACTCTGTTATGGTAGAGAAGGGCTCGGGCGAGACAAATCAATTGTCTCTGACCTACGCTGAAGTTGCCCCCACCCTCTGATATCTTGGCACTCAGCTCCCCGGAAAGGCTTGTTACCAGCTGCTTGAGATGAACCTGCAGGGAAAGGGTTAAACGGTAAAGGTAAGTTCTTATACAGCGCAGTATCCAGGCCTCAGGACTGGTAAAGTACTTTACACTTTACTCCCTGACAGACCTGTTCAATCAAACACCATTGGGAAGCATTCAGCCATGTAGCAATTAATGCGCGATTACTATTCGTACACAATTCACCACCGTCTATAGCCAGGTACTCATTCATACAGCTGAGTGAACTGGAGATTCGACACCGCAGCACAGGATTCGAATCCGGGTTTTCTCAGTCGAGAGTCCGAAGCTCTAGCCACTGCACCACTGCGCTCCACATAATTAATAATAATAATAACAACAAGAGAAAGCAAAGTAACCATGATGCAACAACAATTAAGATGGACTGACCATGTACTGCGCATGTCTGATGTGAGACTGCCCAAGCAAGTTTTCTACTCAGAACTGAATCATGGCAAACGGTCTAAAGGACAGCGTAAATGCTATAAAAACGTCCTCAAATCCACCTTGAAAAGATGTGACATCGACCTGAACACCTGAGGCTCTTTCACGAACTAAATGGCGGTCGATTACTCGAAACGGCACAGAGTCATTGGAATCACACAAACGACACCAAAAAGCAGTAGAGGGTAGGAAAATTGGAGCCAAAGAAAATATGCAAAAACCATCTTCACCACAGTCTGGTTATACATGTTTTGGTAGGAAGCTGTACCGTGCAAAGGTTGGACTCATTAGCTATCTATGAATACACACGAAATGACGACAATCCATGGAAAAACCATCCTCACTACGAGGGATTGCTGGTGAATAACAACGTAATAATAACAGATGTTATTCGTATAGCTTCATGTCTCTGGGCATAAAAACCTGTTCAAAGGCACCTAAAATACAGCATTGTTAAACCATAATCACTATAATACAATAATTATTTTATGTATCAAATTAATGCACAATGTACTAAGAATCTGATATAAAATTTAAATGTTCATTTGCAAATATCGGCTAAATAATAACTAAACTCAACTGTCTAAAATTAAACTATTTGCTGGCCCATAGCAATGTCTTTATCATCAGAAATGACGAACAGGTTCATATCAACGTAGTAGGTAAATTAAATTAAAGTTCAAAAATAAGATAAAATGGCAGTGACAGTGGTTCAAATCAAATGTCAGTTACTGTCACGCAACTGCCATTTTTAATTAACTTTGTGAAAATACAGCAACTTGTATCTGATGTTTGTATTCAGTGTGTTTGATCAAATACACACCAAATACAGCAACTTGTATCTGATGTTTGTATTCAGTGTGTTTGATCAAATACACACCAAATACAGCAACTTGTATCTGATGTTTGTATTCAGTGTGTTTGATCAAATACACACCAAATACAGCAACTTGTATCTGATGTTTGTATTCAGTGTGTTTGATCAAATACACACCAAATACAGCAACTTGTATCTGATGTTTGTATTCAGTGTGTTTGATCAAATACACACCAAATACAGCAACTTGTATCTGATGTTTGTATTCAGTGTGTTTGATCAAATACACACCAAATACAGCAACTTGTATCTGATGTTTGTAGTCAGTGTGTTTGATCAAATACACACCAAATACAGCAACTTGTATCTGATGTTTGTATTCAGTGTGTTTGATCAAATACACACCAAATACAGCAACTTGTATCTGATGTTTGTATTCAGTGTGTTTGATCAAATACACACCAAATACAGCAACTTGTATCTGATGTTTGTAGTCAGTGTGTTTGATCAAATACACACCAAATACAGCAACTTGTATATGATGTTTGTAGTCAGTGTGTTTGATCAAATACACACAAAATACAGCAACTTGTATATGATGTTTGTAGTCAGTGTGTTTGATCAAATACACACCAAATACAGCAACTTGTATCTGATGTTTGTAGTCAGTGTGTTTGATCAAATACACACCAAATACAGCAACTTGTATCTGATGTTTGTAGTCAGTGTGTTTGATCAAATACACACCAAATACAGCAACTTGTATCTGATGTTTGTAGTCAGTGTGTTTGATCAAATACACACCAAATACAGCAACTTGTATCTGATGTTTGTAGTCAGTGTGTTTGATCAAATACACACCAAATACAGCAACTTGTATCTGATGTTTGTAGTCAGTGTGTTTGATCAAATACACACCAAATACAGCAACTTGTATCTGATGTTTGTAGTCAGTGTGTTTTATCAATTACACACCAAATACAGCAACTTGTATCTGATGTTTGTATTCAGTGTGTTTTATCAAATACACACCAAATACAGCAACTTGTATCTGATGTGTGTAGTCAGTGTGTTTGATCAAATACACACCAAATACAGCAACTTGTATCTGATGTTTGTAGTCAGTGTGTTTTATCAAATACACACCAAATACAGCAACTTGTATCTGATGTTTGTAGTCAGTGTGCTTGATCAAATACACACCAAATACAGCAACTTGTATCTGATGTTTGTAGTCAGTGTGTTTGATCAAATACACACCAAATACAGCAACTTGTATCTGATGTTTGTAGTCAGTGTGTTTGATCAAATACACACCAAATACAGCAACTTGTATCTGATGTTTGTATTCAGTGTGTTTGATCAAATACACACCAAATACAGCAACTTGTATCTGATGTTTGTAGTCAGTGTGTTTGATCAAATACACACCAAATACAGCAACTTGTATCTGATGTTTGTAGTCAGTGTGTTTGATCAAATACACACCAAATACAGCAACTTGTATCTGATGTTTGTAGTCAGTGTGTTTGATCAAATACACACCAAATACAGCAACTTGTATCTGATGTTTGTATTCAGTGTGTTTGATCAAATACACACCAAATACAGCAACTTGTATCTGATGTTTGTAGTCAGTGTGTTTGATCAATTACACACCAAATACAGCAACTTGTATCTGATGTTTGTATTCAGTGTGTTTGATCAAATACACACCAAATACAGCAACTTGTATCTGATGTTTGTATTCAGTGTGTTTGATCAAATACACACCAAATACAGCAACTTCTATTTGGTGTATTTAATCTGCTTGAAGGTGAATCTTAAACATCTTGACTGTTGGTTACTGCACCAACTATAAGACCCTACATCGCCGCTATTTAATGCAGCAATGTTCTCCAGATTCTCACCATTTTCTATAAGCTGGGGGTGCAATACACCCCGACCCCACGAAGCAAGAGTTCTGCTTAGGGGAAGTAGTTCCGTTTGGAGGGAACTAGGTATGGTTGATTCAAAATTGTGACATAACATTTATAAAAAAAGACTACCACCCCCCCTGATTGTGTAAAATCTCCGGCACTACCCCACCACCCCTGAGGATTTGGTGGAAATGTGCAATCCCAGTAACTTTCAAATTGCTAGCATTGTTATGGGATTACTAAACGTAATTTGGCAGCTGGTATACATTCATCATATTTAATATAGTCATTAATTTATGAATAAAAAACTAGGAGCAGACGTCCTTCCCTTAATATAGTTTTAAGAATATTATATTAATTTATGAATAAAAAATAGGAGCAGACTTCCTCCATTTAAGGCAAGGCAGTGTATTTTACCTCTGCTAGAACCTGCCAGAGGGCGTCATCGCTGTGCTGATGGAAGGGATCGAGGTTCTGTCGCACGGTGCCCACAAACAGCACCGGGTCCTGGAACAGACAAGACTTGGTAAACATCCACAAACGCCATTGGACAGAACCTGTAATATATGTATTCATTCTATTGAGTGTACACTGCGCTTAACAAACACCATTGGACAGAATCTGTAATATATGTATTAATTCTATTGAGTGTACACTGCGCTTAACAAACACCATTGGACAGAATCTGTAATATATGTATTCATTCTATTGAGTGTACACTGCACTTAACATACACCATTGGACAGAACCTATAAAATATGTATTCATTCTATTGAGTGTACACTGCGCTTAACAAACACCATTGGACAGAACCTGTAATATATGTATTCATTCTACTGAGTGTACACTGCGCTTAACAAACACCATTGGACAGAACCTGTAATATATGTATTCATTCTACTGAGTGTACACTGCGCTTAACAAACACCATTGGACAGAATCTGTAATATATGTATTCATTCTATTGAGTGTACACTGCGCTTAACAAACACCATTGGACAGAACCTGTAATATATGTATTCATTCTACTGAGTGTACACTGCGCTTAACAAACACCATTGGACAGAACCTGTAATATATGTATTCATTCTATTGAGTGTACACTGCGCTTAACAAATATTTGAGATCCAAAGATATGGCAAATTTTGCATTCGAATAAGTGTACGGGGGTGTAGACCTATTTTCTCTGGTTCTCTGTGTTCCTGGGTACATCTGAGTGGACGTGACTGGCAGCGATTGATGCATTCACGTATGAGCAAATGGACACCAGAACACTGTAGTCTCATTATTTAGGTGGACCTTTCAATATTTTTGATTATTGTCCTTTGAATCGTCGTTTATAGCCTGCATGACATAGTTAAGTCTCGACGACGGAGACTAGCGGGAACGAACGAACGAACGAACGAAGAAGTTTATTTACCCCATGTATATAAAAAGTACAAATTGTTTTTCATACTTGATTGTAGAAAAACAATAAAGCTTATACAAACACAAATATATATACTACGCATGATACATAAGTATGTAATTCAGTAATTTGCAGGAATAAAAAAAAACACTTTTATTTGATAACATACTGTCTATATATATATAGATATCAGACGGGGTCGGTGACTCCTATTAAGACAAAATGTCGCTATCATAAGAGCCACCCCATTTACGTAAAAATAACGTAGGTTCTTTTATTCAACAATAATGTCAATCTCAAAGGTGTATATGTATGTGTGCGTGGGTGTGTGTATGTGTGTGCGTGTATGCATGTGTGTGTTCATGCCTGCAACTGTATTTTTTTTTATTTTGCATGTACTTGTACTCATTTATGCATTCTTACGCTAGCGTCTTTGTAATCGATTGCACATTTTCAAAACTTCATTTATTATATGTTTTGGTGGCATGTATAACAGTTTGATAATGTGCACCTATAATCGTATATATCCTACGCCTACCAAGAGATAGAACAGCACATGCAGCAATGGAGTGGGTGCCTGAAGGTGGACACAGAAGGAGAGGAAGGCCGACTAAGACCTGGCGCTAGACATTTAAAGAAGACCTGGCAGATATGGATATTACCCGGAATGAGGCCAAAGAAATTGCGAAAGACGGTAGTAGATGGAGAAAGCTCATCGCCCGATATCCCGAAAGGAACAGGAGAAACTAAGTCTAAGTCTAAGTGCTTTGAATCTAGTGTGACATTGGTAGAAACTAAATTACAACGATGGATTCAACAGTCAAGATTGTCATTGGAGATCACTGTCACGGTGTCAGGCGCTGCCAAAATGGAAGGTATATGCTAATCACGGCATGTACGTGTAACAGAACAAACTATTTGACCATTATATACATGTGTCTATTAATTTCCATTCAAGAATGCATTGAACATATGCTTCTTCTTTTTTTAAATCAAATTAAATAGCCAACAGTAAAATAAAAATGTTGGTTCATTAAAAATATGTATGCAGTGAAGATGTCAGAATGGTAGAATCGATATGATATATCATGATTTTACAATAATGATCATATCATATGACCTGTTTCAAACAAATAAGCCTTCAGTATCCTTTCAGAAGACAGCTACAGTTTCAGATGACTGTAACGTAACGAGGGGTTCAACATGGATGTAGCAACAAAGAAAGCTTGTTTGTCAATGTCAAGCGTAATCGTAGGAGCAAAAAGTAGTTATAAATGAAACAGTTGATCTTAAGTTCATGGGGATATCATGCCAGAGACAAACCAAGTGAGATGGCTGTTGTGTAGATAACACTGATGTACAAAGCTTCATCTTGTACAATGGGTACATGTGAATAACAGACACTGCCTTAGATTCATAACCTCACTTACAAAGCTTCATCTTGTACAATGGCTACATGTGAATAACAGACACTGCCTTAGATTCATAACCTCACTTACAAAGCTTCATCTTGTACAATGGGTACATGTGAATAACAGACACTGCCTTAGATTCATAACCTCACTTACAAAGCTTCATCTTGTACAATGGCTACATGTGAATAACAGACACTGCCTTAGATTCATAACCTCACTTACAAAGCTTCATCTTATACAATGGTTACATGTGAATAACAGACATTGCCTTAGATTCATAACCTCACTTACAAAGCTTCACCTTGTACAATGGGTACATGTGAATAACAGACACTGCCTTAGATTCATAACCTCACTTACAAAGCTTCATATTGTACAATGGTTAGATGTGAATAACAGACACTGCCTTAGATTCATAACCTCACTTACAAAGCTTCATCTTGTACAATGGTTAGATGTGAATAACAGACACTGCCTTAGATTCATAACCTCACTTACAAAGCTTCATCTTGTACAATGGTTAGATGTGAATAACAGACACTGCCTCAGATTCATAACCTCACTTACAAAGCTTCATCTTGTACAATGGTTACATGTGAATAACAGACACTGCCTCAGATTCATAACCTCACTTACAAAGCTTCATCTTGTACAATGGGTACATGTGAATAACAGACACTGCTTTAGATTCATAACTTCACTTACAAAGCTTCATCTTGTACAATGGCTACATGTGAATAACAGACACTGCCTTAGATTCATAACCTCACTTACAAAGCTTCACCTTGTACAATGGGTACATGTGAATAACAGACACTGCCTTAGATTCATAACCTCACTTACAAAGCTTCACCTTGTACAATGGTTACATGTGAATAACAGACACTGCCTTAGATTCATAACCTCACTTACAATGCTTCGTCTTGTACAATGGCTACATGTGAATAACAGACACTGCCTTAGATTCATAACCTCACTTACAAAGCTTCGTCTTGTACAATGGCTACATGTGAATAACAGACACTGCCTTAGATTCATAACCTCACTTACAAAGCTTCGTCTTGTACAATGGTTACATGTGAATAACAGACACTGCCTTAGATTCATAACCTCACTTACAAAGCTTCGTCTTGTACAATGGGTACATGCGAATAACAGACACTGCCTTAGATTCATAACCTCACTTACAAAGCTTCATCTTGTACAATGGGTACATGTGAATAACAGACACTGCCTTAGATTCATAACCTCACTTACAAAGCTTCATCTTGTACAATGGTTATATGTGAATAACAGACACTGCCTTAGATTCATAACCTCACCTACAAAGCTTAATGTTGTACAATGGTTACATGTGAATAACATACACTGCCTTAGATTCATAACCTCACTTACAAAGCTTCATCTTGTACAATGGTTATATGTGAATAACAGACACTGCCTTAGATTCATAACCTCACTTACAAAGCTTCACCTTGTACAATGGCTACATGTGAATAACAGACACTGCCTTAGATTCATAACCTCACTTACAAAGCTTCACCTTGTACAATGGCTACATGTGAATAACAGACACTGCCTTAGATTCATAACCTCACTTACAAAGCTTCACCTTGTACAATGGCTACATGTGAATAACAGACACTGCCTTAGATTCATAACCTCACTTACAAAGCTTCACCTTGTACAATGGCTACATGTGAATAACATACACTGCCTTAGATTCATAACCTCACTTACAAAGCTTCACCTTGTACAATGGGTACATGTGAATAACAGACACTGCCTTAGATTCATAACCTCACTTACAAAGCTTCATCTTGTACAATGGTTATATGTGAATAACAGACACTGCCTTAGATTCATAACCTCACTTACAAAGCTTCATCTTGTACAATGGGTACATGTGAATAACAGACACTGCCTTAGATTCATAACCTCACTTACAAAGCTTCACCTTGTACAATGGTTACATGTGAATAACATACACTGCCTTAGATTCATAACCTCACTTACAAAGCTTCATCTTGTACAATGGTTATATGTGAATAACAGACACTCCTTAGATTCATAACCTCACTTACAAAGCTTCACCTTGTACAATGGTTATATGTGAATAACATACACTGCCTTAGATTCATAACCTCACTTACAAAGCTTCATCTTGTACAATGGTTATATGTGAATAACAGACACTGCCTTAGATTCATAACCTCACCTACAAAGCTTCACCTTGTACAATGGTTATATGTGAATAACAGACACGGCCTTAGATTCATAACCTCACTTACAAAGCTTCATCTTGTATAATGGTTATATGTGAATAACAGACACTGCCTTAGATTCATAACGTCACTTACAAAACTTCATCTTGTACAATGGTTATATGTGAATAACAGACACTGCCTTAGATTCATAACCTCACTTACAAAGCTTCATATTGTACAATGGCTACATGTGAATAACAGACACTGCCTTAGATTCATAACCCCACTTACAAAGCTTCATCTTGTACAATGGCTACATGTGAATAACAGACACTGCCTTAGATTCATAACCTCACTTACAAAGCTTCATCTTGTACAATGGGTACATGTGAATAACAGACACTGCCTTAGATTCATAACCTAACTGTTCAAGTTTCAGGGTTTATTTGCCTGGATAATCAGGGGTCCACGTGAAAACGTTCGACCTTGATATTTTGTTGTATCACAATACTTAAAAACTCACCATTGTTGAATGATAAAAGTTATTATAATGAATGGCTTTACAATTTAGAAATAGTATTTTTTACCAAATTACTCCAGTAGTTCTCTGATATCTACCATTTAAAATTTCCGCTACTAGCGTGCACCAAAGCCACCGTAGAAGTCTGTAAAGTAGGCTGAACCATTCCTCTGTGTTGGCTGAAACAATGGGAATGATCCCTCTGGTTGATCTTTTACCTTCTGACCTAACCTTGAAAACTATTTTAAATAAAATTTGATATGAGATGACCCCTTCAGTTAATCCCGTCCCTCCCAGACCACTCACCTGGGGAATAATTGAGATCTTCTTGCGCAGATCATGAAGTCCTATTTCCCGGATGTTGATCCCGTCTAGGAGGATCGTTCCCGTAGGCTCCGTCATTCGGAAGAGCATCGCACTGAGGGAGCTTTTCCCTGCTCCTGTTCTCCCAACTATCCCCACCTGTGAGAGGGCAAGCTGGGTTAGGAATCTTCCCATTTTTGCACTAATTTTATTGATAATGTTTGCACTAATTTTATTGATAATGTTTGCACTCATTTTATTGATAATTTTTGCACTCATTTTATTGATAATGTTTGCACTCATTTTACTGATAATGTTTGCACTCATTTTATTAATAATGTTTGCACTCATTTTATTTATAATGTTTGCACTCATTTTATTGATAATGTTTGCACTCATTTTATTGATAATGTTTGCACTCATTTTATTGATAATGTTTGCACTCATTTTATTGATAATGTTTGCACTCATTTTACTGATAATGTTTGCACTCATTTTACTGATAATGTTTGCACTCATTTTATTGATAATGTTTGCACTCATTTTACTGATAATGTTTGCACTCATTTTATTTATAATGTTTGCACTCATTTTATTTATAATGTTTGCACTCATTTTATTGATAATGTTTGCACTCATTTTACTGATAATGTTTGCACTCATTTTACTGATCATGTTTGCACTCATTTTATTGATCATGTTTGCACTCATTTTACTGATATGTTTTTCACTCTTTCTTTTGATACTTTTTGCACTTATTCTGTTCATACTATTTGCACTCATTCCGTTGATAATTTTTGCACTCATTTTGTTGATACTTTTTTGCACTAATTTTTTCGATACTTTTAACATTCATTTTGCTGATACTTTTTGTGCACATTTTGTTAATACTTTTTGCACTCATTTTGTGGATAATTTGTTTATATAATAGGCAAAATAAAAAATGGCTACAAACTTAACAACTCATAACCTGATAGTATTACTTTCATACTCTTTGTTAGTATTATATTTCCTGATTCAGGGTGACAGATCACTATTATAGTTCCTGATTCAGGGTGACAGATCACCATTATAGTTCCTGATTCAGGGTGACAGATCACTATTATAGTTCCTGATTCAGGGTGACAGATCACTTATAGTTCCTGATTCAGGGTGACAGATCACTATTATAGTTCCTGATTCAGGGTGACAGATCACTTATAGTTCCTGATTCAGGGTGACAGATCACTATTATAGTTCCTGATTCAGGGTGACAGATCACTATTATAGTTCCTGATTCAGGGTGACAGATCACTATTATAGTTCCTGATTCAGGGGGACAGATCACTATTATAGTTCCTGATTCAGGGTGACAGATCACTATTATAGTTCCTGATTCAGGGGGACAGATCACTATTATAGTTCCTGATTCAGGGTGACAGATCACTATTATAGTTCCTGATTCAGGGTGACAGATCACTATTATAGTTCCTGATTCAGGGTGACAGATCACTATTATAGTTCCTGATTCAGGGGGACAGATCACTATTATAGTTCCTGATTCAGGGTGACAGATCACTATTATATTTCCTGATTCAGGGGGACAGATCACTATTATAGTTCCTGATTCAGGGGGACAGATCACTATTATAGTTCCTTATTCAGGGGGACAGATCACTAGTATAGTTCCTGATTCAGGGGGACAGATCACTATTATAGTTCATGATTCAGGGGGACAGATCACTATTATAGTTCATGATTCAGGGAGACAGATCACTATTATAGTTCCTGATTCAGGGGGACAGATCACAATTATATTCAAAACAGCAACAAGAGGAATCAAACCTGGACTCTATGGATTGAGAGACTGATCTTCTACTCACTATGCTACAGCACCCTACATTTGTAAACGGAAGCCGATGGGAACAATATATTACCTTTTCTCGTGACTGAATACAGAAATTGAGATTTGTTAGCACAGTTGGTCCATCCACCGAATACTGCAGACACGCATCCTGTGCTGTTATGACGCCATACTGTGGCCAATCAGAGGGTGGCTTGTGTTTCTCGTCCGACTCCAGTGGCGCCTCTGGTGGTAGGTCTGAGTATTCCATAACTCGTTCAGCTGATGTCATCTATAACAGGGAGATACCGCTAGGTGTCACCACCTATCCAGATCTGACTTACTTAGATGTTAGATAGCTCTAATTAGAACTAACGCTATAATGCTACACTTAGCAGAACTGATATAGAATTCTATAGAAATCTAAATAATTCAAAATTTTGCCCCGAAATCAGTAATTCTATATAATTGTGTTACCATTTAAATTCGTTTTAGAAATCTTTAGAATGTTGTATAGAATTCTACAGAAATTTTTTTAATTTTATGACCACTTAATTTTTTAGAATTCATTTTGTAGAATTTGATAGAACAGAATATTCTATAGAAAACCATCCGCAATAAAGCCAATAGAATATATCCTATATAATTTTTTGCTAAGGGTGGATGTTTCAAATGAGACCTATCTTGATGCTAGAGGGCTCTAATTTGGTGAAATGATGCCCATCCACTGTGGTCAACAATTTATATAAAATGTAGGAATTCAGAAGTAACAATACCAGGGTAGTAGGAATAACATTGGAATAACATAGGAATAACATTGGAATAACTTTAATTAAAGAAAATAAAAGCATTATTTCAGGTAGCGCCATCTACTGACTCTTTAACACAAATGTACAACTGCTGAATTTAAACATTTCAGTATTTTGTAGTACTTAGAGAAAAGAAAGTAACTAAGAATCACAAGTAATTCTAAATTTCAATATAATTATTTAAAAAATATAGACGTTTTTACAAATATATGAGAATATAGGAATTACTATGTAAATGTAGGTAAATATAGCAAGATCAGAAATGTAGCCACACTGGTAATAAAAACATGACAAACTGACCTGGTTTTCAACCTCTGCACTCTGCCGGACTCCCCACTGGAATAACCCCAGCAGACCAATGGCGTAGGTCAAGGTCAAACCAACGAGGCCACTGTTAAGACCTGGACAAGACAGATCACGGTTAGTGAGGAAAATATCAAACAGGATAAGGAAACTTTACTGGCTGGAAATAACAGCGCCTCCCTTGGGACTGGGTGACCTGAACAGCAAGTGAGACTAGTTTCCTATACTTGTGAAGTAATTCGGGGCTGTCTTATAGTGGGCGTTATTGAAAGGTGGCTGTATTATCGAGGTGACTGCTAAATGAGGTTTAACTGTTTATTGTCCATGCATTCAATGTGCCCTGTCCAATATGGGCAGTTCTCATCTTATATTCGCACACGCTACATGCCTACTATTTCTTTACTATTTTTCTCATGACGCGATCACCGAGTTAAAAATTAGGCATGCAACGACAAAGAAACTATTGTTTACATCAAATACAACAGCAGATGAACATTTAACTTATTTTATAACCACCTAATAACTCATCCTTATGGCACAGCACAGTGTGAAATCAATATCAAACGATTCCTTTGTGACCTGCATTCAGACTCCATGGTGGCATAGTAGCACAAGTAATTGGCCTGCATGACCATATACCAGTATTTGGACACACTTTACTATTATTTTGTATCGTTTTTCTTTGTTCCTATGTAATTGGATGCCAATTATTAGCGATCTTTTATAAAGGACAACTTCTCAACAGAGCCCTGTTAATAGTTTGGCTGGTAGAGACACAGGACTAAATATTCCGACAGTGTGTCTGTGATTTATTTGTCTGTGTTTTATGTTTTTGGACAGCTGAGAATTAATTTATTTTAGGTGTCCGTATAGAGACTGTTATCACAGAGCTAATGACACATACTGTGGGCAGTGGCGACGCTGCATAACGCGACGGCCATGATGAAGATCGCACAGAGGGCGTCGAGGCGGATTGCGAGCCATCTACTAGTGACGATGAAGAGGAACCACGCCTCCGTATGCAGATCCTGATGGGAGTCAAACTCCTGCATGAATGTTCGCTCCACCCCGTATGCCCTGATGGTCTGTAGCCCTTGAAGACTGGCACTGACATGGGAGAAGACAGGACTGCGGGCTGAAAGGGAAACAGGGTTGTCTGAGACAAACATGAAATCATATTTATTTATATTTATTTCAAACTTCATACGACAATAGCAATACACCACCATGGTAATCGATTAAACTAGTTAATTATGTAAATATATATCCATATATTTATATAAACTTCTGTGTATACATCATATTAATAGTTAGTTGGAAACGGGGAGAGTTGAAGTGTAAACTTCTGTTTACTCCCCTGGTGTGGTACAAGGCGAAATACTTCATTTAGTACATTTTGTTGTGCTCTAAGTAAAGATACTTGCTGTAAGTTTGGTAATTGTATAATAATCATAATGGTAAATAATACAAATTCAATCAAGATATATGATAATGTTGAGACAGTGATACCGCCGTGCGTCGTTATAACGCGCCTCTTTATAATGCGGATTGGGATATAACGAGGTCGGTCATGGACCCAGAATGTCTGCCACCAGGGGGGAAATTGGCATTAGGCCATCGAGCTATTACAGCGTCCACGAACACCGCACTGATCTATTATACTAACATGCATGACTGTAACTTATTACTAAGTTGTGTTTGATCAATAAATTGTTGATTGTATATATTTTCGTTGTTACTTAAATAAACTTGAGCACTGCAAGTTTCAAACCTGTTCCATTGCTTATCTCCAGGTTATCATTTTCGAATCGAATGCCTCTAGTCTTAGAGGTTAGTCGTATATGGACCTACACCGACGTAGCAGGCGATTGTCGATTAGTAATCCACAATGGTACATTCGTGTGTTTTACCCAGTTCAACACTCTATAGTAATCACAGCATATCTGATCACCTTTTAAAATTAATACAATACATTGATGGTATTTTACTATTAATAAGCTGTGTGTAGACTGCATCAGTGGCACACCGTGGATTCACATTTTACTCCCTGTAGGCATACGGCATAGCAACTGTTGATAGTACCTATAGTATACCATAGTTGAATATTTGAGTCGTACGAACGATGCACCATAGCAGTTAATTGTTGATTAATAATCCACAACAGTACATGCATGTGTTTTATTCAGTTCAACATTCATTAGGATATAACATTTAAAAAGTTAATACATTACAACATATTGTCGATATTTCACTTTTAATAAACCGTGCATAGATTGACCGCATCGCTAGCACACCATGGCATGGGCATGGATTCACTTCTCTCTCCCCGTACTGCTGTCGATAGCGTCGTCATAGCAGTTTTAATTGTCGATTAACAATCCAAAAAAACATGTATGTACTGTTGTCGATTAACAATCCACAACAGTACATACATATGTTTTATTCAGTTCAGCATTCAATAACTTATCACATTTTAAAATCAATACAAAACATTGACGAGCATCTTGTTCCGCGAAGTATTCATGATGCCTTGACGCGGGGGTTGTCGAATACTACCGGGGTATTTGCGTTTGGTGGTGGTGGCGCCCCTCGCGGAATATATTTAAACACTGTGGACCCCAAGTACCGTCATCAAGAGCAGCAAGTGTAACAATAATAATTTAAAATACTTGTACAAGTTGTGACACAGCCAGGTGCCACTCCACATAATACTTGTACAAGTTGTGACACAGCCAGGTGCCACTCCACATAATACTTGTATAAGTTGTGACACAGCCAGGTGCCACTCCACATAATACTTGTACAAGTTGTGACACAGCCAGGTGCCACTCCACATAATACTTGTATAAGTTGTGACACAGCCAGGTGCCACTCCACATAATACTTGTATAAGTTGTGACACAGCCAGGTGCCACTCCACATAATACTTGTATAAGTTGTGACACAGCCAGGTGCCACTCCACATAATACTTGTATAAGTTGTGACACAGCCAGGCCCCACTCCACATAATACTTGTACAAGTTGTGACATGGCTAGGCCCCACTCCACATAATACTTGTACAAGTTGTGACATGGCTAGGCCCCACTCCACATAATACTTGTATAAGTTGTGACACAGGTAGGCCCCACTCCACATAACACTTGAGTAAGTTGTGACACAGCTAGACCCCACTCCTCATAATACTTGTATAAGTTGTGACACAGCCAGGCCCCACTCCACATAATACTTGTATAAGTTGTGACACAGCCAGGCCCCATTCCACATAATACTTGTACAAGTTGTGACATAGCCAGTTGCCACTCCACATAATACTTGTATAAGTTGTGACACAGCCAGGTGCCACTCCACATAATACTTGTACAAGTTGTGACACAGCCAGGTGCCACTCCACATAATACTTGTATAAGTTGTGACACAGCCAGGTGCCACTCCACATAATACTTGTACAAGTTGTGACACAGCCAGGTGCCACTCCACATAATACTTGTATAAGTTGTGACACAGCCAGGTGCCACTCCACATAATACTTGTATAAGTTGTGACACAGCCAGGTGCCACTCCACATAATACTTGTACAAGTTGTGACACAGCCAGGTGCCACTCCACATAATACTTGTATAAGTTGTGACACAGGTAGGCCCCACTCCACATAACACTTGAGTAAGTTGTGACACAGCTAGACCCCACTCCTCATAATACTTGTATAAGTTGTGACACAGCCAGGCCCCACTCCACATAATACTTGTATAAGTTGTGACACAGCCAGGTGCCACTCCACATAATACTTGTATAAGTTGTGACACAGCCTGGCCCCACTCCACACAATACTAGTATAAGCTGTGACACAGCCAGGCCCCACTCCACATAATACTTCTATAAGTTGTGACACAGCCAGGCCCCACTCCACATAATACTTGTATAAGTTGTGACATAGCCTGGCCCCACTCCACATAATACTTGTATAAGTTGTGACACAGCCAGGCCCCACTCCACATAATACTTGTACAAGTTGTGACACAGCTAGGCCCCACTCCACATAATACTTGTATAAGTTGTGACACAGCCAGGCCCCACTCCACATAATACTTGTATAAGTTGTGACACAGCCAGGCCCCACTCCACATAATACTTGTACAAGTTGTGACATGGCTAGGCCCCTCTCCACACAATACTTGTACAAGTTGTGACACAGCTAGGCCCCACTCCACATAATACTTGTATAAGTTGTGACACAGCCAGGCCCCACTCCACATAATACTTGTATAAGTTGTGACACAGCCAGGCCCCACTCCACATAATACTTGTACAAGTTGTGACATGGCTAGGCCCCTCTCCACACAATACTTGTACAAGTTGTGACACAGCTAGGCCCCACTCCACATAATACTTGTACAAGTTGTGACACAGCTAGGCCCCACTCCACATAATACTTGTATAAGTTGTGACACAGCCAGGCCCCACTCCACATAATACTTGTACAAGTTGTGACACAGCTAGGCACCACTCCACATAATACTTGTATAAGTTGTGACACAGCCAGGCCCCACTCCACATAATACTTGTATAAGTGGTGACACAGCCAGGCCCCACTCCACATAATACTTGTATAAGTTGTGACACAGCCAGGCCCCACTCCACATAATACTTGTACAAGTTGTGGCACAGCCAGGCCCCACTCCACATAATACTTGTACAAGTTGTGGCACAGCCAGGCCCCACTCCACATAATACAGCCAGGCCCCACTCCACATAATACTTGTACAAGTTGTGACACAGCCAGGCCCCACTCCACATAATATTTGTATAAGCTGTGACACAGCCAGGCCCCACTCCACATAATACTACGATTGCAATACTCTCAATTATAGGTGATTTGAAAGAAATCTGCGACCTGCCACAGCAAAGTGGATATTAAGTTTCAAAATTGTGAAATGTAGTTTCCACAGGTCCCAAGGTTTAAAGTAATACATCAGTTTTTGGAATGTCTTCAGTTGTTTTTGATTTATTGCTGAAATCAAAGCAAACTACTAAAACGCGACAATTTGAGAAACAAGGTCATTTTAACTCATATCAAGTTTGTTTCTTGATCTGTTGGTGTATAAATGCCTGTTCTTTAGTAGTCTTGGATTTTTTGTCGAGAAAAACAAACTGCACATTGGACTATGAGACTATAAGTTGTGCATTTCTGACAAAATCACAAAATTGATGGACATGAGCTAGACAGCTATTTTTGGCTGTTGTGCAGAGTAGGCCTGCGCCACTCAATATCCCATTCGTTGTGGTGGATCATATATCAGAATTCAGAGGTAAACGTACAGGAATAATGGAAGGATACTTGTTTTCGCATAGAGTGTTATTTCAGGGGGTGTTGCCCCTACTAACTTAATGGAAAACAGCACGCTTTCAGCATTACGTTCGCTGATCTAATTGTGGTAGGATGCGACATATGCCATTCTCACAAGCTGGGGGGGCAGACGTTCTACGCAATGTACAGAATCAGTTGTACTTTGTCCCTAGTTTGTTCTAGTCTCTAGTGTGTGCGTGTGTGCGTGTGTGCGTGTGTGCGTGTGTGCGTGTGTGCGTGTGTGCGTGTGTGCGTGTGTGCGTGTGTGCGTGTGTGCGTGTGTGTGTGTGTGCGTGTGTGTGTGAGTGCATGAGTGCGTGCGTACATGTGTGTGTGTGTGCGCGCACGCAGTTGCAATTCTGACCATGGGACTCATACAAAAGCCTGCACCCCATACGAAACGGACACTCTAGGAAACCCCAACAACTACGAGTAAGGGTGTTTTGTGGGAGTGCACATTCTACTAATTACTTCTATTTCCTGAACAATAGATGTAACATCAGCCGCGATTGGCCAAACATGTAACATCAGCCGCGATTGGCTAAACATGTAACATCAGCCGCGATTGGCCAAACATGTAACATCAGCCACGATTGGCCAAACACAAATCGCTGTATCTAGAATGTAATGAGATGACTGGACAATGGGCTCAATTTAGCTTCAGCGTTTCAAAAGGCAATATGGAGGGGGTACCAAGACTGATGTAATTGACCTTGCTCCCTGGTGCTCTAAGTGGAACCTCACTATATAAGGACACCCTTCACATTGGGCAAGTGACCTGATTAGAGAGGTGACTGTATTAGAGGGACTCATTTCCTGTACTTTTGTATTAAAATTACCAAAAAAAATTGTGGCTGTCGTAGGGTGACCTTAATTGCTGTATTACGGAGGTGACTGTACAGCAAGGTGACTGTACAGCAAGGTGACTGTACAGCAAGGTGACTGTACAGCAAGGTGACTGTACAGCAAGGTGACTGTACAGCAAGGTGACTGTACAGCAAGGTGACTGTACAGCAAGGTGACTGTACAGCAAGGTGACGGTACAGCAAGGTGACGGTACAGCAAGGTGACGGTACAGCAAGGTGACGGTACAGCAAGGTGACTGTACAGCAAGGTGCGAATGCACTTGTTCTATTGACTGTCTACTTGTGTCATATCCTGCATCTACTTGTGTGTTACTTACTTGTTCCCTCCAGTCGTTTCACATCACGAGACGTGCGCAGGTAGAATCGTCGCAAGTAGATAAAGACACAAACTAGGGGTGTGGTCAGCACAAACACCCAGGGGTTGACGATCCCCGCCACTAACACAATCATCAGTATGAGCAGGGCGCACTAGAAGGGAGAACACAAGCTCATTCAGTGAACAGATCACTATTATAGTTCCTGATTCATGGGGACAGATCACTATTATATCACTTGATTCATGGGGACAGATCACTATTATATCACTTGATTCATGGGGACAGATCACTATTATAGTTCCTGATTCATGGGGACAGATCAGGTATATTTCCTGATGCAGGGGGACAGATCACTATTACATAACTTGATGCATGGGGACAGGTCACTATTATAGTTCATAAGTGTGGATGACAGATCACTATTATATTTCCTGATTCACGTGGACAGATTACTATTATAAATCATGATTCACCAAGACAAATCACTACTATTGTTCCTGATTTAGACATTTAGTGATCTGACAGATCACTATTACACAACCTGATTCATGAGGATAGATCACAGTTATATTTTGTGCTTCACGGTACAGATCATTATTACAGGTAACGATTCAGGGGCACAAATCCACTTAAAATAAAATTATCTAGGGCGCTTTACATAAAACTGAATAAATAAACAAAACCTTTTAAGTATAATATTAATAAAAAAGTGTAAAAGGATTTGAACATCATATATAAAAGGTATATACATAAAATTTTAATTACACTGCACAACTATAGAAACACACAAATAACATATCACACATGAACATACATACATGTATATATCACACATGTACATACATACATGTATATATCACACATGTACATACATACATGTATATATCACAGTAATCAACATAGAAAGCAGTGACATTGGTCCTGTCACGTTAAGTGAATGACAGTTTAAATATATATTTTTTTTGTATTTTTTTCAAAATGCTGAGATTCATAAGGTCTTTGATGTTCTCAGCCTCAGAAGGCTAGTTCCATAGTATGGATGGCTGTCAACTAAGACAACATATCATAGTATGGATGGCTGTCAACTAAGACAACATATCATAGTATGGATGGCTGTTAACTAAAACAACATATCATAGTATGGATGGATATCAACTAAAACAACATATCATAGTATGGATGACTGTCAACTAAGACAACATATCATAGTATGGATGGCTGTCAACTAAGAAAACATATCATAGTATGGATGGCTGTCAACTAAGACAACATATCATAGTATGGATGGCTGTCAACTAAGACAACATATCATAGTATGGATGGCTGTCAACTAAGACAACATATCATAGTATGGATGGCTGTCAACTAAAACAACATATCATAGTATGGATGGCTGTCAACTAAAACAACATATCATAGTATGGATGGCTGTCAACTAAAACAACATATCATAGTATGGATGGCTGTCGACTAAAACAACATCTCATAGATACAATGAGAAGTTATTTATCTGTTGATCTCAGTAGTGTTAATGTCAGTGTAGAGGGGTAAAGCGAGTAACCCTATAGGTATCCCAGCTTGTACTCACCGCGAGATAGTCATACATTGTGAGGGGAAGGATCTCGTCCAACTGGCCAACGTCTTTGGAGAATCGGTTGAGGATGCGACCTAAAGTAAAAAGGAGACAAAGAAGGAGGTCAGTTTGTCAGGAGAGGCACTGGTACTAATTCTATGATAAAGAACAGGATAACTGAACATTTTCATATTGATAAGACTGCATAATCAGTGATATTTTATTGATTAATTGATGTTAATTAATTTTTTCACTTATTAGTTTATAGTTTTTCCTTTCTAATATTGGTAATTTGATTGATGCTCATAGAATTGTTTTTAGCTCTATAATAGTGGATATAGGAGTGGGTGTATTTCTGATGCTCATTGAAAATCATGATGTTGTAATAACAGCAACAACAACAGCAGTTGTGCAACAACAGCAGCAGCTGTGAAGCAAAAACAACAGCAGCAACAACAGCAGCTATGCAGAAACAACAACAACAGCAGCAGCTGTGCAGCAATAACAATGAAAGCATATGTGCAGCAACAACAACAGCAGCTGTGCAGCAACAACATTGGCTGTGTAGCAGCAACAACAGCAACTGTGCAGCAACAACAGCAGCAGCAAAATTAGCTGTGCAGCAACATCAACAGCTGTGGAGCAACAACAACAGCAGCTGTGGAGCAAACACAACAGCAGCTGTGGAGCAAACAACAATAGCAGTTGTGGAGCAAACAACAACAGTAGCAGCTGTGGAACAACAACAGCAGCTGTTCAGGAACAACAATAACAGCTGCTGTGTAGCAACAACAACAGCAGTGCAGAAACAACAACCACTGTGCAGCAGCAACATCTGCTGTGCAGCAGCAACAGCAGCTGTGCAACAACAACAGCTGTGCAGCAACAACAACAGCAGCTGTGCAGCAACAACAACAGCAGCTGTGCAGCAACAACAACAACCACTGTGCAGCAACAACAGCAGCTTCGGAGCAACAACAACAACAATGGCAGCTGTGGTGCAACAACATCAGCAGTTCAGCAACAAGAGCAGCTGTGGAGCAACAACAAGAGCAGCTGTTCATCAACAACAACAGCAGCTGTGCAACAACAACAATAACTCACCGACAGGGTTGGTGTCGAAGAACGAGACAGGAGAACGGACAATGGCAGCAAACATTGTGTCGTGGAGGTTCTTGGAGGCGGCCACCAATACATGAAACATCCACATCGCATTGATGAGACCAAACACAAAGATATTGACGGTAATGATTGTGTAGATGACTATATTGTACGACAGGTCGACTTCTGAAGCGGGCGAAGTTCCATTGCCAACGGTCTGCACCAGTAGCGCTGCCTGGTAAGCTTCCTCTTCATTTGCCCTGTGCACGATCGGTGAAATATTCAGTAAGAACGACTGAAATTGAGATTTGTGTAGAAATGCAAGACTTTGAAATTAATTAAGGGCCATTTCAAGTTGTTTGGATGCAAATGAGAATATGCATGATTATTTTTAATGTTTAAAAAACCCATTAAAATGGCCCCCATTCCTGAAAGATTTTATGTAGATTGTTCAGCTTAGTGGATCGATAGCATGCTGCTTGCATCTATATTTAATTTAAAATGGCACTTAGACATCAAAGTAAATTTTATTCAAACAAAAATGCATATGTATTTGACACAGTCACAAACATTCATTAGCAATTTTGACATGATCCCCTACATTCATCAGTAATTATGACATGACCCCCAACATTCACCAACAAATTTGACATGATCCCAGCATTCACAATTCTTACATTACCGCATAAATTTTTATACAAACCCTCCAGCACCCCTAGACTACGCACAAATTTGATACACCCCAAATACTGACCATTGTGAAAGCCACCAGTCAGAGAAAACGTAGCTGGACTGGGCCACGACGTTGACAAGGACGAAGAAAATGACACCGGCGACACCTGTCCCCGATTTAAAGTACTTGAAGTACACCTTCGTTGGAACCTTGCCCGCAGCGATTCCCTCCTCCTCTTGTAGGGAAGCCACCTTGTCCAACTGTGGACGAGATTCCGATTAATTATGACACACAACAAATATATCGGATAGATTATACAGGACATGTCAAAAGTACAACGTTTGATAGATTTCATTGAAAAAACATGATCTGTATAAAACGCCTACAGTGGAGTAGCACAAATAATCGGACAAGGCCGATTGCATGTGCAGCATTTCATGTTTCTTTAGCACAACAGTTACTAATAATTTCAGTGAAAAAATGAAAGTAGCACCATCTAGTGTAAAACAGTGAAATCGTACACAAACAAGGACAATGGTGTACAATAATTATCATAGCCAATTTTGTGAAACACTTTAATGTTTCAAATATTTGTTATATAAGTTTTCATATTTATAGTGTTCTACAGCATAAATTATATACATTCTAACATACTTACTGCCTAAATATGTTTTCATGAAACAGAAACAACTTTTGAATTCAACAGTTCAATCTAACAATGCAGTTTATTCTGTATAAGATGATTATATGATACAACTGAATGAACAAACTTCCTTTAAGGGCATAAAGAGTGGATACTCACACAAAGTTCCCCCTCGAAGGAGTCGATAGTGGGACAGAGGGAATCGAGGGAGAAGGTTTGTGTGTTCTCTCCTAGAGACATACTACGGGTGAAGCAACGATGACTCGGCAAACGTCCACTGGCCACCGGAGTCAGCTGACTGCATGCCACCTGGTGGGAGAAACAACAACTAACAGTACACCACCTGGTAACCAGTACCAGCACACGAACCAGGGAAAGGAGGCAATTGCAAGTACTAATCATAATCATGCAGGCCTTGACATTAACACTGGCCTGCTGGCCCGGCGTCTTTTTTTAGGCTGTCGGGCCAGTTCGGGCCACCAGTTTTCATATTTTACTTTCACTGACCACCATCGGGTTCCTGGTAACCTGACCCTCCCTAGAAAAAATAGGACAACCCTAAAGCAACTGCAAATAATTAAATCATGTATAATCATTGACAATGTTTGAATATTAAAAAGCCACCTGGTAGGTAATCTTCCTTTCTCTGAAGTAACACCCATGATCTAGAATTAAATAATAAAAACAATAATTTATTTATTCAAGTGGATAAATTAATTACAATATAATACTAAGACATTAACTTAAAACAAACACAGCACAGTTTAATACATGTAAAACTATTAATAAATTAGGATGCATAATTCAGTCAATAAAAGTACAGCAATATCAATCAATTTGTCAAGATTGTGATTTTAAGAACTTAACATAGGTTGGTAGCGTCTGTGAAAGACTGCATTTAGGGTTACAATGTAAAGCTATGGTTGGCTGACTGGTGTTAGGGTTGCCCTGCAGGCCATTGATGGCTATCCAGTGGTTATGCAATACTGTGAAGGAACTGGAGTGGTGACCTAAGGTCAGATTTTAAAGAACCGGGCAAATATCATTATAGTTAGGGTAGACAGGTAGGATTGTTGACTACAACGTGTAATATTTATAACATGATTGGCCGTTCCATATGAATAGATATGGTGATACGGACGTAAGTTTAAATGGGATAATATTACGGCGTATAGGGATGTCGTTATAATGAAGATTTTATACTTGTTGATTTAGAGTATCACCTGTTGGATGGTGTTGAAATTATTACAATGGCGTCAGCATCAGCAGGGGTCACATGACTGATGCTAGGTACAGGGTGGAGGTACTGAGGTTGGAAGGTAGGACAGAACAGACGAGTCCAGAACGTGACAGAGCAAAGAAATGTAATCTGGTCTCTTCTGTGGAGAGAAACCATTATGGTGCGGTTGGCAAACATGAAGTCTATACCCAGTGGTGGATTTGACGTTGAATTTCTCCATGCATATATAGAGTAGAAGAAATACCGGAGGTATGTGGAATATATAAATTATGAGTGAATGTTAGATTAGAGGTATTGGCATAAACATCTGGTTTTTACATTGTTATGATTGTGCCAAAGGGTGTGGTCAATAATAAATAAATATGGTCAGCACAATGATACTGGTATCTCGAAATATAGGCGGGGTGGCGAATCATCGCTCGGTTATGTGAATGTTAGATAGTAACAAGAAGCGAACATAGGTTGTATTACGGTGTCACAGATAATGGTTATTGGTGTATAGTTTGTTAGGACTTAGAATATGTAAGGTGGTGGGGTTGTTATTACTAATGGGATATTGGGTCCGGATATGTATATATCTATGGCAAACATTAGCTACATATGTTTGTGTGTAGGTACTATGATTGTATATGGTGTCGGTGGAAAAACATGATATGAAGAGTGTAGTTTACACACTAACGAATAAGAATATTTCATTATTATAGTTATCACTTATTGTATTGTCGGGGCGGGGTGAAGTCTGACAAAGTGCACTCGAGGGCGGTAGACGCCGACTAACACCTTGTGTAACAACAGTGCGAGAGTAGACGGCTTACGCGACAATGGGGGAGGGAATTACCGATGAACCGAGTGAGAACTACTTTGCTCGACTACTGAGGGACAAATTATCCTCAAGTTGACGGTGGTGACGTTATAAACATTATGTTCTCACATCTCTACATTGCGAGTGTCACGCAGACAGCCGTAGGGTGTTGAACTTTTGTACCTATATGGTGATTGTTATAAAATCTTTTGGTGAAATAGTATAGGATTGAAGAACTGGTCAATCCTTGTCTACCCATGAAATGTTATGATAGAGATGTATGTACATAAGACTTTGTATGAAAACAGATTAGGGAGGCTGACGAGTCTTCCTTGAAGAATCACTGTATTTTGTTTTGTGGTTTGGAAGATGGGCCAATAAATTTGGAAAATTCTTTAATTGTGTATAACTACTTCCCTTCTGATATATCTCAGAACACGGATATTTATTAGCAAGGCCGTTTCACCTGGTGGTTCTTGACACAATTAAAATAAAAAATGTGTCAAAAATATTACTAACGTCAATAAAACCACAGACGGGTACTGGTGTCTAAAACGATGTTCTCAAGAAATGACTTTTTAGTCATGATTAAAAACTGCCAGGAGTTAAAACTAACCTTGATGTCTACAGACTGAGACAGCAGTGTTTTCCTGAGCTCTGATTCAGCGGGAAACTGACCGAGGTAACGCCTATCGAGTGACCTTGACACTTGCCCAGGAATATCATCGCTACTCTCGTCAATGGAAAACGACTGAACGATGGTCGGAATTTCTGTTTCAACCCTGAGAGACGCCGCTTTCTCGACCGTCTCGAGGGTGGCAACAACAGTGCCACCTGCTGGAATACTGTGTGTGTTGAGGATGCTGACATGCGAGGGGTTTGACTCCACCTGGTGGAGAAGTGAGGAGATGTCAACGCCGCTCTTCACCAGCTCCACGTAGCTGCCAATGCCGTAGACATGACCCTAGGAAGGGAACATCAGCAACCAAACTTTAACAGTTGTGTATTAGCTTTAAATATTGGCGCAATTTTCATGGTGGGCGGCCATCTTGAAATTTGTAATCTTATCCTGCTTAGAAAAATTGACACCCTCACTTTTTTAGACCTTTACTACCCAAAGATGCAAAATCAAGTGAAAGTTTAACGATTCTGCACAAAAGCTTCTTTTATACCGTAGTGGCCTACACCGCCAAATTGTGTTTAGTAAGCCCATAACAACATTCGCAATTTGCAAGATACAGCCTGTTCAAATAGGAAACAAAACGTCCAGTTTCAAAACAAGGTTTACTGGCAATACGACTCAGTTGGGATGAGTTAATCACAATACCCTTTGATGTTAAACAATGTCTCATTTTCCCACGTTCAACACAGCAGACTTCTTTTTACAGAATACCAAGCGCGCTAATTCCGGATGGAGGAACCGATGGGCCCCCTTTAAAGGCAAATATAGATTAGAATGGGTGAAAGAGCATGTCAATAATGGTCTACGGTTCTACCTGCTTGAGGAAAAGAATGGGTTGAATGACAGAAACAATAGTGGTCTACGGTTCTACCTGTTTCATGAAAAGAATGGTTTGAATGACAGAAACAATAGTGGTCTACAGTCCTACCTGTTTGAAGAAATGAATGGTTTGAATGACAGAAACAATAGTGGTCTACAGTTCTACCTGTTTGAGGGAAAGAATGGTTTGAATGTCAGAAACAAAGTGGTCTATGGTCCTACCTGTTTGAGGGAAAGAATGGTTTGAATGACAGAAACAATAGTGGTCTACGGTCCTACCTGTTTGTGGAAAAGAATGGTTTGAATGACAGAAACAATAGTGGTCTATGGTCCTACCTGTTTGAGGAAAAGAATGGTTTGAATGACAGAAACAATAGTGGTCTACGGTTCTACCTGTTTGAGGAAAAGAATGGTTTGAATGACCTTAAAAATATTGGTCTACGGTCCTACCTGTTTGTGGAAAAGAATGGTTTGAATGACGGAAACAATAGTGGTCTATGGTCCTACCTGTTTGAGGAAAAGAATGGTTTGAATGACAGAAACAATAGTGGTCTACGGTTCTACCTGTTTGAGGAAAAGAATGGTTTGAATGACAGAAACAATAGTGGTCTACGGTTCTACCTGTTAGAGGGAAAGAATGGTTTGAATGACAGAAACAATAGTGGTCTACGGTTCTACCTGTTAGAGGGAAAGAATGGTTTGAATGACAGAAACAATAGTGATCTACGGTTCTACCTGTTTGAGGGAAAGAATGGTTTGAATGTCAGAAACAAAGTGGTCTATAGTCCTACCTGTTTGAGGGAAAGAATGGTTTGAATGACACAAACAATAGTGGTCTACGGTCCTACCTGTTTGTGGAAAAGAATGGTTTGAATGACAGAAACAATAATGGTCTATGGTCCTACCTGTTTGAGGAAAAGAATGGTTTGAATGACAGAAACAATAGTGGTCTACGGTTCTACCTGTTTGAGGGAAAGAATGGTTTGAATGACAGAAACAATAGTGGTCTACGGTTCTACCTGTTTGAGGGAAAGAATGGTTTGAATGACAGAAACAATAGTGGTCTACGGTCCTACCTGTTTGAGGAAAAGAATGGTTTGAATGACAGAAACAATAGTGGTCTACGGTTCTACCTGTTTGGGGGAAAGAATGGTTTGAATGTCAGAAACAAAGTGGTCTATGGTCCTACCTGTTTGAGGGAAAGAATGATTTGAATGACAGAAACAATAGTGGTCTACGGTCCTACCTGTTTGTGGAAAAGAATGGTTTGAATGACAGAAACAATAGTGGTCTATGGTCCTACCTGTTTGAAGAAATGAATGGTTTGAATGACAGAAACAATAGTGGTCTACGGTCCTACCTGTTTGAGGAAAAGAATGGTTTGAATGACAGAAACAATAGTGGTCTATGGTCCTACCTGTTTGAGGGAAAGAATGGTTTGAATGACAGAAACAATAGTGGTCTACGGTTCTACCTGTATGAGGAAAAGAATGGTTTGAATGACAGAAACAATAGTGGTCTATGGTCCTACCTGTTTGAAGAAATGAATGGTTTGAATGACAGAAACAATAGTGGTCTACGGTTCTACCTGTATGAGGAAAAGAATGGTTTGAATGACAGAAACAATAGTGGTCTATGGTCCTACCTGTTTGAGGGAAAGAATGGTTTGAATGACAGAAACAATAGTGGTCTACGGTCCTACCTGTTTGAGGAAAAGAATGGTTTGAATGACAGAAACAATAGTGGTCTACGGTTCTACCTGTTAGAGGGAAAGAATGGTTTGAATGACAGAAACAATAGTGGTCTACGGTTCTACCTGTATGAGGAAAAGAATGGTTTGAATGACAGAAACAATAGTGGTCTATGGTCCTACCTGTTTGAAGAAATGAATGGTTTGAATGACAGAAACAATAGTGGTCTACGGTCCTACCTGTTTGAGGAAAAGAATGGTTTGAATGACAGAAACAATAGTGGTCTATGGTCCTACCTGTTTGAGGGAAAGAATGGTTTGAATGACAGAAACAATAGTGGTCTACGGTCCTACCTGTTTGTGGAAAAGAATGGTTTGAATGACAGAAACAATAATGGTCTATGGTCCTACCTGTTTGAGGAAAAGAATGGTTTGAATGACAGAAACAATAGTGGTCTACGGTTCTACCTGTTTGAGGAAAAGAATGGTTTGAATGACAGAAACAATAGTGGTCTATGGTCCTACCTGTTTGAGGGAAAGAATGGTTTGAATGACAGAAACAATAGTGGTCTACGGTCCTACCTGTTTGAGGAAAAGAATGGTTTGAATGACAGAAACAATAGTGGTCTACGGTTCTACCTGTTAGAGGGAAAGAATGGTTTGAATGACAGAAACAATAGTGGTCTACGGTTCTACCTGTTTGAGGGAAAGAATGGTTTGAATGTCAGAAACAAAGTGGTCTATAGTCCTACCTGTTTGAGGGAAAGAATGGTTTGAATGACAGAAACAATAGTGGTCTACGGTCCTACCTGTTTGTGGAAAAGAATGGTTTGAATGATAGAAACAATAGTGGTCTATGGTCCTACCTGTTTGAGGAAAAGAATGGTTTGAATGACAGAAACAATAGTGGTCTATGGTCCTACCTGTTTGAAGAAATGAATGGTTTGAATGACAGAAACAATAGTGGTCTACGGTCCTACCTGTTTGAGGAAAAGAATGGTTTGAATGACAGAAACAATAGTGGTCTATGGTCCTACCTGTTCGCGGAAAAGAATGGTTTGAATGATGGAATCAATAGTGGTCTACAATCCTACCTATTATGGATTAAAATAGTTTAAATGGTAGAATCAATATAGTTTGAATGACAGAATCAATAATGGTACTTTGAATGATATAATCAATAATGGTAATTTGAAGTTTGAATGATAGAACCAATAATGATCTATGGTTCTACCTTATCCTCACAAGCCAGAGATGGTGACTGCATCCACTGCCCCTGGCAGGCCTGTAGAGAATTGTGTGGAAGTTAGCTGAATCAACTTCGTAACTGACTTCACCAGTCACAACTGTACCACCCATGAGAAGTGCAGACTTCCGACCGATCCACACTCTAATTTCAAGACGAAGCCCTCAACTTCCAGGAATCCCAATATAATTACCCGTTCGACCATTCTTGTGAGCCACTGAGCAGTATTGTGTATTCAAATACTAATGTCCACCTCCCAAACATTACATGTATGTAAGGCAAGCAGCGGATGGCTGAAATGAAGACCAATGGAACTTCCCAGCAAGCGATATCATTGGCTGAGCTTATCTACAAACTTTCACAAGGTGATCTGCCAGGGAGTACTGAGACTGATGTAATCAGCAGCGCCCCCTGGTGGGCGAGGATGTGTTACCTGTTTGAGGACGAGAATGCGGTCAGCAGCCTTCAGATACTGGAGCTGGTGTGTCACAAGAATCCTTGGTTTGTCTCGCAGTGTGCCGCATATACACCTGGTGACAAATGTCAGAACTATACATGGATACCTCGTTTTCAGATTTTGAGAAACACCAACAAGGCCACGCAAACAGCAGTTACACAGCCCGATTCACTTTCAGTGAATGAATGGTTTATTTACTTTTTAAATTTCAGATGTGTTTTTCGACCTGCTTTTGCAAACTCCCCAAAACCTCCAACTGCAACCCCCGAGACTCCCAAAAACCTCCAACTGCATCCCCTTGAGGCTAAAAAAAACCTAACTGCACTCCCCTTGAAATCTCCAACTGCACCCCCCTTAATCATGAGGAGAACTTTATTCCCTCAAGCGAAACTCTTTTGCCATATATATATATATATATATACACACAGACCAATAGACTGGGAAGGTATGACGGGTTCATATGAACCCCCCTGTTAAGGCAGAGTTCCGCTTGAGGGAACCAGTGTAAACCCTATATATATATATATATATATATAGATATAGTGTTTAAACTGGTGATAGTGTGAAGCAGGTCACAATGGTGTATTGAAAAAAACTTTGTTCAGCACATCATTTACACACTGTAATTTTTCAAATTCTCATTATAAATGGTTTTCTATTAGACAAATGTATGTTTTAGTTACCCACCCGTTAAACAGGTGGCGCCCCACACTGGCATCAACAGCACTCAACGGGTCGTCAAAGAGATAGATGTCAGCATTGAAATAAATGGCGCGGGCGAGACTGATTCGTGCCTTCTGCCCTCCGCTCACACTCACACCACGCTCTCCCACCAAAGTCTGATCGCCGTCTGGCATGTTCTCCAAGTCCTACAGATGACATTTTATTGAGAGGGAGATAACTGGATAGGGAGGGCAAGATTTTTGTATGGAGACATCTACAAGCTATGTACAAATAGAATTATTGAAAAACTGACCTGTAAAAATCAGATCTGATGCCCGCGCCGGTATATTATGTAGTAACAAATCTGTTTGTATGTACATCATACACAATCACTGATATCCCGGGTAAAGAATAATAATAATTACTCCCTCCCCCTTGTTGTGCACAGATGTACATAAAACGATAAAAGAAAACTTCTGTAAACAACACAGTATTAATCAAAAGTAACATATTAATTTAAAAAAATTATAAAAAAATTAATATTATGTTTTATAATAAATTATTATGGTTGTGGGAAAACATGTGATAAATTATTAACCATATATATATATAATTTTATATATGTATGTACATTCAAAGATCTTCATCTATGAATCTTACGTTTGTCAGAGCTGCTGCCTTCAGTACTTTCTGGTACCGTTTCTCATCAAATGGCTGACCAAAGAGAATGTTTTGTCGGATGGATGCGCAGAATATCCATGCCTCCTGCGATGTGTATGCCACCTTGCCTTCCAGCTTCACAGTGCTGCCCTCTGTCAGCGGTAGTTCCCCCAGTAGTGCCATCAGGAGGGATGACTACAAACCCAAGATGGTCATATGTGATAAAAGGTAAGTTCTTATATAGCGCAGTATCCAGTCCTCAGGACTGCTCAAAGCGCTTTACACTTTAGTCCCTGGCAGACCTGTTCTTATATAGCGCAGTATCCAGTCTTCAGGACTGCTCAAAGCGCTTTACACTTTAGTCCCTGGCAGACCTGTTCTTATATAGCGCAGTATCCAGTCCTCAGGACTGCTCAAAGCGCTTTACACTTTAGTCCCTGGCAGACCTGTTCTTATATAGCGCAGTATCCAGTCTTCAGGACTGTTCAAAGCGCTTTACACTTTAGTCCCTGGCAGACCTGTTCTTATATAGCGCAGTATCCAGTCCTCAGGACTGCTCAAAGCACTTTACACTTTAGTCCCTGGCAGACCTGTTCTTATATAGCGCAGTATCCAGTCCTCAGGACTGCTCAAAGCGCTTTACACTTTAGTCCCTGGCAGACCTGTTCTTATATAGCGCAGTATCCAGTCTTCAGGACTGTTCAAAGCGCTTTACACTTTAGTCCCTGGCAGACCTGTTCTTATATAGCGCAGTATCCAGTCCTCAGGACTGCTCAAAGCACTTTACACTTTAGTCCCTGGCAGACCTGTTCTTATATAGCGCAGTATCCAGTCCTCAGGACTGCTCAAAGCACTTTACACTTTAGTCCCTGGCAGACCTGTTCTTATATAGCGCAGTATCCAGTCCTCAGGACTGCTCAAAGCACTTTACACTTTAGTCCCTGGCAGACCTGTTCTTATAGCACAGTATCCAGTCTTCAGGACTGCTCAAAGCACTTTACACTTTAGTCCCTGGCAGACCTGTTCTTATATAGCGCAGTATCCAGTCCTCAGGACTGCTCAAAGCACTTTACACTTTAGTCCCTGGCAGACCTGTTCTTATATAGCGCAGTATCCAGTCCTCAGGACTGCTCAAAGCGCTTTACACTTTAGTCCCTGGCAGACCTGTTCTTATATAGCGCAGTATCCAGTCTTCAGGACTGCTCAAAGCGCTTTACACTTTAGTCCCTGGCAGACCTGTTCTTATATAGCGCAGTATCCAGTCCTCAGGACTGCTCAAAGCTCTTTACACTTTAGTCCCTGGCAGACCTGTTCTTATATAGCGCAGTATCCAGTCCTCAGGACTGCTCAAAGCGCTTTACACTTTAGTCCCTGGCAGACCTGTTCTTATATAGCGCAGTATCCAGTCTTCAGGACTGCTCAAAGCACTTTACACTTTAGTCCCTGGCAGACCTGTTCTTATATAGCGCAGTATCCAGTCCTCAGGACTGCTCAAAGCACTTTACACTTTAGTCCCTGGCAGACCTGTTCTTATATAGCGCAGTATCCAGTCTTCAGGACTGCTCAAAGCGCTTTACACTTTAGTCCCTGGCAGACCTGTTCTTATATAGCGCAGTATCCAGTCCTCAGGACTGCTCAAAGCGCTTTACACTTTAGTCCCTGGCAGACCTGTTCTTATATAGCGCAGTATCCAGTCTTCAGGACTGCTCAAAGCACTTTACACTTTAGTCCCTGGCAGACCTGTTCTTATATAGCGCAGTATCCAGTCCTCAGGACTGCTCAAAGCACTTTACACTTTAGTCCCTGGTAGACCTGTTCTTATATAGCGCAGTATCCAGTCTTCAGGACTGCTCAAAGCTCTTTACACTTTAGTCCCTGGCAGACCTGTTCTTATATAGCGCAGTATCCAGTCCTCAGGACTGCTCAAAGCACTTTACACTTTAGTCCCTGGCAGACCTGTTCTTATATAGCGCAGTATCCAGTCTTCAGGACTGCTCAAAGCGCTTTACACTTTAGTCCCTGGCAGACCTGTTCTTATATAGCGCAGTATCCAGTCCTCAGGACTGCTCAAAGCGCTTTACACTTTAGTCCCTGGCAGACCTGTTCTTATATAGCGCAGTATCCAGTCTTCAGGACTGCTCAAAGCGCTTTACACTTTAGTCCCTGGCAGACCTGTTCTTATATAGCGCAGTATTCAGTCTTCAGGACTGCTCAAAGCGCTTTACACTTTAGTCCCTGGCAGACCTGTTCTTATATAGCGCAGTATCCAGTCCTCAGGACTGCTCAAAGCACTTTACACTTTAGTCCCTGGCAGACCTGTTCTTATATAGCGCAGTAGCCAGTCCTCAGGACTGCTCAAAGCGCTTTACACTTTACTCCCTGGCAGAATGTTCAATCGAACAACATCTCGACTTCTTTGGGAAGCATTCAGCCACGCTGCAATTTATGCGTGAAGACTATTCATACACAACTATCCACCACTGTCTATAGCCAGGTACTCATTCACACAGCTGAGTGAACTGAAGCTATTTAGAGTAAACAAACTTGCCCAAGGTTCGACATGGACGCACATGATTCGAACCCGCGTTCTCTCAGTCGAGGGTCCGAAGCTCTTACCGCTGCACGTCATTCAGAAGGATATCACTGTGATCTTAATAATAATAATAAAAATTTATATAGGGCCCGAATCCATTTAAAATAAGCTGTAGGGCGCTTTACATAAAACTGCGTAAATTAAATAAACCATTAAGTATAATATTAATAAAAAAAGTGTAAAAGAACGGATTTAAAATTCGTAGATAAAAAGTATATATAGAAAATTATAATTAAAGTGCAAAATTATATAAACCCATGGATAAGATATTACAAACATAGACCTACATGCATGTACACATATATATCACAGCCATAAAATAGAAAGCAAAGAAATGGGCGCAGCAAGGTATGAATGAATGAATGAATGAATGAATGAAGGATGAATGAAGCATTATGCATTGTGAAACCTATGGCCTGTGATCTACATAAAGAGTATAATTAATATAAACAAAAACTGTTATTGACAAAGCTCCAAATATCCGGAATTTAGAAGCCCGTTCCGAGGAACAAAACTAATAAATTTATTTTTCAAAATATATAAAATAACCAAAAAATAAAATGTTCATAGTAATACATTTGCCAAGTTTACACTCCAAATGTATTAGATAGAATTTATAAATTATAACTATAACTGTTATATTCAATAGTACATATTAAATTAATGCCTAGACTTATTCATAATATATTAATTATAAAATGTTATAAAATATATAACAAACTGGTGACAATCTTAGCTCAAAGACAAAGACAAATTCCAAATGATCAATTAATGTGGACTTAAATAGATGCGAGATTCTATTCTTTCAACAGAAAAGTCTGGAGATAATGTAACGTCCCAATCAGTCCACATAAATTGTTTACATCAGTTGGTATTTTCGTCAACTTTAATGATCACTTTCATTCTATTGAAGACTTTTTATGTTTAGGCAGAACTTGAAGAGGACAGAAATTTAGTAGTGCGATTTCGTGGGATAGGGGGATGTAGAAAGGGAAGAAATGGAATGAAATCATCGTAATTAGAGCAAAATTAGAGTATCCAATAATAACCTACCTTGCCCGAGCCGACAGGCCCAATGACGGCTAGTAGTTCACCCGCCCGCACCTCGAAGCTGATGTTCTCCAGTGTCGGTACGCCCCCTGCCTGCAAACATCCACACTAGCCATGTCAATCATGTTGGTCTTTGCACTGTCTTGTTTGACTAAAATTAGAAATATTTTATCTCAACTTTAATAAAATTATTGCATGATTAGTCGCCATATGCTGAAAATGATTTGAAGGAAATATTTGATATGGTAATTAAACATGTATTGAGTTGTGAACGACTGCTCAAAGTTATGTAATCTTTGTTAAAAGTTCGGTACGAATACTTTGTGAAAATGTTCCGTGTACGTAGTGCAATCTGGCACAAAATATAGAATTAAGGACTCGTTTACTTTGTTTCTGACATAACCATAAAGATGATGGAGTCACTTTCAAACTTCCAAGTTACCCTTTCTGGATGGTGTTTCTGTTAGGACCTATAACCCACACGCATACATGGATTCACACACATCAGACTGCAAATAATATCAAGGGGTTGGTTTCTGTAGTAACAGCCAGAAAGTGGAAACATTGCAAACTTATGCTTTTTAAAGATTTGTTTCTGGCCATTTCTTACCTCTTTCCATGCTGTACTGGCATTCAGTACAGTGATCTTGGGCTCTGCTGTTGAGGTCAAAGTTGAAGGTCGTACCAGTGACGCTGATGGAGCCAGCTCCTCCAGCAGCAAGAAATTCTGTTTTAGGAAAACCACTGTCATTAATACTTTGGTTTGGCTCATGACAGCCATTCCTGTTTACACAAACTGTAGTGAGCTATGAAAATAACCTAGGTTTATAATATAATAATTAAGATGATAATTATATATAAATGACATCATTAATATGTTTTCTATTTAATTTTCGCAAATTAAAATGATATATTAAAACAGATACATTAAAAGTAATATATTTTATTGTGTGTTTTCCTCGTGATAATGTAAAATGCATGAAGTACTGACAACAAGTAATGATTCAAAGTCATAAGAAGCAAGATGGGGGATGTTTAAGGACATCAAACTTAAATCTGATTCACTTTAAAAAACATCAAAAGAATAACAAGGTAATTATGCTGATATTATCAAACATCAATGGGAAGACAACATGTCTATCTGTCTGTCTGTCTGTCTGTCTGTCTATCTGTCTGTCTGTCTGTCTATCTGTCTGTCTGTCTGTCTGTTTGAATATAAATCCAGACCATTTGTCTGTTTCTGTTTGTCACCCTGTCACCGCAGTTCATCTGTCCGTCCGTCACACTGTCCAAATCTTTGTCTGTCACCATGTCACCTGTCCGTATGTCCGTCTGTCACCCCACCAATCTCTCTGTTTGTCACCCTGTCTGGTGGTGTGTTTCTGGTTCATGTATTTGACACTACATTGTTTATCTTAGACAACTGTAGACAGGATTCACAACAAATGTAAATCGGTAATATTGACAATCGGTCATTCTGCACAAATTACACGTGACAGCATCACCTGACAGACTGCATGAAACTATTTCTCTCCGCTATACCATGTGGTGGCCACTGGTTCCTGATCCACCACGTAGAGCCACCGTTGTAACCAAAGCGCCATCTGGTGACAGCACATACTACTATTTCCGACTGCTAAGTCCCTTCTAAAGTTCTAACGTGGTAAAGCAATACTATACCACATTTCACAAAACAGATCATTAAAGAACTGGTAGTTTTGTTTACATTGAAGCCATATATTGATTTTATTACAAGGGTCATGACAATGTTACATTCTAATGAGCAAGAAAGTGAAATTTCTCTGCCCAAAATTTTTGTGTCCCTAAATGACAGTGTTATCGAGAGTCAGAAATTCTTTATTAAACATGAATGTGGGTACCTGAAGCCTGCTGACGGTCGTGAAAATCTCTCCGATGTTACGAAATGCAACCGGCATCTTTTTAACGACAGCCAAGGCAACAGTGTTCAGGAGGACCATGACAGGAAAGATGACCGCCGACGTTAAGGGACCATCTCCAAAGACCGCTGCTGCTACGACGACGACGAATATAAGGAGATGTTGACCGAAGGTGGAAAACAACACCATAATGCCGACGTAGCGATTTCGAGCCGCGATCAGGGAAATCTCCTTTCTGGAGGAGAAAAATTGTAAATGACATCGTTGATATTGATAGTCAGTTACCATGGATACTGACCGAGGTTGGAGTAGCATTGAAGCAGATGCAGAGGAACGCATAAGAGACAGACACGCCATCTGCTGGTTGTGCAGTGAGACACATCAGTCACACATGATCGGGCAGAGAGATGTGATGTCATGGTATTCAGAGGCGAAGACATGACATCACTGGCAGATGGCAGGAGGGGGTAATAAATTGCACCGTGACGTGTCATCAGAAGTATCATGACCCTCCACACAATTCTTAATTGTTTTTCAGAAAGCGTATACGAATAATATGAACAATGTTCACTTATTTGATTGTGCAGATGGGTAGGCCACTTTGCAAGAATGGATGCAGGAAAAATAAGAGAGGCGAAACAACATTAAGGACACAGGAAAAGGGGAAGGCCACAACTGAGATGGGAGGACTGCGTGAGCAGGGACGTGAGAAGATCAGGGGAGGATGAAAGATGGAGAAAGGGAGCGACGGATTAAAAACTTAGGAAAGAAAAACACTGCGAATGGTTCGGCGATATTGTACCTGACCATCACCCCAGGAAACAAAGAGGAGAGGCACATCATACTTGCTGCCATATATGTCACCTTAGTCACTCCTGGAGAAACGACTATTGCCTGATGGGGGAAATTTGAGTAGTCTCCCACAATGAGACCAGTGGGGATTTTATCCCTGTAAACAAAAATTTAGAAAAGAATGCATTAAACACACTGTGTCATCGGTAAGCTATAGAAATCTTTTATGGAACAAATAAACTGAGAAAACAAGTAAATGGCACCACCAAACAAAGAATAATAGAAATGGCTAACCCAAATATGATCGATGGCAATGTTTGACTCGAAGTAAAAAAGAACTACCGGTAGATGGTGCCATGAAACAATAGCCAATATCAATAAAAATACAAAAATATGGTTGATAGCAACCTTCAACTTAATAAGCAAAACGAATAGATGGCACCACCAACAATGAAAAGTCACCTGAATTTGGTCGACAGAAAGGTTTGACTTGAAGCTAAACCAAGCTAGATGGTAACGCCAAACAATGAAAACTCACCCAAATTCGGTCAACGGTAACCTTTTTAACTCGAAGCTAAACCAAACTACACAGCGCCACTAACTACACAAACTCACCTGGATTCGGTCGACAGCGACTTTCATTTCAAAACCGTACTGTATCGCCAAGGGAACGAAGAGATTAAGAAGGAGACGAAGTACGTTGTACAGTCCGATGACGACAAATACTGTATCTGCAGTGAGCACGCCACCGAAGTATACTACATAGGTGATAAGGGTGAGGAACACCATGAGTTTAGCCGAGCTAAAGAATGGCGCCATGATGGAGGCACGCAGGTACGCGGCCTGGTAGATGTGGTGGATCTCCTTGCTGAAACGTAAACAATATGGCAGGGTCAAAGATCAACAGTGAGAATGACGCACGCCATGATTAGAATTCTGTTGGCAGCGGTGAGGGTGTTTCAGAAGCCCCATGGAGAATTTCTGTGATGATTTTGGTTGGGTATGGAATTTCTGGAGACCTGTTGTTAGCTAACTACTCTCCTTCCCTCCTTCCCTCCCTCTCTCCCTCCCTGCCTCCCATCTCTCCCTCTCTGCCTCCCATCTCTCCATCCCTCTGTTCCCCCACACACCACCTACTTTCTGTCCTACCTCTAATTCCACTGTTCTTTCCCCTGCCTTCCCTCGTTCATCCCGCCTCCCCTCCATCATCCCGCCTCCCCTCCATCATCCCGCCTCCCCTCCACCATCCCGCCTCCCCTCCACCATCCCGCCTCCCCTCAACCATCCCGCCTCCCCACCACCATCCCGCTTCCCCTCCACCATGCCGCCTCCCCTCCATCATCCCGTCTTCCCTACTTACATCCATCCCTACCTCATCCGCTTATCTTTATTTCTCTTCCTTTTCCTCTCCCTCCCCCTCTCTCACTCTCACTCTTTCCAGCTTCTCTATGTCATGTTTCACACTCTTCCCCTCAACCTCTTTAAATATCTATCTATCTATCTATCTATCTATCTTGTTCTCCTCTCTCCCTCTCCTTTCTGTCCCTCTCGCTCTCTCTCTCTCTCACTCTATATCTCTTTCCCTCTACCATCAATCAATATCACTTTTTTAAACCACATTTCCTGTAAAAAATAAATTGTTATTGCTTTATGAAAATCTCAACACGAAAAGATAAGAAAGCGAGGCTAAGAAAAACTGTAATCCATGCTTTATCTGGCACAAATGAATCATGAATTAAGGATGAAGCCGTATCATAAGCATTCAATTAGAAGTATCAAGCGTCATGGATCACACATGTACATGTACAATATAACTCAACATGTACAATATAACTCAACATGTATAATATAACTCAACATGTATAATATAACTCGATACGTACAATATAACTCGATGCGTACAATATAACTCGATGCGTACAATATAACTCGATGCGTACAATATAACTCGATGCGTACAATATAACTCGATGCGTACAATATAAATCGATGCGTACAATATAACTCGATGCGTACAATATAACTCGATGCGTACCATATAACTCGATGCGTACCATATAACTCGATGCGTACCATATAACTCGATGCGTACCATATAACTCGATGCGTACCATATAACTCGATGCGTACAATATAACTCGATGCGTACAATATAACTCGATGCGTACAATATAACTCGATGCGTACAATATAACTCATCACATGAACAACTATCAAAGCTATCCTTGTTGCAAATCACAACTTATCACACATTTGACATTTGAGTAAATATGTTTAGTTAATTGCTAAATTTTAAAACAAATCATTATAAGGTGACATTAATAACAGGAAAGTTACCAGTAATTCTTGTATTTAAATACTCGATAATTCTACGATGTGGTTGTATATTCATTTGAAAATAATTTGGCATGAAAAACATAAGAATTCAAATAAAAGTTAGACATTTCATGTAGGAAAGCCAAAAATAAGTAAAATAGTTACTTGGGGACAACTGAACATGGTGAAAACATATAATATAATACAAACAATTAATCATTTAACACAATAGTAATTGTATTATATACTACACAATTTACAAGAGGAAAACATGAAATCTACACTAGATTAAAAGTTCCATAGGCCAAGTAATCAATGAAAAGTTTTATACATATTCATTTGATCTGAATTTTGATAGTAAATTACTCAAAAATACGGATACACAAAGAAATGTGTCGTGTTAAACAAATTCAACTGAATCTGGCTGAAATTTGAGTTACTTCCCAAGGGATCAATCAAATGTGTGCCTTTCACAACAACATCGTTGGCCAGTTTAGTTTTTTCAATGACAAACCAGTGTCATTCGAGTCATTTATTTAATTAATACTGATCCATTCGATTTGTTTCACTACCAGTTGTGTCAATGATAGTCATTAATGTGAGCCCCTAGACTTGGAACTATTAGTTAATCTAGTGGTCAGCTCATCCCCTCTAAATTCCACCAATCTTATCAGTTGTAATTACCCGTCTTAGCGACTCATCTAACAGTCTTGAAGACAGACAGATAGGTCTCTGGCTAATCCTCTGAACCCGGTTCTTACCGCCTTGTCTCCTTGACGAGGGCACTGAACAGATTCTCCCAGCAGTACATCTTGATCACCCTCATTCCACCCAGGATCTCACTCATCAGGCGCACACGTTCATCCGTTTGCTTCGCTATCTTCCACCTGCCAAATCCATGTTTTATCACAACCCATTTCTCTGTTGTTATTATTATTTATTTATTTAAAATTATTAAAACGTTGACAAAGTTAATTGTATATTGAATTATCGACTGTCATGATACAGAAAAACAGACAACCATACAAACTGACACACACACACACACACATACACACACACATACACACACACACACACACACGCACACACACACTCACACCACACCCACCCACCCACCCACCCACCCACCCACTCACTCACTCACTCACTCCCACACAAACACTCATACACACACCACACACACACACTCACAAATATGTGTATATATACATACATATATACATACATACACACATACATACGTATATATACCCACATATAACACACACACTCACATACACAAAAACAGAAAACCATACAAACTGACAGATGCGCACGCGCACGCACACACACCACACACACTCACAAATACACACACACTCACTCACACACTCACATACACACACACCACACACACTCACAAACACACACACACCACATACACTCACAACACACTCACATACACACACACATTCACAAGCACACACACACTCACATACACACACACATACACACTCACAACACACTCACATACACACACACACTCACAAGCACACACACACTCGCATACACTCACTCACATACACACACACATACACACACTCACAACACACTCACATACACACACACACTCACAAGCACACACACACTCGCATACACTCACTCACATACACACACACACCCACAAGCACACACACACTCACATACACATACTCACACACACACACACACCACACACCACACACTCAAACACACACCACACACACTTACATACACACACACACACTCACATACACACACACCACACACACACACACACTCACATACACACTCACATACACACACACCACACACACTCACATACACTCACATACACACACACACCACACACACCACACACACCACACACACTCACACACACTCACATACACACACACACTCATATACACACACACACTCACATACACACACACACACACACTCATATACACACGACACACACACCACACACACGCACACACACACACTCACATACACACACCACACACACGCACACTCACAAACACACGCACACACCACACACACGCACGCACACTCACACACGCACACACGTTCACACACGCACACACCACACACATGCACTCACGCGCATGCACGCGCACACACACACACTCACTCATTCACTCACTAAATCACTCACTCACTCACTCACTCACTCACTCACTCACTCACTCACTCACTCACTCACTCACTCACTCACTCACTCACTCACTCACTCACTCACTCACTCACTCACTCACTCACTCACACACAAACACTCATACACACACCCACACTCACATACACAGACAGATGCACAAACACACACATATATATATATATATATATATATATATACGCAAACACATACATGCACGAAAACACACACATTCACTCTCTCTCTTTCCCCTCTCTCTGCTCACCCCCTCCCCCTCTCTCTCTCTCTCTCTCTCTCTCTCACCTTTCTCTCTGCTCACCCCTCTCCCTCTCTCCCTCTCTCTCTCTCTCTCTATCTCTCTCCCCTTCTCTCCCCCCTTCTCTCCCCCCTTTCTCTCTGCTCACTCCCTCCCCCTCCCCCTCCCCCTCCCCCTCCCCCTCTCTCTCTCCCTCCCCCCTCTCTCTCCCTCCCTCACCCTCTCTCTCTCTCTCTCTCTCTCTCACCGGAAGCTGGAGAAGATCTTTCCCATGCTGCCCTGGACAGGGATGAGGAGCATGAGGAGGGCAAAGCCGGCGAGACTGGCGACACCAACATAGTGCCACAGGAGATAGAGAACAATGGCGGCCTCTAGTGGACCAAGCCAGAAGAAGTGCAGGAAGATAACGCCCTAGAAAATGACAAAACGTCATCTACAATGAGCTGATGCGTGCATCTTTGCGTTATTTAACATAACCAATATACGACGTTTACAATGTGATGATTGAGAATACATTTTCAGGCATCCATGGGTGTTTTTCCATAAATCATTGTACACAGTATAAAATTTTTTTAGTATAAAACTGACCACCCAAACATGTTTTAATGAACCATTTATTGTTATTGAATTATACATGTTTTAGGAGGAGACCGTTTGTTTCCATGTTAACGCGCCACTTTTAAAGGTGTGATCTGAAGCCCTGATGACTGTGAACAGACATTAGAATCTCTGCCCCGTCAGATCACGACCTTCCTCAGTAACAGTCCAAGGTCACTATTCAAACATCTAAGTGACAGTGCAGTGATTTTGGTAAACACTGAATTGCTGAATGCACTTTTTTTTTCCGTTTCATCAAAATATGTTTTGTGGCGAGTAGGTTAGAACATAGATCATTTATCATGATTTTACAATAAAACCAAACAGAAAATCTCCTTTTAATAAAATTCTACATTTCTTACAGTGGGAGATGAAATTACTTTACTTTTAGCTACTATCAAACATTAATGGTACAAAAATATATAATCAATTATGATGACATGAATGTAACAGTAGTTTTAGACTTAGCCACCTTTATTGGTTACTAGGGTAAGTAGTTTGAGTAAATTAGTAATAGCATAGGTTTACATACCATGTCAAATCGACTGACGTCATTTGACATCAAGTTGACAATGTGTCCTGTCGTTGTTTGTGTCAACGCATTGTGATTCAATCTGAGAGACTGTAAACAAATTGTGATTCAATCTGAGAAACTCTTGTAGATTCAAGATTTATTGTCAGCCTCAGCTTCATTAGACTTCAGAAGATGGGGGTGCTATTGAATATTTTTTGTGGCGACATACAACATTTTTGAAGACAATCAGAAACCTCAATTTGCACCCACTTTGAGGCTAGCCAAAAAACCCACATTGCGTCTCACCAGAGATGTCCATTTGCACCCTCCTTGAAGCTGGCCAAAAAACCCACCTTGAGACTCTCCAAAAACCTAAATTTGTACCCCCCTCGAGGCTCTCTACAAACCTTGATTTGTGCCCCCAATGAGACTGGCTAAAACCACATTGAGGCTCTCCAAAAGCTTGACAAAAATCCTTGTATTCACCAAAAATCCAGGAGATTTTATTTTGTTTTCCGGGAGTCTGGGAGTTTCACTAAAATCAAGGAGATTCCCGGAAAATCCTGGAGGGTTGGAAGGTATACTTTAAACAGGGTTATGCAGCAAGACTCAGAGTGCTGCAGCCAACTCTAACGCCCTATATTACACACCCACATGGGGATGGCTGGATGTTTTCTGTGTAGGATGTAATCAGTAATCGCCAGACTAGATTAGTACCAAATTATTTTTGTAACAGTAAAGTACAAGAAGTCAGTCTTGCTAATAAGGTCACCTCTCTACTCAGGTTGCTCTTGCTCAAAAAGTAAACACAATTCCTCTGTATATCCATACATAATATTCCTATTAATCCTATCCTATTAATTAATTATATTAAAACATAACCATACAATATGAAAATCAGTTTTAGACGGCATTCTTTATCATCCCATTGAAGTGATTTAGCAAAAAACTAGTGTGTCACTGTACTCTCATAGCGTTATAATCTTTATATATTACATAAACATCACATATCAGGTGTCATTAACGAAAGCATAAAAGAGTAGTCTTTTTATGACGACATCCCCACCACCTAAATAGTACTATAAAAATGTAAATTTTATTACGGGAATTGACAGTGGAGTTTTAGATATGTCTCCATGCTTCTTGGCCCCCCACCAAACTGCATTGCGCTACCACTGTCTTTCATGATGAATGCGCTGACAACGAAGGTTGTTATTCTTTGACCTGCCACATTGTAACACTGTCAACAAAGGACATGTACAGGATGCACTGACGTAGCATTGCCGTATTCAATCTTGTATTATATGGTCATTTCTCACGAAACGTTGACAAACTGTGTTTGCTGCTATAAATCCGTATATATTTAGTTTAGGAGATTGGAATTATGTTCATCATATCCGTCTCGATGGGAGCTTTCATGGGATGTATACTTTTACTTATGTATCTTGAAAACCTTTAGCACTATCATCGATAACCGGGTCATTTTCAGGCACTACACAAGTCTTGACGCGGAAAAAATTCTTTACACTGTACCATGAAAAAACTACACGTCTCCTACAGCTGTGTAATATATTTCTGAAATGGTCTACAACTTGGTCTTCATCGACTACTTTATAACGATCCGTTGAAGAACACACAATTGTTCCTGATTTATTTAGTGCTGCCCAGGGTAGTTTAGTGAATAGGTATGCAGCATGCACATGCAGACAACAGATACATGAATAACTTGTCAACTACCTGGTATTCACTAAGCTTATGCTGTGTACCTTTTAAGGGTAGCCACTACTCGAAAACGGCCATATCTCTGTTAGTACTGAATATATCTTAGCCAAATTTGGAGTACTAATTAGTTAAATGAATAGTACATGATCTATGGAATGTGGGCTTATTTGCTTGTGCAGTGCCATGGCAATCAACATTTCTAGTGTGATAGAGGGGCATGCATCCTTGAAAATTATTCTGAGCTAACAACTGTATGTGTGATCATGCAGTTGTCAAGAATCATTAGCTAGAATACTCCTTTGTGACTGTTGTGAGATGGGACTTTAGGTTTGAGCTTTTTTCATGACTCTTGAAAAATGCTGTCACTGAAGTCAGATATCCTTGCCCAAAACTACCTTATTGCACAATGGAGTATTCTAGCTAATGATTCTTGACAGTTGCATGATCACACATACAGTTGTTAGCTCAGAATAATTTTCAAGGATGTGAAAATCCATCTCACTTGAAATGTTCATTGCCATGGTAATACACAACCAAATGTGCCCATATTTCACACATCATAAACCATTAATTTTTCTAATCAGTGCTTCAAATCTGGCTATTATATGTTCAATATTAACAGAGATATGGCATATTGGTTATATGGACGTTTTCGAGTAGTGGCTGCCCTTAAGGTAAAATACCTTGAAATGTATGCGATGGTATAAATCATGAAGTGCTGTAATGTAACTGTGGGGTAGTTTTTGTTGAAACCATACCAATGACACGTATGTACTCAGGGCTTGACATTAACTCCCATAAAGTACTTGTCAGGTAGGACAAGTGCTAATTCATGTTTACTTGTCCCAACAGAAATTTACTTGTCCCACCAAAAAGTTGCTTTAAACATAAAACGCCTGGCTCTGGGGTTGTACCTTCCAAATTACAAACGTTGTTACAGGCTTACTAAACACACCTTGGCTGGCAGTATACCTTCAACATAGTTAGTATACACCCTGGGGTAGTCCTAAGAACATTATATTAATTAATTAATTAAAAACTAGGAACAAACTGCCTCCTTGTAACTAATTAAAATGCAAAGCTAAACATGTCATGGCAATTTACTGAACAAAATTTTATATCAACACTACGTACAACGTTCTGAATTGTCATCTCTGTTACTAATACAAAATATTGTTTGTAATAAATTCCAGATACAGTTATGTAATAGGACCTAGCCATGCATGCTACCTGGTAATTTTATTGATATTTACAACCATAACAATTATTTAAGCAACTGAATGCTTTTATGAAATTATACACATTTATTTTGAATGTATGTATGTCCATATAGACGGTATAGTATTCACACAGGGAAGACTCTCCTCTTTATATATTCTGTCCGGCTTTACGTTGAATTATGCATAGGCGCACATTATTTCAGAGTTTAAATTTTAAACAAATAAAAAACTAGCCCCTTTCTGTAACTGGTTGCCCAAGTCACCAAGTGATATTAGGGTGGACAGTACAGGGGTGCCTGCATAGGACTTCATACCTATAGCTTTAGGCAAAGTTATCATTCATTTGCTACAATTGATCAATATTTTGCCCCCAGTAGATGGTAAGCAGGGACAGAGCAAGGGGTTAAAGTGGCATCATGCACAATTTGTTTGATGGCTAATGTCCATTAATATATCAACACAAGGACCCAACTGTCAGCCGCCCACAGGCAGGACAATAACTAATGGACAAAGTTCTAAATTACACACTGCAACCAAAGCAATTTGTCTAATCACAGGCATAAGATTATACTTGCTAATACATGGAGGTAGTAGCAACTTCAAGCCTTGTTAATACTGTGACTCAATCAACTTGTCCCATCAGACAACTGTCCTGGACAATGCACTTGTCTGACATTGGTAATTACTTGTCCTGGACATGTGAACAAGCGTTACTGTCGAGCCCTGGTACTGTGTATTGGAACGATTAAAAAAATTAGTAAAATATATTACATGGAAATAAAGCATACCCGCTAAAGTAAGAAATGCCCCAAAACGAAATACGTCGGGTTTTTATTTGTTTGATGACATTTTATATTGGCCGTGAAACTATACAAATACATGTATTTTGTAACCGTACGTATGCAATGATGAATACATTGCGTCACGCGGGAATCTCTGCAAACTGTAAGTCATTACAACGAGTTTTGTGCTCACAACACTGTGAAAAACCTACTAGGTGAGAAGTTTTGCAATTTTGTAGATTTTAATGATGTAAATACTATCAACAAAGCAGTGTGCTATCTGTAGAGCGATCCTGTATGGGATATTTATGTCCGGTAGTGGGTTATTTCACGATATCCGCATGTGTAATACGCGTGGTCGTGGCACTGGATGATAAACAGTGGTGTTTAGGTAGATATGAATAGCACAGAAGTTAAAAAGGTTGCATACTTGCGGTTTCTGTATTCGTATGATTATAATATATATATATACAGTTACACTGTATGTCAATAAGGCTTGATTGGCTGTTCCATCATGGTACTTGAACACTAGTGCCTGTGAGAATAGAAAGATTGCCCCTCCTATTCAAGCAGACAAGAAGTCTGCATACCTCGCGAGAAAGAGGGGAAACCTGGCGGTTTACTGTGCAAGGATACGGGCGTGTGACAGGACTCCCTCAATGTTGGAGAATCAGTTAGAAAATCACTGCGACTTGGTGGTGAAGATGTCTTTCAGCAGAGACAACAAGGCTAGGCAACTAAAACGAGCGCTGAAAGCCAGGAATGATGAGGTGAAAAGACTGAAGGCCAAGCTCAAGGGTTGCTCCCCACCGACGTTGTTACACACATCAACAGCAGCATCAACTCCACAGCGAGTGGCAGTAGGGTTGTTGGAGCAAGTGCAAGTGCAAGTGCATGCGAGACCAGAACGCATGAATGCATTGTTGCCGTTCACCAAAATGTGTTAGAAGAAAGCGCCGACGAAGGTAAAGAAGATGATTTTCAATCAAAAGACACACAGGCGAACAAGGGGTGCATCGAAAGTGCTGAGCAAGAAGATTAGTTTGTCACATTACTATTTGTGCAACAAGAGAAAGCGAACGAACATACCTGAATTGATTGCAAAATCGCAGAGTCTTAGTAACCGATTTTTGTTAAGCAATCGGGCAACAGTTATGAGTTACCATCGAAGAAGGATCAGGTATGCGGAAGAGGGCAATTTTGCCTAACGGATACCATGAACAATCTCCATCAAAAGTTCAGAAGCCAATACCCCAAACTTACAATGTCATGAGCAGTTTTCTGCTGATCACGGCCACCTTTCATACGGTTGATAAAGTACATGTAGTGGCTTCAATGTCTGTGTCAACGGCACGCTAACGTGGCACTTAAGGTCAAAATCTTGCCACAGTCACCCACTGTTTTGGTTAATATGTGCGATGATGCCATCAAGATAAAACTTGACACCATGGATGGAGACAATAAAATAAAGTACCGCACGTGGCGGTACCAAGATGTCGAGTATAAGAGAAGAATAATCAAGAAAGTAAAGCTAATGGAGGTGAAGGGAGCAACGGAACCATTTGTGGATACCTTCATCGAAGAAATGCCTGACTTCCAAGCACACTGTGAGAGAGTGAAAATGCAGTTTGCTCAAGTGAGGTTGCTCAAGCAGTCCATGATGCCTAACACGGAAGCCTCTGTGCAGTTGGACTATGTGGAAAACTGGTCTTCAAAGTACCAAGATCAAATGGCATCGTCTACTAGGACAAGAAATAGGTCAGAGTTCATCCGATGGTGGTACACTATGAAGATGACAAGGACACACTGATCACCAGAAGCTATGTTGGTGTATGAAGTGTGACGACACACTCTGTACCAATCATGTTCGCATTCATAAAGTCCTTGTTGAGGGAACTCAAGGAAATGATCCCCCCGCTGACGACTGTTCACTTTGTCAGTGACTCGCCGTCGTCACAATACAGGAACCGTTCAATCTGTGCAATTGTTGCACGTTTCGAACACATATTCAATGGTATCAAGGCATGGAGTGTGTAAAGGGCATTATGTCAGTACTTGCTATAGTTCCAGCTGGCCCCAGCATGATGATACAGAGTACATCATATTTCAAGTCGGGCTGCTACAAGAAGGGCGGTGTGAAGGATGGCAGTAAACACAGCTTAGTGCTGTGAATAAGTAAACGGACCTGGAGCCTCGACGATCACTGCAGAGGGGACTTAGAAGTAACTGCGATGAAGGTCTTCACTTCCCCAGAAAGTTAACGGACATGTTTCCTGTTGAAACGGAGAACGTTCACACTTCACACTGTATAGACTAACTTTGATTCAACATGTGTACGAATGCATTTCTAATATATACCCAGATTGATAATAAAAAATGGCTATGCACAAAATATGTGTATTGATTTGTTGGGTAGTAATATTTTTTTTTGTTACGTAAATTACATTTTTTATTGCAATGATATTATAGTAACATCATGCCCAACACATAAAACATAACATTCTAAGATTGAATGCTAGAATCCCCATAATATAAATGTCAAACAACTGAAAATGGGTTTTTTGTATTGATTCCCAAGCAAAAATGTGTTTCATCTCGACAATCAACAAAAACACACATATTTCTATCATCCACAAGTATGCAGCAGTGTAAAGTTAACAGATGATGTGCATTCGTCTGGTTACAGGCCGTGCGTACGTACTGTTTCGCAAAGCTGTAAAAGGGTGAGTTTTAGGAGTTCCCGCATTCTTTATTGCCTTCCTCAATATGTACGCATCGTACGACAGAAAGTATGAAGTTCTATGAATCCATCTATTTTTGTCCCCCTTAGAACCCTATTTGACGACGTTTCGTGAGAAATGACCATATACTGAGGTTTAGTTAATAATCTATTTATTGCAATTAGCTATCTTTTTAACATGTTATTCCTGCCCATATCCCAGTATGTGTGTAAGCACAAGTCATGGATTCACATCTGTCTCATCTAAGACAATTAGAATCCGTGTCATGTGTAGCAATGAGCAGGAACATAATTGGGCTTAGCATAATTAGGTCTGCAGGACAATTTCCAATCACACCCGCCTCTAATGTTACATCCATACATTACTGCACTGTGCAGTTGACCACGGACAGAGTTAATACAATATGCAGAATCACATCTATCTTACAGCAGTCCAACAGAGTGGACATGCTGACATGGCTACCTGACAGTGTGCGCCTGTGTACGTGTGTGCGCGTGCGTGCATGCATGTGTGTGTGTGCACCTGTGCGCGTGCATGAGTGTCCATGCGAGCATGCAAGTGAGCAAGGGAACGTGAGAGTGTGTGGGTATGCGCCTGTCCGACATTGATTAACAACTGTCCTGCACTGGCCCCTATACAGTCAAGCAGAATAGTGATTCTGCAATTATTTTCTAAGAGAAAGCCCGAGAAAATCTGACAATGCCAAATAATAATTACAACCAGTTGTTTGACTTTAATTACATTAACTAGTTTGTAAATGTGTGCAATCTGGAAGAACAAAATGAGTACCAAAAAGCTCCAGCAGTGGAGAGAATTGTCCTGTAACAAATCATAAATATTTACAACATAATATATCTATATGGGTGTCCGACTTTTCGTCTAGGTTTAGCAAAATGGGCGCATATCAACCATTTAACTGGCCGCGTGCGGAGATCACATGATGCACAAGGTTCTCATAGCGGATCTACTATAAATACATACTCAGTTACTGTCATAACGATCAAAAAATTAAAAACTAAATGCAAATCTCTGCTACTTCCTATGGAAAACAACGTAATGCTCCCCGATATGAGTATCTCATTGTACAATCAGGGAGCATCGCAGTTTGGTGCAGAAAATGATGGTGATTCTCGTTTAGTTTTTTAACTTTTTGATCGTTTTATGACAGCAACTGAGTAAGTGTGTATCAGTAGATCCACTGTGTGTCATGTGATCTCCGCATGCGCACAGTTGATTGATATGCGCAATGTTGCTAAACCTACCTACTAGAAATAAATACGCTAAAGGGCTGTTACAGCAAACTCCCCCTGCATGCATCCTCAACAATTGTAAGCAAAACAGCATTATTTTAGTTTGATGAGAAAATTTATACAACATGAATGCATTTTTAGGGTTAGTTATTGGTTGTATGCCGTCCTTATTGGTTTCACATTAAGAATTTGTTTGCATCTGATGAAAAAATTAATCAAAAGTTTACTTTAAGTGTGTTACGCATATCAGTGTTTTCCCTGGGTAAAATGATGGGCGAGGTGGTAGGGGTGGGGTATGCGAGTGCCGCAGGTGTGAAGCGTTGCTAGGGGGGTCCGGAGGCATGTTCCCTCGGAGAATTGTTTAAAATAGCTTTAAAATGGTGCATTATGAGGTATGTTTTTAACCTTTACTCTTGAATATAGAGAAGATATAAAACAACAAGACACTATTTGTAAATGTAGTAATCATGATTGATAAAAGTCAGTTATCATGATTGTTTCATCGTGTTGAGGTGTGGTTTCCACTTTACCACTGGTACTCAGTTAAGGTGTGGTTTCCACTTGACCAATGGTACTTGGTTGTGGTGATGTTTTTCTTGCCCTACCCCCAGGCCTTGTTACCACGCTGACAGAGTCAGTAAAAAGTAAAAGGTAAGTTCTTATGTAGCGCAGTATTCAGTCTTAAGGACTGCTCAAAGTGCTTTACACTTTACTCCCTGACAGACCTGTTCAGTCGAACACCATCTCGACTTCTCTGGGAAGCATCCAGGGGTATCATCTGAAGACTCTTTCATCATTACCTTTAAATGATTATAATATCATAATATCATGGTAAATTGGTGGTTTATATTCCAAAGATTATATTTTATTTGTTGCTAGCATGCTATGCAATTAATTAAACAGTCATTTTTTGGAACGCCACAAAAGTTTGTTTCTATTAATCGTCAGAATGCATATCAAATTGTGTCCTTTTTATAAAACAGTATACGTTGTTTAGTATATCCAATTTCTGTGCAAACATCATTGTCTAGCCCAAGTTATTGATAACCCGTTAATAAACCGGTTTGGGGCAATAGGTGTCTTTTATGAGATGTGAACTTTGGTGGTTTATATTTGTAAGTACTTCACTCAATTAAATTTTCTTAAAGTTTGTTTGAACAACTTTGTCGGAATATGTATTATATATTTAGCACAAAGATATCTTATGAATCACATTCGTTATTTTGCTAACAAAATTAACGACATAGAACTTTAGTTGAATAGACTTGTGGGCATTTGTGTCGAATCCGGACCCACCTCGATTTCGCCGTTATAACTTGAGTTTTGCCTAACTTTGATACCTCAGTGAGATAGTTCAATCATTTAACATCATCCTAGGCATGTTTACCTGTAAAGCGATTCTTTGAGAATTTTAATCTCTTTGTAATGTACACAATTATTAAGTAATCCTGCTAATATGATTATTTCATGCAATTCTATGCTTTTATTTCATTAGAATTATGCTTTATTAATCTCTAATAACCCTGACAATATATAGAAAAAAAATTACTGCGCACATGCGCAGTTTCCACTTTGGCCCCACCTTCACGATCCATATAAGGCATGCTCATGAATATTCAGGACTGTCTGTCAGACTTCGATTAGCTACGCCGAGTTAATATATGCAAGAAAAACATCATCAACATGTGTGTATTTGGATTAGCCACCGCCACGCGAATGAGTCGCGACCGATAAAATTATCAAAATGAAACGTGGACCAGCTGCTGTTTATGTCACAGATTCAGCAAAGAAAAAAAAGAAATTATATGGAACGGAGAATGAACATAGGACAGCTCATGAAAGACGGATTGATTTAAAAGAAAAAACACCAGCTCTCCATGCATGAAGGTCAAAGCTGCCGGTGACATAATCACACATTGAATGATAGGCATTGTTTTTGTTGGAATATAAAAACATACAAAATCTCATTCATGGTACTATCATGTTCCTTTTTCACTAGGTACATCTAGTTTACTTTTAATTAAACGTTTAGGTAACAGAAACTTATTAAAGCCGAGAAACATTCAATAAGGAAACCATTTTGTTTGCACCATAAATTCAGTAGCTATTTCCATAAGCAGTACAAATGCAACATTATACATCACACGAAATACTGCACGATATTAAAATAGCTGTACTTTCCTATCTACATACGGTTTACTTTTAGTTTGAAAAATGTACATTTATAAAGAGCATAATAACATTATTGTCAATAAAATATTAAAATATATTGCATCAGTGAAACAACATGTTTTATTTTGTACTGGGAATGCAATAATTGCCCCCATCATTTAGAGTAAAAGATATTGAATTTGTTTCTGTCAAAAACTCCCGTTTCCATGACAAATAAAATGGCCATTGTATGATGGAAATAAAGTTATAAAATTACAAAACTTTAAAAGTAATGCATATTTTAAAACAGTGTTTTCAGTCATCATTGGTGTATTTGATTCAAGAAGATCCCTAAAACATTTTGAATGTTGTCGAACGTTTATATTTTATGAATTTTCAAAATTATTGTAAAAGCAACTTTGTCAACACCTTTTTATACACTACTCCCAGTATAATTCACTTAACACAAACTTGTTTCAACAAATTTTGAAGAATATGCTGTAGAACACAATCCAAACATGATGAGCATAAGAAAGCATAAATGTTATTAAGTACTCCTCTCATGAAGGGATGTTGTGCATTTGGATGCACAACATCCATTTGAAACATGTAGTGATGTACATATTCCCAGCAGAAGCTACAGGGAATTAATGTGGCAGAATAAAGTCAGACAACTTCTTGACTACTGTGTCAGTTAACGCATTGTCCAATTAATAGCACTGCTATACATTTTGATACACAAAGCTATCAGATGCACACATCCATGTGAAAAACGAAGTGATGTACAACTTCCCAGTAGATGTCGCATAGAACAGAATGGGGCAGAACTAAATCAGGCACGATCTTATGTCAGGTGACCCATTGTCCAATTAATGGCACTGTTGAGTAGAGCTCTTCAATTTCCTCTTTCCATCAGCTCAGCTATTTTAAATAGATGATCGAAATGTTCCTGCAAATAAACAAAGTTGAATTTAGGAAACCGAGCATAAATGTGTTCGCCGACTCCCAGGGCTGTGGAGAACAGGGAAACGTGGAGAGCTGGTTAAGAAGTCGTCAGTGGTGCATCAACGATCCGTACGGGTTATGGGAAAGTTAAGTGAAGATGCATAAATATGAGTTAACTAATTCAACCTTGTGCAGATTAGTTCAGTTTAGATATTAGATTATGGAATTTATTACCAAGTGTACAGCTGGCTAAATAGAAAAGAAATACAAGAGAACCTTGTTATGTTGATTCAGTCAGACTAAAATCCCAATCCATTACTTTGGCCAACTTTTAATTTGTTTCTACATAATTACCTTTCTACATAATTACCTGTATGCATTGGTCATATACAGTGCACTCCAGATAACTCGAACTCACATAAGTGGATTTTCGCTAAGTTAAGTTAATCTTTTCCCTCAGTCCTGGGCATAGGTCCCAATAAGGGGACCTTCTGATAACTTTCTATTTATCAGAAATTCCACTTATCAGTATTGTCATGGGTCCCTGGAGATTCCACTTAATCCAGTGTGTACTGTACATTTCCCTTTATTCTTGTTCTAATAATTAATATTATATATATATACACATATGGGCCATTCTCGCGAAAAGTGTACAGTAATGGTAAAATAACATGTCAAAAATAAATGTTTAATTTGTATGTTTTTTAGCGAGTGCTATTAATAATTAAATGTCCTATTCACATGAAGCAGCACAGCTTGATCTGATCTATTATTAGATCTGCTAGTGTTCAATTTTCATGTATACATTGCAAAATTCCATGGCAACACGGTATTGTGTACTTTTTAACAAACCTAAAACTTTTACATTGAATGATGACGTGCCAGCCAGGTTTACTAACAATCGTAGCTATAGCATTAGAAACAATCTGTGAACGTACGAATCTCACATTTTCATGTTTTGGTTCAAATAAGTGGGGAAACGGGGACTTTTCAAAAATGGCTGACTGGAAAGGCAAGGCCTGTAGATACACAGACCCAACCCAAACTGACAGCTGCCGTCGCCCCGAGCGGGCAGTCGGATTGATGAGTGGGATGACATAATTATGTTTTATCGAAAAGTCACCCAGTGGATGGCATTAGAAGCAGGGCAGGATAAACAAACAGTGCATAAGCTTCCTACATTGTTAAATGTAGCTGTCAATATACATTATGTCTACGAAATGCTGATTTAAAAAGCCATTGCTTGCAACAACTCACCTCGAAAGCTGACATGTTGACTGTGTGTGACGTCACCAGTCTGTGTGTGTTTCACTGCTCGTGCATGAATATTCATTATACTCGGGCTGCATATTTAATCATCCACGTGGCAGCAAGCTCAAAATGATTCACGTAAACACAATTATTTATCGGCTTTTTGCACAGATAACACCCAAATTATGCATAAACATGCAAGATATAATTTGCAGAGAAAGTAGTTATGGGAAATTATCACGTTTTGATACAGTACAACTCAAATGTATATTAGCTTACAAAGAATCGCTTTAAGAATATTGCGTCTTACACCCATTTGAGGCGCAAATAGCGCCTTGATTTGTATCAACATGTGCTGGTGTATCGTTCGTTTTACGCGTGCTGTGCGGTAATGCTCGGGCACTTAGTGCCACCAGCCTGCACGGTTTTTACTCCCACCACCGTCATAAACCAGAAATTCAAAATCAGCGACACCAGCATTCTGATTTAATGTACACATATTATAATAATAAAACAAGCGCAAAAGAATGAAAAAATTGTAACGAAAATATATAGTGCGAAAGAATGAAAAATTGGGCGCATGAAATAGCTACAAGGTGGCAATTTTGGCATATTTTGGGTGAGACAGCATAAAAAAATGGCGAGATGGCCCACCTCTCTTGTCATCTACCAGGGGAAACACTGCATTTTATTATCTGACTGATGTCTGGAGAATAACAAAATGATGTATTTCCAACTGCTTCATACTTATTCTGCTGCCAGGTTGCGAACTCACGAAAAACACAATACACACAGGTACAGTGCACAAGTGCACAAAGGTAGCTTTGCAGTTTTTACGTTGAACTCCTTGAGCCATTATGAAAGACACCTTCCGTTCTCCCACAACTGCGGCATTAACTGCTCCACACCTATTCTGCTCCAGGTGTGGAGCTCACAAAAGTAACACAATGAGTAAGTAGCGTTTGAGGTTTTACTTTCAACTGCTTGAGTAATGATGAAAGGGTCCTTGTATCCTCTCACAATTTCAGTATTTTAAAGTGCCGTTTTGAACTCGCATTTTTCTGAAGAAGTACTACGTCGTAATCGATTGCTTTACGTGATCGATTGCACAAGTCGAGCCACTTCTACGAGCAATACCAAACGCAACTACTCCATGAAGTAACCTTGAGGTTGTGTTTCTTTGTGTTACAATCACGACGAAAGAATGTGAACAGTGAACACAAATTAATCAAGTGCAATTTATTTCAATCTTAACATCTTATAAACCAGTTGCATGGGCCATATCTTCATAATATATTGTCTGTATTTTCTCGAACAAACACCACGTTTCTGCATATGTTCTATGGCTGATTTGTAATGAGTATTCGTGGCAAACCGAAACTTGCATTAGATGGGTATTGCTATAGACAAAATCGAAGAGATGATCAACGGGTATATTGGCAATGTGACAACAGAATGTGCAACGGCAGAGCGGTGGGCATTGGGCAAAATGGCGCAGCTACACAGGACCATCCACATGCACCAAATACTGGTGAAGCGAAAATCAAAATTCAAAAGTCAAAGATGAAGAGCGCCATTGAAAGCACAGAATTTATTGCATGACTTTTGCATGCTAACCCCGATCCATTACTCCCGAAACTCACCAGCCTCAAACGAACGATCCAATGTGCCAAACGTCAGCACATGTTGCTGTTTCCACAGACCACCCTAGACTTCAAACTTGGGGGTCGTTGGAGAAACACAGCGACCGGTGAACCTTGGACCATCCGAGAGGTCGAGGTGCCAGACGAAGACGACAACAACCAAGTACATCAGATGGTCGTCCTGGCCACGAACCAGAACCTGAAGTACCTGGCAGCTGCGACCGTCTGGTACAGGGACGGCACCTTTTTGATAGTCCCATCACTATTTTACCAACTCTACACAATACATGCTCCTGTCTTCGGCAAGATAGTCCCACTTGTGTATGCTCTCCTTCCTCGCAAGACGTACACTTGCTGTGACGAGATGATGCAGACCATCCACGATGCCATCATCAATCTGCAACTGCAACTTCGGTTGACGACATACTGCTGTTACTTTGAAGATGCCTGCTCCCGTGCTGCCCACGTAGTCTCCGACAATAGTCTAATTCTGCAAGGCTGCTTCTTTCACCTGTGTCAGGCAAACTTTCGCCAAGTCGTTTCCCTGGGACTCCGTAACGTCTACATGTTCAGTGAGGAGTCTGCCCTTGACTGTAAGAAGCTAACTGCACTAGCATTTGTGCCTGCTGACGACATATGCGCCAGATCTGCCGAGCTGCGTGCTACAATTTGCAATAACGCAAAACCAGTAGCAAAGTATTTCGAGAGGACATACATCGGCAGACGGAGAACTGTCGTGCGTGGTTTGAGACTCGCCATCATCAGGAAAATGCCCAACGGAATGTTCGCGCCGAAAATGTTGAGTGTGTACGACTGTACCATATCCGATCAGCTGCCTACCACCAACAGTTTGGAGGGATGGCACCATTGAATGGGCCATGTCATGGGAAAGGTCCATCCTAACACACATCAACAATTACACATCAAACAGTTAAAGAACAAATCTGTTGGCTTATAAGTGTTCTTCATACGGAAAAGTCATGATCACTCGGAAGTCGGTTGGCGCTGTAGCAATATACACTCATAGTTTCGTTGCAACAGCGAAGTGCAAGTTTATTATCCCGTACGAAATTTCCATGTCGTAGTAGACGAACTGTCCCGTTAGACCAAATGTCATAGTAGACGAACTGTCCCGTTAGACCAAATGTCGTGGTAGACGAATTGTCACGTTAGACCAAATGTTGTTAGACGAAAAGTCATAGACCCATCTATATAGTATATACCATATTTAGTACAATCTACTAACTACATTGACTAAGGATAGTACATATATGTTCCATTTTATATTTAAATACCATACTGGAATGAAAGACAAAAGCAATAGTCAATGCCACATAACTTGGTGGATTATATAAGTCTAAACTATTACTATTACTTCAATAGTTGTAATCGTTACTATTACTATTACCCCAGGCCTGCTACACTCCCCCTGGCAGATATAGTTAGCTAAATCAGTTATACTTTTCTTAGTAACTGACAGCATTGGTCACGACTGTACAACAGTGAGAAATCGCAGATGCCTGCACCACATACCACAGGGTGACTCTAGGTAATCCCAATACAGTCTGTATATATATTATATATATAGATATATATATATAAACATATATATATATATACCAGTTTGACCATTCACAAGGTGTGTTTTCAGACAATTATCCGCCCAACAATTAATTCTCATAATTTTTATGCTGTAATTAATTTTCCACTAATTATTTCTACTTCCCGAACATTCCATGTAACATCAGCCACGACTGGCCAAAACCCAAAACGCTGATTCTATGATGGCAACGAGATGACTGTATAACAACTTGTCTTCAGCGTTCCGACAGTACGATATGTCGGCCATATAGGGCAAGTTAGCTCTGAATAGCGCCCACTGGTGTGCGAGGATGATACCAACCTTTTTATAGATGAGGGAACAGGACGCAATACGCAGTTGCATGCCGAGTCTCTGCATGCCATAGAAGTACGGATGGTGGATGATAGCGGTGATTACTGCTGTGATGCTGATTCCTCCAGCCATTAAGTACGCGTCGAACATCGTCATACCACTGGTCGGGTCGAAATACTGGATGAGTGCACCCAACAGCAATGGCTGCAACACTCGACAGGTCTCCTAGAGGGGAGGTAAGGAAACAGAGTAATGGGTTGGTTCAAAATCGGTTTGGTTTTGTGGGTTTTTTCTTCTTCGAGGAATTGATCATTGCTGTTTGTATATGAGAGCGGGTAATATTTGATGGGAAACAAAAGCAATATTTTTTGCCGCTAAAATATTTAAACCTACTTTCAAAGCAAATGGTGGTCAAAATGTTGAAAGTTCTTTACAATTCTTATTATTTGTGACATAGAGAAAATTTGCTTTCGATTATTTTGTCAACTTGATGCATGTTTTAACTACCATCAAAAATAATAAGAACTAACTATTTGCAACTACAATCAATAATATATAATGCCAGTCATTTACAAGAAAAAAAAAATTTCCAACCTGATACGCATTTTAACAAGCATTTAAAATTATAAGAACTAACTATTTGCAACTACAATCAAGAACATAACTACTACAATCAAGAACATAACGCCAGTCATTTACTAGAAAAACAATGTTGAACACGCAGAGTTTAAAATGCATGGTACAGAGCCATTTTGATAGATCGTTTGTCGTCAACAAGTGATAAATTCCTAGTTTAATTGGAAACACTGCTTTACTGTACTTCAGTAATTATCTTTTCATTCCTGTGCTTTGTGACATGTTTACATCCATGGCCTAGATTTGGAAGACACCTCGGGTGTTTTCTAATTCTGTGACAAATCATCGCCACATAAACAAAGTAACAGTTGGCAATGTAACAGTTTTTCCTACATGCAAAGTGCACAGCAGCTTCTCAATTAACGGGAATACAAAAAATCAATAGAGGACGTAGGGCAAACTGCAACGTTTCGAGCAAAAACTATACAATAGTGCAACAGGTTCAAGGCCAAAGAACTGGGTGCTCACGTCATATTGGTAAAAAATGTGGACTGTTTTTTCCAATACTTCAGTTATAGGGAATTGTGAGATTTCACCAGAATCTATCAATTTGCAAATTAAGTTGTGAGCTAACCATTGGTATGATATTCTGGGTTGTATTTGCAAATGGTTAGTTTGCAAAAAGCAATTTCTATAAAGTGCAACTTTTGTTAAAATGCTATACAAAATCTAAAAAATGTACACACACATGCATGTACACACGCACATACATACAAATACTGCAACACAGACATTATTTAGCACATCTTAAACATAATAATATGATTACTACCTTTACTAAACGTAATACCACTGTCATTGTTGATCTAGATATTTATTATTACAGTTTTGTCGACTGACGTACAGCCACCATTGTTTTATTAAGAAAAACAATGACTACAGAATCATTAAACATACATCAAGTCTGTTGAGTCACACAAACTTTAAAGTGTAAATCCACAGAAGTGTGTCAACGGGTACATGGAGATGAATGATATTGCTTCACTATTTGCATATGTCACCTTTTTCTCATGATTTAGTCGATACGTAACTGCATGCTCCAAGTCAGTTTTTTCACAGTACTAACTACTTGTGTTACATTTCAAAGACCTAGATATATTTTTTATTTATTCAGACAACTTTGACATGGAGCTTGGCTGTTTTGCAGCAACTGTATCCTTAGTGCTAAAGCCAATTGAAGTGCCAGCTCAAATTCAATGGGTAGAAGGGTAAATAAAACTCCACCCGTTGAATTTGTTATTATATGCAGTCACATGAAGATTTCAATTTCAAGAGTCAACTAAACTGATGCCGGATCCAGAATTAAATAAGTTAATAGTTTATTTAATGATCTCACCAAAACTACAAAACATGTTGCATAAACAGGTAGTAGATATTAGGTTTGATTTTTTACAAAATGAATTTGAAATGAGACAAGCAAAAAGATAGGACTGAGGAGACATTTTTAAATGTGGGAAAGAAGAACACTGATGGAAGGCCATTGACCTTGACCCACTGACCTCACACAGGGCGCATAGACCAGTCAACATGAAGCGCACTCCGATCACACGAGCCAGTGCTCGCAGCAGGGAGGGCTGCTTTCCTTCCTTCAGTTTGGAGAGTTCCTTTTGCCACTCTCTGTTGAAACAGATAATGGACACGGGAGCAGTCATTATTTATCTGGGGGACGAATTAATCAGGGGGGACACACCCTGATTTGAAATACAACTCGTCCGAAAAACAAGTACACTGGAATGTGCCACCATTTTGTAGAGTGATAAGAAGAACACCTATAACAAATACTGTCGACAACATTTTGTGAAAATGTACCCACCCCCAAAATGTGTTCACTGAAAACTCAATCCACCCTGAATCCTGTCTCACCCACTGATAGATTATGACCAGTCCTGGTGTAATAGTATTGTGTAATAGTAACGATTACAAATATTGATGTAATAGTAATATGCTGAGCAAAAACTCAATGTAATAGTAATAGGAAGCAATGTAATAGTAATTGCCCTATTATTTTTATATTACTATTGAATATTTCAACAAAATGTCAACTACATAACAATTCCATTTGATTAGGTTGTAAATTCCACTAGTTTCTCCAGGTTTTATGGTTGCTCCCCTGTCAATTTCAGCATGGCTCTGGTGAAGGTTTACCCTAGAGTTTTATGAGCATTTACATAGCAAGAGACACTGGTACTGTGTGACTGCTGCATGGACTAAAGGGAATGGGCTTTCACTGCTTTGAAGCCAGTTCTATCAAGTTGCCAACTACCCTTTTCAAGTAAGCCTATGGGTTTAGTGACTGCCTCCATGGTGCACACAATTCAGCCTAAACTACAGTGGGTGTGAAAAACAACCTGATGTATTTGTACTTGAGCCAATAATTAACTGCCCACCATGCACCAAGCAGCTGTAGAGCAATGTGGTTTAATTATAATGTAATATAATCCACCAAGTTATGTGTTATTGACTATTGCTCTTGTCTTTCATTCAAGTATGGTATTTAAATATAAAATGGAACATATATGTTCTATCCTTAGTCAATGTAGTTAGTAGATTGTACTAAATATGGTATATACTATATAAATATATTTTGTTGTAAATATTTATGATTTTTTATACTTTATAATACGTCCCTAATGATGGTGATGAAAGTACTTGACATTCTAAAATATTATTTCAAATATTTTGGGCAAGGGTATCACTAAATGGCAAGTTAGATTATGTATTAACCTGTCTTGTTTAACTTTTTGAGATTGTGAGTCAAACAATTGTACTAATTGTATTTATGCGTACAGTGCATTATACTACGTATATAAAATGTTCCGATGAAAAATGTAATAGTAATTGCTTCAAATATAATAGGAAGAATTCAGCATGTAATAATAATAGGAAGAAAACAAAGTAATAGTATGTCTTTTGCCCCCCCCCCCTCCCCCGTTCTTTTGCCCTCCAGTCTTTTGGCCATTTGCTTATTGGAAGTCTGGTCTTTTGCCCCCTTCTTAAATAAATAGTTTTTAAGGGAGTATTTTCAGGATCACTTGTATGTTTTTTATGTGAAAATGTGTTTTACATCTATTTCTTCATTACTGTGATAATTTGAACAGCCAAGTAAAGTAACTGAAAGTTAATCATTGATGAAGAGGTTGATCCTGTAATTACTGCTAATCATGGGATCATCTTTGATCATCTTTATTGCAGTTGAGAAGGAAGAAGCCATGTATTTAAGGCTTCCTGTTGGATTCTTACACAACCAGAGAAGCCATACATTGCTGGCTACCTTCTGATCATCTGTATTGCAATTAATACTGAACTGGAGTGACTCAATTTGCCTATAAAACTGGGTGTACAAATCAGACCTATCAGGAAGCAGTTGTAACTTCACCATGGAGATTACTTCTACTATCCAAGGAGGCCAGAAGCCATGCTATGAGGGACATGCCTGTAGAAGCCATGCTATGAGGGACATGCCTGTAGAAGCCATGCTATGAGGGACATGCCTATAGAAGCCATGCTATGAGGGACATGCCTGTAGAAGCCATGCTATGAGGGACATGCCTGTAGAAGCCATGCTATGAGGGACATGCCTGTAGTAAGAAAGGACCAACAAGACAAGTCTTCAACGGGACTGCAACCAGTGTAATCCACACTCATGCACGGGGCTGTGGTCATTGATATCCAGGTAACTAGGTATCCAAGGACTGATATCCATAACTATAGATAAAAGATAGCTTTACACAATGCTATGCTATAAGCGTAAGGTTTACGCTATCTTAGTAACTGCAGATATCGCCTAATAATCTTCACCTTTTATCTACTCCCACTCATCACCCTGGTAATCAGGATCAGCAAGACCACCCTCAACATCCTCCCGCTGAAATGAATGTGGCTGATTCCATTGTGCTTGAAGAAAAGATGGAGAGCAAGTACATCGCCAGTCTTCCCGATGGGTTCCACGGCCCTATCAGTAGTCCCATCAAGACGATGGACGTTCTAAAGAAGCAGGACAAGGACAACAAGGGCAGGACAGTCATCGATCTTGAGAACATTTTATGTCCAGCTCTTGATGAATGGTCAGCGGCGGCAGATGGAGCTTGGGCCTCTGTTCAACTACGAGCTGAGTGCAATGCCTCCATCGTGCATCGACAAGCATGGTTGTTTCTGCAAAGCCAACAAATCGGGGCTGGCCAAGCACCTGACCTGGGTGTGCTTGAGATCTCGCCAACAACTGCTGAAATTGTCATCGTCGGAGTTCAGCAGCTGTTTTACCGTATCGTGTGGCCACGTGGTGGCAGTCCCTCAAATTTGATGTAATTCATCCAGGGTCATCTGAGTTTTTAGTTCATTGCATTATAATAATTATTATTACATGTATTATTACTACATTACATTATAATTATTATTACATGCATTATTAATATATTACATTAATTATCTTTCATATGTTATTCCGGGTTCAGAATGTGTTCCGGAAAACTGACCATAACCATGATGCTGACGTTGCTCGTATTGAAGCTATCGAGGTCAAGGTGGACCTGAAAGCAAAATCAGCTATGACATGGGGTACTCCAGGTTAGCTCGTCGCGGGCACTGTACCTTCCACTGATGTGGATGTACGCGCAGCTCAAGGGCACTCTGATGTCCTGAAGCATACTAAGTGTCACCAGATGGCCAAACATGACCCCAAGAACCCAGCTTCCACCACAAACCTGATCATAGACAACACCTGGCGCACTGCTGGAGGAGAGTCTGTAAAAATGTCTGTTAAAAATATATACCTACACGCATTCTTTATTCCTTTACTAAGTCATTTACACAGTTACATAAGACGGGGGGCAAAAGACCTAAAGGGCAATTGACCAGGGGGGGGGTAAATGACCACAGCCCATAGATTACATCGCAATGTAATTCTGATTATGACTGCATCTAGACCTTTTTTTAGAATAACCATTATGATGACAGCAGTTGGGGAAATCCAAAGGATATATGTCTAATTTTAGCACAGTAGAATTTCTTCAAATAAATTACTTTGTTGATTAAAATGTTCATTTAAATTATGAGATCATCTCTGAATGTCAATGTCCAATATCAGACAAAATTACTTTCATCTTGCCTCTGCCCCACCCCCTCAGATGAATGATTGTAAACAGTGATATGAGTATACCAATATATTAGCAGTATCCCTGACAACATCCTAACAACAAATTATTCACAATTTGTTATGCATCCATAAATTCACACAGAACAAAAACAAAGGTCCATCCCAAATCCATAACATCCAAAGTCCTCCAGTTTGTATCCATAAGTCACATGACTTTCTAGCTGTTTGAATAATTGAAATGTTTTTATTACAAATAATACAATTAAACTAATTTACCAAACTTTGTATCATGTAAATTAACAAAGAACTGGAGAGTAATTAAAATAATTATATTGGATTGAGAACAATTAAATACATCTCAAGGTATCAACCTGATCAATATAAATTTAGAGACGATTGGCAGGTCTTTGACAACATTTCAAAATCAATTATATTATTATACTGTATTTTGAGTGGTCGCCACGGCAATACATACTTATCTAGTTTTTCTGAGAGATACGTTGAAGAATCTTCTCGAACGACATTGTACATGTCTTCGATCTTGAGGCCGCGTTTGTAGCCAATTGAAAACAGTGGTGTGAGCCAACTGGTAACAAACAAGAGTGTTAGACGACACACACATACATGAAAGATGTAAGGAACGTCTTCCAAAATGGCAAAGAAAATAATCATAACAATTTAACAGAACTTCATTTTGACACAAATTCATGGGTATTTACAAATCTGCCAACTTTGGAGCCTTGTAAGTGTAAATCCTCTCAAGTCCAACTCACCTATTTCTATATATAATTCATTCAGTTCCTTGGATCATATCGACCTTTGACCTACCAATTGGTGATCTATTTATACAAAATTTAAAACACAATTCATGATGGGTCAAGACCATATTTAAATTTTACATAGGCGGCCATTATAATGTTTCCTTCATTTCCTGCAAAATTTGTCTTACGATTTTCTTGAAAATTTCACAGCATATTTAACCTCCATTGACACAAGTGCTGTGGAAAACTTGTGAAATTCTCATACCTCATTTTTTTAAAGAAAAATCCACCCAAACCTGACACACCTCAATTTCGCCCCAATCTGGTGACGGATTTTGAAATATTGGTGCTTGCTGCAAAATAGCCACTGTGCGAATACGCGAGCGACTAGCGTATATTTATTGCTACCTCGTGAAAGATCTAATGCAGTAGTACATTTAGTATTCACTGGACTAACATGTGCCATGTCAAAATGCTCAAAAAAAATTCACACATCACACCAATGGGTAATGGCAGACGAATCGTTAATGTGGTCTTACCCCTCATGGTTATTTGGAGTTTTTCTTTTTTATTCCCCTGCTGGCGCCACTGAAGTATGCTACATTAAAATTATTATCTGCTGTATGCCATGGCGTATTTGGTGACAGCAAAATGAAACGGTCACCAGAACAAGTTTAAGTTCAAAATACTATAATGGCAACAATTGTGCTCTTGTTTCGTTGCTCCGTGAGTCTGTGTAAGCAAATATTTTATTAATATACCTATTTTTATTGTAGGTGTGCTCTTTAGATCTGAATTTGTGTTCTTGACTGTCTAGGTAAATATTTCTTTTTGTAACCTACCTGCAACTTGCAACAATCCCCCAAAAGTGTAGCTGAATAATCAACCAGATGATTGTGGAATCCTGTCCTCCCGGAAAGGAAATAATCTCCGTGATTACAGGCTTGTTGGAAATCTTTGGTGAGCCTTAACTTAAGTCACCAAGAGGGGTGCAGTAAGAGTTTTTTTGTGAGCTTCAACTTCAAGGCTCATGACATGAGGGATGGTGCGTAGGCTTTTTGATAGCCTGAAATTCTCCTTGATTTTGAAACTCAAAAGTTGGCAGGTAGGTATACACGTGTAACATAAAACCCAATGAGATGTGGATGAAAAGAAAAAACTGCATGTGATTATCCGGTGACAGTAATTTTTTTGTACAAATTTCATTTTAGAAATTTGTTAATTAGGCGTTATTTTTATTATGAAACCACCAAAAAAGCCTTAGAGACAAAATTGCGATAGTATTCCACAAAATAAATAAAAATGAAGTCACCGGGCCGGCGTAGCGACCACGACCCACCACATTCACCAGCACTCGTCGAGTCGTTCTGTGAATTTCAATTTGTCTTGGCAAATACATTTCCTTACCAAAACCATAACTTTGAAAGCGGGCCAGCCTTCTCCAGGGGATTAGGGTTGATGTGCTTTCTCCCTTCGTCCATCTTGCGGCAGTGTCGTCTGTTACTGTTTTCTCATTCACTCACTGTGTTTTACCTGCCATAAAAGCGAACGTCGACAGCCTAGCACCGGCCGCTTTTATCGCTCGAAAGTGTAGTAAATAAACGAAGTGCCACCGCAGATGTGCTCGAGTTGAGTTACGTTCACATTGCGTTTCAAACAAGCAATCTGTATCTGTATTTTGACTGGCAAAATGTCCTATGGACACATCACGCCAGTGCGCATGGTGGCTCTTATGGATTAATTTTTTACATGTTGGGCTAGACTAATCTGGAATTAATTCAGTGATGTACTTGATACAATGCTTGGAGGTAGAGAATTCCACTCTTTTATTGTGACTGGAAAAAAGCTGTTTCCAAATATGTTTGTCGAGTGCCTGATTTGTACTAAATGTTTATTATGTTTACGTGAGCATCTGGTGTTGCGTTTGATGTATTTATCTAGTGGGATATCTATGAGGTTATGTTCCATTTTATATAATATGCTAAGTCTTTGGCAATGATTAGTGATTGCTTAATTACTGCCTGCATAGAATGTGGACTCCATAAGAAAATCGAACCCCAATTGAAAAAGTAATTGATTGTAGCTTGAATGTTATGTGCCATAAATTATCTGAATTTTGTTAAATTAAATATTATAATGTTGTTTTGTTGGAAAAGAAAGCAGAAAAGAAAAATCACTGTTAATTCCACATGACATCTCACCATTAGGGGCATACATGTAACGGGTCAAATTATCATATCACATTGGACATCGTAATAAACAGGAAATATATATGGACAACATTACATTATTATGCTAAATTGTGCCTGCAATCCGCATTTCCTACCAACCATGTGGGTAAAAGTCATATTGCGTGACACTTTTGGAATGAAATTTGATGGAAAAATTAGATAAAGCAATCAACTTAATATGGGAAGCTCTCTTTTGCAAAGAAATTGCCTGTGAATATATAAGCCAAAAATCATATATACTCCGTTACCAAACTGTCATGATGATCCTAAGGCTGATGTTCATTTTATGATTTTACCAGGTCTACACAGTTTGAATAAAGCATAGCCAGTTTAGTTTGAACCAACTCGGGCAAATATAAGCACATTATTTATTCTTAATAGCTTCTTAGGTAACGTAGTGCAAAAAGGTAAGTGAAATAAGCACAACTAAAGTGCAATTGAAGACCAAATGTTAATGTCAAACAATGAACAAAGTAACCGTGAAGGTGAACATCTTGAAGGAACCCTTCAGAGACAACATTTTGCTTTCAAATGAGAATAAAATCACTTTCTTCACAACCACCAATTACCATTGCGTTACCATTTAGACGTAACGCAGTGGGAAGTAAAAACGTATGAATTTTATCACTTTTTATATAGCCCTCAGCTGATAATGGTCGCCAATGTGTAGATCACCATGCATGTGGAGGTGTTTTGAATACTTTCAGTCCACATGTATCAAAAACTATAATTATGTCGCTTTATCATTTCAAAATATTGGCAACGGTGTAGTTGACGAGAAATTATATTCGCCATACACGCCACAAATCATGTCAAATTTCTCTACAAAGTGGAGAACATTTTGACAACTTTTAAAATGTATCGATGTCGGGTGGGAACACCTTAACTGTAGAAGAACCACCAACCGCATTAGCTATGCAAACATTAATTCTCTAGGTGGCATGCATTTGAGTGTTGGTAAGGGAGTGGTAATGACATCTGGGGATCCATGTGTTTAGCCGCGTGTGCCAGACTTGCTGTTGTGTATTATAATGAGACTATAGTGACAGATGCTCCATTTTGAGTATATTGTAGTGACATAACTGACGGTGTTTTTCAAGTTACGGCGGCGCGGCAGAAAAACATTTTATAAACCGCCGCCAGTGGAGATTTTTATGCCCCCTAGACTATCCTCTCTGTGTCTAACCCTGGCATTGTAACTTTGAGAATCGACTGTTTAAAAGGTAACTCTGCTATGTATTAGTGTTAATTGTCAGCAGAATAGCTCAGAGAAAATCGTGACCGACATAGCTAACTTGCCTGTATATAACACATAGAAAGTAACCACAGCTCTTGGTAAGCTGGACCTTAGCGCCTGTCATATAATGTGGTGCCATTTGCAGTATACTGATGTACTCTTGTGTGTCATTAGTATTATACATTTGTCTACACCTATATGTGTATTATTGTGTTTTTACAGCATTAGTCGTGACTGTCAGACGTACAGTGCATATATGCGTAATCTAGTCAAACTTGTCTCGGGTGACCGCTCTTTCTGCACAGCCAAAGAGGTCGCTCAAGACATGGCAGGTTGCTAGTTATTATTATAATGAGACTATAGTGACAGATGCTCCATTTGGAGTATATTGTAGTGACATGACTGACGGTGTTTTTTTTAATCCGTGCGCCATTCTTCACGCACCACCAAGAGTCTTCGCTGGCTCCAGTCTTCAGTGTGAGTACTCTAGGCAGTTCCTCCAACCATCCTCGCGCGCCAGGGGTCGCTGCTGCTGATTACGTCAGTGCCAGCCAGCGGTACCCCCCGGCTGATCGCTTTGCGAAACTCTGAATTTAAGCTCAGCCTATGAAATCGCTCACTAAATCAGTGGATCTCGGCAGGCCAGGTGGTCATAATAAAGCTAAATTTAACCAACCGTGTTACATGCAATGTTTAGGAAGTAGAAGCAATTATTCGAATTCACAATACCGCCCAGCTGGGTGATGCAGTCACGACTGGCGAAGTCAATTACTGGTTTAACTCAGCTAACTTCCGCACTTCGCGTAGGGGATCAGCCAGGGCTAGTTTTTCATGGCAAACAGCCCTGGCTTGCGAGGATGCCTCCAACTAACGTAAGAATGTACTTGTTAAGCCAAGGGCATCTCGACCAAACGAAGCGTGGAGTTATTGGCTGACGCGTATACCAATCACACGACGCCCTTTCATATTTTCGTGGCCAATCGTAATAACTCCGCTGGCTAACAAGCATGGTCCCGAGGGTAATTACGGGGTTGTCACAGAATTGCTCTTTGATGTTCCCACAACCCAGACTAATGACGTCAGCAAGGACGTAGAACTAATTCATGGAACTTCCATAGACCGTGTAGGATATATGCCAAGTATCGGATCAACCACCCCTGATTTGGGAGGATGTCGTCAGGAATCTTACAGGTATAATTACTGCCTGTGTTCTTATTGTGTTGAATGCGTTGCGCTACGTGCTTAGATCTACCTGCTGTAATAATATAGGGGAAGGCAGCGCCTGTTGAGCCACAGGGTTAGGTTGGCCACCCACCACAGGGTTAGGTAAGCCATCCACGTTTATCAGAATAATAATAATAATATATAATAATTGCTTTATTCACAGACTCCATGCAACATACAAGTACATTATCATGGTTCTATAGTTGTGTTATAACAATAGTTACAATGTACAGAATGAAAAATCACCCGTCAACAAAATGTATGTACAGGGAATTGAACCAATATTTCCATATTCTTGACATGTATTTCACGTCACTATTAATAATGTTACAAATCAATATGTTTTTTGAGAACTGCAGTCGGCATATAAACCTATATGTCAGATTTCTAATAACAGCAGCACAGTTAGGTAAATTATTGTTAACAAACATTTCACTAGCACTACAGTATCTGTCATAACCTAACACCATTCGAAATATATTGTTGTAAGAGACATACAATTTCCTGATTGCATAGTTATGAAAATTCCACCATAGATGGGCAGTATACATAGGTGAGCAAAAAGTAGTAAACAATGTCTTCTTTACATCATTTGAACACATATGAAATTTTCTTATGATCATGTTGCCTTGTGCATACAACTGGCGACATTGTCTAGATATATCATTGTCATCTAGCATACTATTTGAAATTATATGACCCAAATATTTTATAGATTCTACCTCACATAGTTTGTCGTTACCAAGCATAAAACTTGGAAATTTAACATTCTTACATTGTTTACTACAGTAGCGATCGTTGTTTCATACCACCTAGTCCTGGTAATTAAACATGTTATTTAGACCACGACTGGCGTACGCTACATGACAATTATCAAAACAATCCGAAAATATGAGCTAAGATTACTTTTATGTTAAACCGTTGATGATTGTGACTATTGTCTGCTAGTGTGTAAGTTGCAACGATATCACAACATGTTATTGTTTCTGAAGTTGGAGATGGTTTAAGTACGTATTGATAACATTACCCACTGTGGCTCAACGTATACACTGCACTGTGGCTCAACGTATACACTGCACTGTGGCTCAACGTATACACTGCACTGTGGCTCAACGTATACACTGCACTATGGCTCAACGTATACACTGCACTGTGGCTCAACGTATACACTGCACTGTGGCTCAACGTATACACTGCACTGTGGCTCAACGTATACACTGCACTATGGCTCAACGTATACACTGCACTATGGCTCAACGTATACACTGCACTATGGCTCAACTTACCGCGAACAAAATGTCACATTTTATTGGTCGCAAAAAGATCTACAAATAATAATAATTTATGTGAATAAACACAATTTTGCTTTAGGAATATGCGTTTATTATACATATTAAAATATTGATAAATGGCTCAACTAACACTGCCTTCCCCTGTATGTAGAGAAAAGGGTTTCTTAAATTAGTATCTGTAGGTATCCGAACAAAGTAAATTGTTGCCAGCGATTCTAAGGTATGTTCTTTTTTCTTAAATTACACGTTTGAAATAGTCACCAGTCTTAGCCTGTCTCATGCTTATTATTAAACGCTTTAAATATGTTTATCATCATCATACGCGTTAAAAATTATCACGTCATGCAGTTCTTTTTTCACTAAGGGCCCAGGTACGTGCGTTTATCTTTTGTGTTGACGCTACGAGCGTTTCACGACACATGGACAGAGCCACGAACTCCACATGGCTAGTAAACAATGAAGGCGTTTGTTTGGCGAGAGTCTTATAATGTTCGCACACGCACGCACGCACTCACGCACTCCATTAATCACTCACTCAGTCGTCTTCGATCGAGCCTGACGAGACACACGCACATACAAGCTGCATGGCTGCATACCAATAGCTACTGCTATTGGTATATACATATTGCATACAACACTGTGAAACTAATCATAACATTGTCCTGTGTATTATATAATTTGGACGTGTTATTATTATTTTTTTTTTGCGAATTGCAACTTAGATATTTTGTTGATAGTTTTTTATATTGTCCCGATATTAAGAAGTATAACGAGACCTATCTAATTATAAACCAGCTTGCGTATGTAAGTATGTGTGTGTGCGCGCGCGCGTGCGTGCGTGTGGGTGTCCGTGTCTTCCATTCGTGCGTGTGTGTATGTGTGAGTGCATATATGTGCGAGCGTATGTGAGCAAGCGAGCAAGCGTGCACGCGTGAGCATGTCCGAACGTGCTTTAGATAATTACAGCACACAACACAATTACACTATTCACAATTTGAAGAAACGGCCAAGTTTTTATTTCATCAAAATATATATGCAACTTGTGAATTTGATGAGAGAATCGTGGTACTATCTACACGTTAAGACAATTGTGTTCACGAGACTCCAGGTGAGTTCACGCTACCGGGCGATAATTACGAATGGACATCTTTTTGAGTCAAATTTCGAAGTGGTTGCATCTTATTCCTCTCTCCTGTTGCTGTATCGCTGTAGTCGACGCATCTGTAACAGACGGACAGACAGACCTGCAGACGATCAGTCGGACGGACGGACGGACGGACGGACAGACAGACTGACAGACAGTATTTATTTTGACCATCATAAGCATGTACACATACAATATACTAGTCACGGTAAGGTGAGGGAGGCACCCATTAAGACAGTTATATGTCGCTATTCGCAAACAGTGTGAAAAACATACGGTTAATGGGTGACTCTTACGAACCAACGCCAGCGTCCTCACTGCGGCAACCATCGACGCAATGATTATTCACAACCAACACGTTGACGAGCCAGTGAGTTAGAGTGCTAGACTCCCACCCCAGTCACGTCCTGTTTTCTCCCATCATCGTTTTTCAGAGAACCCGTGACGCCGACACAAAGATATATAACGATACGAGGAAGAATTACTTCAAAAGACTTCACTAACCGGGCGGACCTGGCGTTGGCGACGCAGAATCCAACAAATCATTCCCTACATGGCGTCAGAAAGCCCATTGAACGAGAAGCGATGAATAAAAAAGAGAATAATAGAACCCCTAACCTCAACTCTAACTCCAACCATAACCACACTTCAGAAAGATTTCGCAGACCTCGAATGAGACTCCCGATTCACGACAGGAACCACGACCGACCCATGGACAACCATTTGCAAATAAAACGTTTTATAACTGAAACTGCACATGATTACTTAAGAAACTTTACAAAAACACATATTATTTAAGTCTGGCTCGGTTGATCTGAGAAACCCTGCATTTCTTAAGCAGTAGACCTATAATTAATGTAAAATGCGTGTCAACAAAATGTGTGAACACGAATACACATAACACCGCTGTGTTATATAACGTACACTGTCCAACTTTGACTTCACATTTACGCATACCACATACCTGTCGCTAACACAATGTTGACATGTTGCCCGTCTTGTTGTGACGTAAGTGGATCTTCTACAGGTGGACGCCGTTCAGCTGCAACATTATTAGGCCTACTATAAATGCGATTATTGAATCGCTTGCGCAGTCTACTAAGATATTAGTAAATCTTATACAAAGTTTTTATTTGACCTAAATTGCACGTGGAAAATAAAACCTGTTTATTTCAGAAAATCTACACGCACACACACATGCACTCACACACGCGCGCACGCACGCACACACACAAACAAAAAACACGCACGCACACAAACACGCGCGCGCACACACACTCACACCACACACGCGCACACAAACGCGCACGCCAGTGCAGTTTGTGTACTATTCCTGTACTACATCATCTCGAGGCCAGTTTAACAATTATTAGTGTTACAAAACAGTACAACGAACATGCATTGTGTTACATAACAACACCAGGGATTACTACAACACAACACTGGGATTAAATGTAACTTTACCTGTATGTGTCTTTGTTTTGCGTCTTTTTTGTCGATTATGTCCAACTTCTTCCAGCCGAGGTTTCGTGACGTACTTTGTACTGTTGAGACTTGGGTAAAGGGGAATATACAAGTATATTTTGTCAGAACTGATGGATCCACAACGTCGTTATTTGCCTAGCAACCAGGTCCGTCAAGTTTACAAAATGGCCGCTGCATGTGAGAAGTTGTCGGACACTCCTTCGTATATTTTGTTGAAATTATCGCCCAAAAGTTTGTTTTTGCAGCAAAAACATAGAGAACATTTTTATATATGTAATGCAATTTGGGATAACATTGTTGGTTAGATAAAGCCTGATGGAGGTCACGCGCATCATTTTGATGGTGATGTCAGATTCTGGATCCGTCAATCTTAACATTTTCTAATGTACGTGCAGACAGATAAAAGCAACGCAGTCGACGAGACACACATATAAGTGACGAAACAGAATACATATACTCTCGAACAAAAACAAACATATCCCCTTTAACGCATGCAATACTTTTTTGTACCCGATGATGGACAATCGTGGAGCACTGCGATGCTTTGAAACTTGTCTTTGTCGTAAGATCCCATGTTGACAACGGTGCTGCCACCTCCCGCTAGGTTCAGGGCAATAACACTGTAACAAAACGAATATTGAAAACATTCGTCTCAGTTCTAACTTTCGGATCGTATCAAAACTTTATCATACTATATATGTATTTTCTCTCCCCTTCTCTCTCCCTCTTTCTCTCCCTCTCCTTCTCCCTCTCTCTCTCTTCTCTTATCTTGTCTTCGCTCTCTCGTCTATGTCTTCTCTTTCTTCTCTCTTTCTCCTGTCTCTACTCTCTCTCTTCTCTCCCTTCTCTCCCTTCTCTCCCTTCTCTCCCTTCTCTCCCTTCTCCCTTCTCTCCCTTCTCTCCCTTCTCTTCCTTCTCTCCCTTCTCTCCCTTCTCTCCTTCTCTCTCTTCTCTCTCCTCTCTCTTCTCTCTCTTCTCTCTCCTCTCTTCCTTCTCTCCCTTCTCTCTTCTCTCTCCTCTCCCTTCTCTCTCTTCTCTCTCTTCTCTCCCTTCTCTCCCTTATCTCCCTTCTCTCATTTCTCTCCCTTCTCTCCCTTCTCTCCCTCTCCTCTCTCCCCTCTCTCCTCTCTCTTCTCTCTCTTCTCTCTCCTCTCTCTCCTCTCTCTTATCTCTCCTCTCTCTCCTCTCTCTCCTCTCTCTCCTCTCCCTTCTCTCCCTTCTCTCCCTTCTCTCCCTTCTCTCCCTTCTCTCCCTTCTCTCCCTTCTATCCCTTCTCTCCCTTCTCTCTCCCCTCTCTCCTCTCTCTCCTCTCTCTTCTCTCTCTTCTCTCCCTTCTCTCCCTTCTCTCCATTTTCTCCCTTCTCTCCCTTCTTTCCCTTATCTCCCTTCTCTCCCTTCTCTCTTTTCTCTCTCTTCTCTCTCTTCTCTCTCTTCTCTCTCTTCTCTCTCTTCTCTCTCTTCTCTCTTATCTCTTCCCTCCGTCCTTCCTTCCCTCTCTCCTTCCCTCCCTCCTTCCCTCCCTCGTACCTCCCTCCCTCGTTCCTCCCGCCATCCTTCCTACCCTCCCTCGCCCTCTCTAAATATATAAGTCGATTTCAGCAAAAATACTGACGTTCAAATTTAAAAGCTATAATTGTGTAACAGAATATATTCATCCAAATAATCCTAACTATTTATTAAATAGTCAGAACTTCACATCAAATTTCATCAGCGTCATGACCACTTTTTGTTGCATGTTATTCAGCGTTACAAACGTCATCACACGTCACCAGGTTTTTCTGGAGATAGTACGTCATATAATATAAAACACATTGAGGTTACACGTTCTATTTTGTGTGAGAATTCAAAGGAAGTTTGGAAGACAATCAGTTGTTTTTAACAAGCTGGTGTCAACGAGACGATATATACTGGTTTACTGTTTAGCCAACTCATTACAAACTCACTAGGTGCCTGTGCGAGCGCTGGTGCGTATTGGGTACCTGTCCAATTTAGTCCGGGCGTTAGCCAGTGAAGCGTGCATTTGGGTCCGCACGATGTTTGTTTTTTCATTTTCGTGATCTTCTACACCTCTAGGTCAATAATCTAACGGGTGCCACCCAGGCAGCCTTGAGCGTTTTTGTATAAACCCATTAATATGCAAATTAGTCATCGTCATTAAAATAAATACTGTTTTCCTAAATATATCGAATGGTAAACATCCAACACAATCAAAATAAGGTGACCAAGCGAATGTTTTCAAGGTCTCTAGATATTATTACGTCAGCGAACAAATCATGGTATACAAATTTGTCACATGAATATGCAAATTAGCTCTAACCAACATAACATCACGCTTTTTGTATGTATTTCCTCAATAGGCAAGCGGTAGTTACTGCCTAGCGCACCAACTTAAATGCCCCTATCCCCCTACGGGCAAAACGCCCAAATGGTATACCATTTGAAAGCCCAAGATATCACCATCACAACGAGGTCTGTCTTAGAACTGCCAAGTGATGCAGTAAGCGTGATACGAAGGTCAAACAAAGTCACCGTGAAATGATAAATGTTCGAAATTGTGCGCTTCCATATACAAAATTACAATGATTGCATATATACTTTATTTAAAAACAAAATGGGTTTGTCATAGTTTTTGGATAGCTTATTGGCTCCACGTCACAATGAGATACGACATGGCATTGTTACCCGGAAGAGTAAGTGTGGAGCTAAGGTCAAACAAAGTCACCATGAAATTATTAATATTCGAAGTCTGCAATATGGCACACTTCATAAAGGTACAATGACTCTGTATCTGTGTCGTTTATATGGACATGTTATACATATTGTGAAAGATCAATATTTCTTCTCGTCAAAATGTGATATGATATGAAGGTGTTAGGTGATGGACTTTGTGTGGAGCGACGATCAAACAGTATGACCGCCAAGTAATAAATGTTCGAAATTGCACCATCCTGTAAACGTTATACACAACCAATGGTGGCTTATATACGTTACCTATCTATTCATAGCCACGTCATATACCTTTGGAAATCCTACTATCTGTCCGTAAATACGGAATACCACGGGGAGCTATCAAGTGGTGCAGTAAGTGTGGAGTGAAGGTCAAGCAAGTCATCACCAAATTACGAATGTTCACAACTACGCTATTTCGCAGACGCTGTGCAATTAAAATGTTTGCATAATTATCTACTTTGTCTACCTACAATAGGCCATGTTATATCTCTATATGTGTACTTTATCCCCCCCCGTCAAAATGAGGCATGGCATAAAGTTGTAAAGTGGTGGTCTAAGTGAGGAGTGAAGGTTGAAAGTGAAGGTCACTGTCAAAAGATGCATCAACCAACATCACCACGTTTGATGAGTATGCAGACATTTACGTTCCGCACATCATGAAGGACTCCAACACTATTGGCGTCGACTGGGACACGTACCTCGCCAGCAGGATCAAATAATCCACAAGAGAGAAGCGTGGTAACGGGATTCCGAGGAAAGTAACATTGGACAACAATGTGTCAATAAACTGGAAATACTTCCATCGCGATGTTACCAACATACAGGAGCTATTTGCATTTCTCTCCATCAAGGTTGCAAAGCTCCACTATCTAGGTTGAAAGGAAGTGTTTGACACTTCAGACACCTCAGCAGTCGTCACTAGGTACAACTATGACATGCTACATCCAGTAAGCTTGACCTTGACGAAACTTGCTCGCAACTGTGGAGCTTTGTGCAAAATGCTTTGTGGAAAAGGGATCAAAGCCATGCATGATTCGCAATGTGTTTCCGATCGTTAGGAGTTAGTCAAGTTTATATCCAGCTGCATACATTTGGAGAGGTTTTTGTTTGGCAATAACGTTATACATCATAATGGCAACGGCATGCATCATGCTCTGGGAAAAGGCCTGTCACGTCATTGCTAGTTGTCAATAGCATGGGAAACCCAAATTTCATACCACGAAGGAACCGCAGCATTCACACATCCATTTGGATCTGCATTCGCGACACTTCAACTCCTGGAATGCATCACAATTGCCCTCTGTAAATTGGAGTCACGCTAGTTCTACGATACGCCTCGTTGTGATGAGGATCTCTATGGTATACAATTTGGGTTTTTGTATGGGGAGGGTGGCATTTCAGTCTGTCCATTAAGTATTGCCTATCGCTGGCCTATTGAGGATATATAAACGAATATCATGAAGTTATAGTCAGAGCTAATTTGTATACTCGTGCGACAAATATGCATATTATGATTTGTTCACTGACGTAATCTTACCAAGATACCCTGAAAACATGCGTTTGGACACATCATTTTGTTTGTTTAGATGTTTATAATTCGAGATATTCAGAAAAGTAGTATATTTTTTAAGGCGATGACTAATTTGCATATTAATGAGTTGATACAAAAATGCTCAAGGGTGCCAGAATGGCACGCTTCGGATTATTGACCTACAAATTTAGAAGGTCACAAAAATGCAAGAAAACATCGTGCGGACCCTAATGCACCTTCTGAAGGGCGTTTGACTGCCGGCCTAATTGGTTCGTTTTGCCGGGAGGGAATTAGTTTAATGTATGGTATACATACATATGACTGCGACAACTTCGATAAATATTGCTTTACTGGGCCTATCGGTTTCAAATATTACAAGTGACAAGAACATTCATTATAGCTTTCAGCTGAAATTTATTCAATCAAAAGTGTTTTATCCAGAAGACACTTCTATAAACAGTATATATTACCTGCGTGGTGTTTTCTGTGTGATATAAACTACACCGTGTTCAATTGCTATTCCGTATGGCGTCGCGGTTGTGTTGTAAAGGCGTGTTTGATTGCCAGAATAGTCAGAACATGTTAAAGTTCTATCTGCAACACAAACGTGTTACATTCAGTGAAATGCAGTGGTCAAATTTAAAGAATGCTCCACACAATACACGCGCGCGCACACAGAAACAAACACACAGACACGTAAACACACGCACACACATACGCGTGAGCGTACACGTGTACACACAAACACACACATACGCACGTATTCACTCACGCATACACACACGCTTACGCACAGGCGCACATGCACACATGCACTGATGCACACACACACACGTACACACGCACACACGCACACACGCACACACGCACACACGCACACACACATAATCCACATTCCATAAAAAAAATCAATTCGAACGTACGACGACTGGCCCAACATATCTGGTGGTTTTCGTAGAAAGTGTCGTTGTTGCCGCTTCTGCTGCTGCTGTAGTCGATAGCTAGTCCGGTTGGGTAATCGGAGCCCAATGACACAATCTCTGTGGTTTCTCTTCCATCCAGGCTGGCTTTATAGATACCGGATGGCGCACTTGTTGCGTAAAACAGCAGTCTAAAAGAAGATATGAAAACCATCTGGTAACAATTATTTGGCACATTACGGAGAGAGAGTGTGCATGTACGTAAGTGCCTACATGCGTACATATGTATGTACTATGCACGTATATGCACTAACGCACTCACACACGCGCACACACACGCGCATACGTCAATATGTAGTTTATTTTATTGTGTGTGTATGCATGTATTTACAGTACGTACGTATGTATGAATGTATAAATATATATATATATTGTATATATATATAATATGTATATATATATATATATGTATGTAGGAATATATGTGTATATGTATATGTACGTTTACATTGGTGCGTGCGTACGTGGGTGTACATAAGTATGTATGTAAGTATGTATGTATATATGTATATGTGTGTGTACGTATGTATGTATGTATGTATGTATGTATGTATATATGTATCGACGTATGTATGACGTTGTATATATGAATGTATATATGTTTGTATGCCTATATTTATGTATGTCAGTATGCCAAATGTCAGTATGTGTGAATGTGTGTATGTAGGTATGTAGGTATGTAGGTATGTAGGTATGTAGGTATGTGTGTATGTGTGTATGTATGTTTGTGTGTATGTGTGTATTTGTGTATGTGTGTATGTGGGTATGTGTGTTTGTGGGTATGTGTGTTTGTGCGTATGTGCGTATGTAGGTATGTGTATGTGTGTTTGCATATACGTGTATGTGTGCCTAGGTGCATGTCTATATGTACATAAGTATGTATGCACGTAAGGGAAATTGGTGTAAGACAGCCCACCTAACACAAATTAGGGCATGTGAAAAAATTATGCACTTATAGATAACTATACAACTTCGTCTTTGTGGTAGATCTTTGTGAACATCATATGCAGTAATGATCTTTCTTGAGGAAACCATGTTTTGTTTTGTTTTTACAATTAGCGTCTATTTTAAACATAGCGTCAAAGCATTTAGTATTGAACGGAAACTCTTATGTACTTATTAAAGTCATAACCCTTTCATTACATTCATTTCCATAATTGTACAATTGTAAGTTTATATACTACGGCGGGTCCTCAGAGGATTCGACATCGAGGAAGGACTGATTCACGTCATAGAGACACTGTACAAAGACGCCAACAGTGCAGTCCTCATGAACAACCACATCGGTGAGTTCTTTAGAACGACAGTAGGCGTCCGACAGGGATGCTTGCTCTCTCCAGTGCTGTTCAACATATTCCAGGAGAAGATTACGGAGGACACCCTACACAACCACCACAGCTCCATCTCCATCGGTGGCAGGCTCATTTCTAGCATTCGATTCGCCAACGACATCGGTCTCTTGGCCGAAAATACTGGTGATGTTAAACAGACTGGTTCAGAGTACAGAGGCTTACGGAACGCAGGTCAGCACAGAGAAGAGCAAAGTCATGGTCAACACCTCAAACAACATCAGTGCAGACATCACTATGAATGGCAAAAAGCTAAAAGAGGTCAGCAGTTTAAAATATCATGGATCGATCTTGTCTAAGGATGGTAGTGACACAAATGAAATATATATATATATCAGGATCGCCTCAGCAACGGCAGCAATGGCAAGGTTTGAGAGGATCTGGAGAAGTAGTAGCATAAGCTTCACAACCAAGTACAATTTGTTCAGATCATTTGTACTATCCATGTTTCTCTATGGCTGTGAGACATGGATACTCCAAGCTCATATAGAGGAAAAAAATTAATCTTTCCACACCAAGTGCTCCAGGAAGCTGCTCCACAACTCCTACATGTAGCATAAGACCAATGAATATGTGCTGAGCAAGATCAAATCCCCGTGGGCCCACAAGAACCTCTACTGGCAACTGTCAAGAGAAGAAAACGGTTAAGGGTTCGACATGTAACAAGACACGTCAGCCTCCAGAAAACTATTCTTCAGGGCACCGTGGAGGGCAGACGCCGCCGTGGACGACAGAAAAATGTTGGTTCGACAATATAAATGAGTGGACAGGCCTCCCTGTACCTGAGCTCCTCACCGTACCACTGACAGACAAGAATGGCGAAATATCACAGCTGCAGCGTTGCTTAAGACCGACGACCAAGTCGGTTAAGGGACTAAGTATATAAGTAAATATGTAAGTATATATATTATCCAAAAGTATAGTATTGTTGCCTTTATAGTAAAATTTTGTTATATAGCATAAACTATACCTATTGTTATACGCGATCGCTCAAATTTGTTTTAAATGACCCATATTTCGTTAATATCATTTGAACGTTTACGTTGAATATTTCGCTATTGGTTATGTTTATTCGGCGAGCTGAATGACACGGCCGATATTCATCAAGAGATCTCGATTGAATTTCATTTTTAAATGTTGTTCATTAAAGCACATCTTTCTTTTTTCTATAATCGTAATATGACGATTTTATTTACAGTACATTGTATTCACACTTACACAAATGTTGAAACGTATTCACTTTGTTTGCACACTAATGTGTAGTATTAATTTAATTTACACTAGTAGCAAAGCTATATTTATTAACGAAGTGTGAAACTTATTTCTTTTTATATAAGTACACAATATTCAAGAAGCACCAGCCTAATAACTGCTGTACGATATGTGCTCATACTCATAGGGAGGCTTATACGATGGCGGTCTCTCAGGTCTTAGTGCAGGCCTCCCACGATCATCATTACTATATAACATATATACAAACTGTTATTCCACGCTGCATGTATATGTATGATGATCTAACCACTGTTCGCTGTTTTATGCGGTCAATAATGTTATTACAATATATTTTGGTACAGTTCATAACAAATATTACGACATCGATAAAACAGTTTTATACAGCTAAATGTTAACAGTTACCTGTTTTTCCAGTCCACCGTCAAACCACTTGGCTTGCCTGTACAGTTGACGAGTGCTGACATGCCAGAGCCGTCTTCGTTGACGGAGATAATCTGCCTCTTGTGGATCAGTGACAGGTAGAGTTTGTGCTCTTGTGGCACCACGGCGAAGGACGACACCAAGGTACCTATCAATATATATATATATATATATATATATGTATATATATATATATATATATATGTATATATATATATATATACATATATATATATGTATATATATATATATAATATTTTGTATATACACATATAGATATATTGAATGAAAGTTTATTCAACAACAACAACAACATAATATATGCACAGTATGGTGAGCTGCTGCTGCTGCTGCTGCTGAAAAGACATAGCTGAAGTCATAGACTTATATGTTTCTATGCTCTTCCAAAACTACACGAAAATTAATTACAAAACAATTCTCACAATTCAATACTCAAAATATATATATATATATATATATATATATATATATATATATATATTTAGATATATATATATATATTGACAGGTATGTATATATATATATAGATATTGTTGGATTATATATCCTGCATATATATTTATATATATGTATATTGATATTTGTATATATAAATATTATATATACGCATATGTATATATAATATATACGCATATAAATATATATATATATATATATATATACAGGCATAATACATATGCCAGACGCACGCACGCACGCGCACACACACACACACACACACACACACCCACACACACACACACATATTGCTTCGTGTAACAACTGACAACTGGTGATCAAGCAAGATTGGTAATTCTTATACAACGTTTCTATTTGACCTAAACTGCACCTGAAAAATAAAAATCTACATGCACGCACACACACACGGACGCACGCACGCACACACACACACACACACACACACACACACACACACACACACACACACACACACACACACACACTCACACACACACATATTGCCCCATATAACAACTGGTGATCAAGCAAACAGTTAACTTGCCTGCATCACAGATGTTCTTTGAGTTGAGGCCATCAAATGTTGTCTGTCTTATTTGGTATCTTTCACTCCAATAAACGAATCCATTAACATCGTCCACGGCGACAGCCCAATTGGCTTCTACAAACACATTATACAAGTTCTAGATAGCAGTGACATATTCGTCATGTTAGTAATCTACAATATAATTTCAGTCTTTCAAGGTAACTAAAAAAACTTACCTTTTATTTTGTAATGCGTATGCTTAAATTACTTCGAGCCAAATTATTATTTTTTATTCTCGAAGATCTCTGGTTTGGCTAATTTGACTAAATATACTACATAGTCATACATGTATACATGTATGATTGTTCCTGACAAATACAAATACATAACATTCAAGAAAACGTAATTCTAACACACGCGTCTCTAGCATGAGTAACGATTTCACGGAGCTCTCATCCAAGAAAATAAGAACCGCATACACCTAACTACATATCATCAATATCAAACATGAGGTGAGTGTATCATATGACAAGAGGCAGGAGTAAAGATAATCGTAAAGCGAAGAACGGAGGAGCTGAGGGAGGAGGTTGGTGTAAAAACGTTTTGAGAAGAAGCCGGTGGGGAGCGTTTAAAGTGAGTTGAAAGAGTGGAGTGAATTGGTGTAGCGCAGTTGGTAAAGAAAGTAGATGGCCGGAGGGTGGAAGGTAGCGGCAGGCGATAACGGCATAGACTGTGTTGGGAGGATTGAGTAAAATGAGATTGAGAGGGATTGTGAGAGGAGTGAAGAGCAAGAGCGAAAGTTACAGGGTTAAGGAAGTGGAAACGATTGGTAGAGACAAGAGCGTAAGAACAATGACAGGGGGGGGGGAACCGACGCCAGTATCGAAGCAAACTTACCATCGGACGTGCAGGGAAAGAAGAAAAGAACAGCAACTTACTTCCAGCAGTTATGAGTTCTGTTGGAGGACTGAATGCGGGAAGTGACGTAGTCGTGTCAACTGCAACCTTCAGGATCTTGTTATCTTGAACCACCACCAGAGTGGTACTACAGTTGCTTCCTGCAGCTGATCAAACACAATACAATACACACGGAGAGTCATTTGCGAGTAATTACTCAAATGGTGTAAAATCTTATCAAAGTACATATCTAGCTATACCACGTACATATGGTGCATGACACAGCTGTCTAATATAGCGCTTGACCGTTTGTCACCATTTGTTTTGAAACAGCACTTGTTTTCTGAATAGTAAATCGACAAGGAACATTGTCTCACTTTTCTATTATATTTACATATTAAGAATTAAATAAACATTTAGGGATGTGGCGCATTATGAAATTATAATTATTATCTTTGATGTCGACACACATATTCCTTGGTCTCACCCATCCTCCTTTCCCGGGACCCTGCATTATTATTATCGCTAAAGACATTTTCTTTAAGAAGATTTAACAAGATTGCCATCCAGAAAATTAACTCTAGATGGCAGGTGGACAAGGAAGCCTTTCGGCTTATCGAGAGTCCAATAATTTTTATCTACGTGTATCCCGCCCTTTTAAGGTATGTGTCAATTTTTTTGGAACATATTCACGCTACTAGCACCAACACAATCAGCAGACAATCTGTTCCATTCATTTACAGTCCTTTGTAAGAATGAGAACTTTCTTATATCTAATCTACACTGCTGCTTTACTAATGTATCTTCATGTCCTCTGGTCCATATGTCTTTCTTAACTGAGAAAAAATATTTCTATCAATATTTTCGTAACCATTCAATATTTTAAACACTTCTATCTGATCTCCTCTCAATATCCTGGTCTCCAGTGTTGTTAAACCACATTTTTAAGCGTATTTCGTAACTAAGATCCCTCAGTTTAGGTATCATTTTAGTTACTCTCCTCTGTACTCTTTCTAGCATATCTATGTCCTTCCTGCGATATGGCCTCTACGCTTGAATACAATATTCTAAATGAGGCCTAACTATTGTTTTGTACAGTGGTATTATTAGCTCTTTTTACTTATACGTTATGTTTCGCCCAATTAATCCAAGGATTTGATTTCCCTTTGAAGCAGCAATACCGCACTGCTCTGAAACCTTCATATCAGCACTAATGGTTAACCCTAAGTCCTTTTCTTTAACCGTAGTACTTAGTACAGAACCTCCCATTGTATATTGTACATCTTCGTTCCCATGTCCTGTGTGGAGGCATTTACATTTCCCAAAATTGAACAACATTTGCCATTTTTCAGACCATTTTATCAACCTGTCAAGATCATCTTGTAAATGTTGTCTATCTCCATCACTTTTAATCCTTCTAAACAATTTTGTATCATCTGCAAATTTCAACACCTTACTTGTTATATCGTCATTCAAATCGTTGATATATATTAAGAATAATATAGGTCCTAGTACTGATCCCTGTGGTACCCCACTCAAAACTAATTTCCAGTTTGATGCCTCCCCATCAACTACTACCCGTTGTCTTCTGTCAATTAGCCATTTTTCTATCCAGTTAATTAAACCATTTCCTATGCCGTGGGCCTTTAGTTTAAGCAGTAACCTTTGATGTGGCACTTTGTCGAAAGCTTTCTGAAAATCTAGGTAGATGATATCTACTGTTAAGCATGACCTCGCTTTTAGAAACCCATGTTGAGATGGGTTTAACAAGTTATGTTTAACCAAAAAATCCACCATGTGATCTTTAATTAATCGTTCTAATAATTTGCAAATCACTGACGTTAAACTCACTGGTCTGTAGTTCTCTGTTTTGTTTCTGGAACCTTTTTTAAATAACGGTATAATGTTTGCTTCTTTCCATTCTAAAGGAACCACGCCCTCTTCTAATGACAAGTTGAAAACTGTTGCAAGTGGTATGCTAAATTGTTCTACAATTTCCAATAGTAGTTTGGGCGGAATCCCATCCACTCCAGGTGATTATTATCTTTCATATCCCTAATTTTCTTAGCTACCATTTCCGGTGTTACAATTAACTGTCCTAAATAGTCTCATTCTGCCCCCTTGAACTTAGCCTCTGGAACTGGCAGTGAACTAATATCTTCCCTGGTAAACACTGAACTGAAATACTCATTCAGGTCTTCTGCCATTAAGAATCCCTCTGATATTATATATTTCCAACACTATCTTCTAGAGGACCGACCTTATCCTGAACTTTCTGTTTGCTACGAACATATGCATAAAAACTCTTGCTGTCTTGTATTATATTACAAGCTTTTTTGTTTCGTAGCTTTTCTTCTAATTTCTAATTTCAGTTGTAGCTTGGTTTAGTGCTTCTTTATAAATGTTGTAGTCTTCGTCATTTCCAGTACGTCTATATGACTTCCACATTCTTTGTTTGTACTTAATTTTTCTAATGGCTTCTTTCGATAAGTATTTCATTCTGGTCCGTTTCCCTTGTTTTTTTAAGGGAACAAATTTATCTACGATGCACTCTATTTCATTCTTTAAGATATTCCAGCATTCTATTGCTGTCTTATTCTTCAGTGTGTTATTCCAGTCTGTCTTTGCTAAATATTTCCTCCTTTGTGGAAATTTCTCCTGAACTGCTTTTTATTATGTCTTTCTGATTTTACTTTGATGGTAAAATGTATCTGGTTGTGATCACTACTTCCCAGAGGCTCACATAATTTAACATTGTCAACTAATTCATTATGTGAGGACAAAACTATGTCTAAAACATTCTCACCCCTGGTTGGTTCTAGCATGTGTTGAGAAATTAAACTGTCTTGTACTAAATCTGAAAACTTGTGGTCCTCACTCCCCGTACTCTGTAGAGATTTCCATTGTATATGACCATGGTTAAAATCTCCCATAATAATACAGTCTCGTTTGCTAACTTCTCTTATAGCATTTTGTATTTTTTCGTTCTCTTCTACATTTATGTTTGGACTTCGATAAACTAACCCCACCGTTAACGTTGAGTTTTCTGTAACTATGTTACACCAAACTGCTTCTTTGCAGTCTGCTTCTCTTTCTAATTTTATTTCATACGCCTAGGTAGATTCTTTAATATGTAAAATAACTCCACCTCCCCTTCTTCCTATTCTATCTTTCCTGAACATTACATAGCCTGTTAGTCCCAATTCAGCATCTGATATATCAGTGGTGGCCCATGATTCGGTTATACCTATTATGTGAGGGTCAATATCTTCTACCATAATGTTTAGTTCATTTCTTTTGTTTACTATGCTCCTTGCATTTAGACAACGCATTTATATCCTGATTCAGAACAGTTTCCCAGGCTGTTCTTTGCCGATTTATTTCTGCTGTCTTTATCTATGCCTCCAGTTTCAGGCTTCTCTGTGAATCCCCCCTACGAATCTAGTTTAAATAGATGCAGCCTGTCCCACTGTCAACATATTGCAGCAAGTTCTCTGAGAAAACTGCTGCCCCCTTTCCACTTAGATGAAGGCCTATAAATCTATGAATCCCACCCCCTCTTCTTTACACATCCGCTCAACTAGTGCGTTGATCGCCATCCTCTTGCAGTTTTTCTTAGCAATGCTTGTGTAACGAGTGACGTGTCCGTATCATTGCTGCTTCCTTGTGTTAATCACGGTAATGCTTTGTTAAAACGTTACCTCACGGTGTCTGATTAATAATGTTTGAAACAGCCTACCTTCTGAAATGGCTGTCCAGAAACAACCCAAAGGGAAGAATAGAACTACCAGCAGAAGCCCGGGTGGCAGCAGAGGCAGAAGAGGCGGCAAATGTAGGATCGGCATCTTCGAACGTTTCAACGCCACAGTGGCTACTCAGCTGTGCCGTTCGCGTCTTTGCGATTCACTTATGAAAGACTAACATGCGTTTTTAAGCCACGCCCAGCGCGCTCGTGATTGGTCGCTAGGGCAAGGAGCGTTTGACAGATGTGTCACGCGCATATCATTTCAATCACGAGCGCGCTGAGCTTAAAAGCGCCTGTTAGTTTTTCATAAGTGAATCGCAAAGACGCGTGCCGTTCGCTGTGGCAACAACCTCGTAGGGTAACTTCAGTTTTGCTGCTGATGCATTTGGATAATTATCGCCTCGTATAGCTGCCAATCAGCTGAGGTTCGAGGAGTGCGGGAGATATGAATAGCGCTGCATCACTGTCGAATATTGATTACCAGGGCCACGAAACAACGCACTTAGCATTTCGCATAGATATATCGAATATGTGGTATTCTCCAAAGCGCAGATAAAAAATGTCGCCTGTCGTTTGGTCAATGGACATGTGGAACAAAATCACATGGTGTCATCGGAAGTGGACGACAATGGAAACAAGTGTTTCCATTTGTTTGTAGAAACATTACGAAAGTAGCCATTACGTTTTAAAGGTCATATGCATACGTTATATATACAAATATTAAATATATATAGTATATATTAACTTAAACATAGATACTGGTAAAGTAACTGCCCCAACCTTACTGGATCTATCTGCCGCCTTTGATACCATCTATCATAACACTCTAATTAAACGTTTATGAAAGTGGTACGGCATATCTGGTAAGCTGGTTTTCTTCATACCTAACTGATAGATACCAAACCATTTAGATTGCGAACTAATTAATAATTCGGATCATCTTTATGTTGACGATACACAGATCTACGTTTCTTTGGCTACCCCGGATACAAATCGCTCCCTTAACTAGCTTAGTGATTGCCTCAAAGATATCTTCCACTGGATGACTGACAGCAAATTAAAGTTAAATGCAAATAAGACTGACATTCTCTTTATTGGTATTACAATGCAGCCTGGTAAACTAGGGAGTTTTCACCCAACTCGTAGTTTGAGTCAGCATATCACACTAGCAACCTAGGCGCGGAATCTAGGAGCAATCTTTGATATTAACTTCAATTTTAAACTATATATATCTCAAATGTGTCGCTGCTATTTTTATCATATCCGTGATTTTCGCCGTATTCGCTGGTATATGTCATTTTATGTTGCTAAAACTATTGCAACAGCTCTTGTTAGCAGCAGACTAGATTGTTGCAACTCCCTCCTTTATAATATCGCTTGCTAGGACAAAACTCAACGTGTCCAAAATTGTTTGGCAAGGATCTCCTCATTTGTTTCGGCGCAGTTCTAAAATCATTGTATTGGCTACCTGTGCGATATGGCATTATTTTAAAGATTTATACAATTAATTATCAAGGCCTATCATCCAAACAACCTGCTTCCTAATGCTATGCTTACTCCAGCAAATAAACCTAAACAGCTTCGGTCGGCAGATTATGATCTACTTTCATATTCCCATAGATAAAACGAATGCTGGAACTCAAACCTATTTGGTTGCTGCATCAACTTTGTGGATCTTATTCCTTATTGGTTTCAAGTCAATAAGTAAGACATATAGTTTAATTTCGCCGTCATCTAGATTTACAGGATTGCCGTCTAAAGCTATAGGCTCCAGACGGCATACGGACAAGGAAGCCTTAGGCTTATAGAGAGTCAAATAATTTTCCACCTACATGTAACCCGCCCTCGCCAGATAACTGTTATTTTAAAACATATTCACACTGCTAGCCTTAATACAATCATCAGATAATTTGTTCCAGATATTTATTTTCCTTTCAGTTTGAAGAAAATGTTTCTATCAATATCCTCATAACCATTCAATATCTTTAAAACGTCTATTTGGTCTCCTCTTAGTCTCCTAGTCTCTAGTGTTGTTAACCCACATTCTAATAGGCGTCTTTCATAACCAAGATCTTTCAGTACAGGAATCAGCTTAGTTGCTCTTCGTTGCACTCTTTCTTGCTTATCTGTGTCCTTCTTATGATATGGCCTCCATGCTTGTATACAATATTTCTATTATTTGGTACAGTGGTACAATTAGCTGTTTCTCCTTGTATGTGATATTTCTCCTAATTAGCCCATGTATTTGGTTTGAAGCAGCAATTCCACACTCCGAAACTTTCATGTCAGCACTAACTTTTACTCCTAAGTCCTTTTCTTTTACAGTTTTACCTAATGTAGTGTCCCCATTATGTATTCTTTGTTCACATTTCCATGTCCTATGTGGAAGCATTTACACTTCCCAAAAGTTAATAACTTCTGCTACTTTTCAGACCATTTGACAAATGTGGCTAGATCATCCTGTAAAGTGTGTTTATATGCATCTGTTTTAACTGTTCTGAACACTTTTGTATCATCTGCGAATTTCAGTATTTTGATTGATACATCGTCATCCAAATCATTTATATATATATATCAAGAATAATATAGGTCTCAACACTGACGCCTGTGGCACTACACTCAAAACTGGTTTCCAGTTTGAAATCTCCCCCCTTTACTATTACTCTCTGTCTTCTATCTGTGAACCATGTTTGTATTCAATCACATCATCCCCTATACTACGGGCTTTTAGTTTAAGTAACAATCTTTGATGTGGCACTTTATTAAATGCTTTCTGACAATCAAAGTAGACAACATCCACTGGTGACCCATCATCTACCCACTTTGTAATTTCTTCTAAAAACCTTAAGAGATTGGTTAGACAAGATCTAACTTTTAGGAACCCTTGTTGAGATTCAGTTATTTATTTGTATTTTACAAGAAATTCCACCATGTGGTTTCTAATAAGCATTTGTAATAAATTGCATAAAACTGGTATTAAGCTCACTGGTCTGTAATTCTCTGTATTGATCCTCGATTCCTTTTAAAATAATGGTGTAATGTTTGCTACTTTCCATTCTAGTGGAACGATTCCCTCTTTAAGTGACAAGTTAAAGAACATAGCAAGTGGTGTACTGATTTGGTCTACAATTTCCTTAAGCAGTTTTGGTGGTATCCCGTCAACTCCAGGTGATTTGTTTTATTTCATCATCTTAATTTTCTTTTATATCATTTCAGGAGTAAAAAACAACTGCCTAATTGATTTGATTCATCCACCTCAAATTTATTAACTGATAATGGCAGTGAACTTATACCTTCTGCGGTAAACACTGAGGTGAAATGCTTGTCCAGGGCCTCTGCCATTTGACACCCATCAGATATTATGTTTCCTGCACTGTTTTCTAGTGGGCCCACCTTATCACGAACCTTTTGGTTACTCCTTACACGTTACAGAAGCGTAGAAACTCTTCTATCATTGTTTATATAAATAGCCAATTTTTGCTCAAAAGTTCGATTGGATTTTCTAATTTCGGTTGTAGCTAGGTTAAGGGCCTCTTTGTAGTTGTTATAACCTTCTACATTTCCAGTGTTTCTGTAAACTCTCCACATATTTTGTTTGTAAGCAATCTTTCGTACAGCTTCTTTTGATAAGTGTTTCTTCCTAGATCGTTTCCCTTGCTTTTTAGGGGAACAAATCTGTCAATAATGCCCTCAACCTCATATTTCAATATGGTCCAACATTATTATGTTGTTGTCTTACCTTTCATTAAGTTAGTCCAATCTGTGTGTGCTAAATATTTTCTCATCTGATTATATTTGCCTTTGTTAACGTTTCTAGAAATAGTCCTGTAATAAAAGTAGAAACTGTTGGTCATCACCTCCAGCACCCTCTAGTGATTTCCACTGAACAGGTCCATGATTAAAAACACACATTATAACACATTCCCCTTTACTAATCTCCTTCATAGCACTGTGCAGTTTTACATCATCATCTTGTCTTGTGTTAGGACTACAATAAAGTCATATTGTTAATGTTGAGTTTCTGGTACTCAAACCAAATAGCTTCCTCGTAATCTGCTTCCCTTTTCATTTGTACCTGATATGCCTGTATGGATTATTTAATATACAGAATGTCTCCGCCTCCAATTCTCTCGTGTCTGTCCTTTCTAAACATAACATAACCCGAAAGAGCTAATTCAGCATCTACCATGTCTTCATGTGCCCATGGTTCTGTGATGCCTATTATATCGGGGTCTATATCCGCTATCATGATGTCTAAATCGCTTCTCTTATTTACTGTGCTTCTGGCATTTAAGCACACACATCTAAGTTAATTGTTATGGTTATTTGGTGAACCTTTCCTTGTAGATTTGTTTGTACTATTTCTTTGAGGTGGCTCTACGTATCCCCCCTGTGCATCTAGTTTAAATACTCAACTGTGTCTGTACCTTCACCTATACACCTAATGAACTCGCCCCATAAAATTGATGCTCCTCTTCCTGTCAGATGTAGCCCATCACTCATAAACAGATCTTTTCTCCCTACAAAGCTTGCCCACATGTCTACGAAACCGACTCCTTCCTCCATACATAACTTCTGTGTCAGTGTGTCGATGGCCATTCTTCTGCAATTCTTGTAGTATTGTTCTCTGCTACTCAATATCGGCTGTATACCCGATAACACATTTGCATTTGGAAATAAATATTTGCATTTGAATGCGATCCACAAACATTTGATTTGTCAAATTCACAATCAAATGCAAATCAAATGCATGCATAATTCTTTGAATAATTATTATTGTTAGATTCACGTTCACAAGTTCACAGCATGTCATTGGAAAACAGTGCTGTGTAGTGAGCGCTGTCCTCAGCAGATTATGAAATCACTGTCTGAACTGTAATTCCATTTTCACAACGTGCTCTTTGCAAACGTGCTCTGTAGTGAGCAGATTATGGAATCATTGTGTGACCTGTGAAATTGTGAATCCGCTTTCACATCCAGTCCATTCAACGTGTACTATAAAAGTTGGCTGCCAAATGTCAGCCATCATTCAGAGTTTTGTCATTGAGGTGATCAAATTCCCAATCCAAATCGTTCTCCTGTTTTTGACCATTATAACGTGGTTGGTGTCGTCAACGAAGCCGGCAGGTTCATAGCACAGTCAGTGCAAACACTGACGTGGTTGGTGTCGTCAACGAAGACGGCAGGTTCACAGCACAGTCAGTGCAAACACTGACGTGGTTGGTGTCGTCAACGAAGACGGCAGGTTCACAGCACAATCAGTGCAAACACTGACGTGGTTGGTGTCGTCAACGAAGACGGCAGGTTCACAGCACAGTCAGTGCAAACACTGACCAGTGAAGATGAAAGACATCATCAAATCCACCATCAATCTTTGGAATCACATCAACGTAAGAACGATTATGTGATATTAAAATCAGTTGGCAACAAGCCGTTCAGTACTCGTATTGACTGGGCTAATGGTCAACACTGGTCAGTGGCTGAGCTGTTATGATGGATTCAGAGATTATCTGTTCAATGAAACAGTGCAGACAAATGACTGGCTTGTGTTGTGGTGGCAACGTTGGAGCTAATTAGGGGGAGTAAACGTTAGCAATGCCAGCCCTAAATATTTACAGCCAGACAGGGTGACTAGTGGTACACTGATAGCTGTCATTATCAACAAGTTTATCATCCCAACAACCACGTACCAGTTGCCTTGGGTTCCCCTTCCATTCTGGCCTATCTTAATGATTAGCCTTTCATTCCCTGCCATAGTTCGCTGTCAATTTTCAATTGTCTATATATCTCGCTCCCATTTCCAACTGCCAAAACGTTCTCTTTTTCTAATTACTGACTGTTGGCCAGCAAGAATCACCACTTGACGACATGGTGTGTTTGTGTGTGTGTGTGTGTGTGTGTGTGTGTGTGTGTGTGTGTGTGTGTGTGTGTGTGTGTGTGTGTGTGTGTGTGTGTGTGTGTGTGTGTGTGTGTGTGTGTGTGTGTGTGTGTGTGCATCCGTGCGTGCGATACGTGTGTACGTGTGTGCGAGTATGCCTATTACTCCAGTTCAGTGCCGGTATTTAACGAAGTTTACTTAAGTAGATTTTTTTATGTAGTTGTAACTAATACAATTTTCTGGAATTATTTTTTATTGTTCAAATTCAAATTTTTTGTAACTCTTTACAATACATACAAAAACAAATTAAATAAAAAAAAGCGTATATAATATCATAATGAGCACAACATGGAAAGAACATTATATAACGTTTTACTCCCTATTGTATATTTCAATGTAAATATCATTATATTGAAAACAAAAACAGCGCGCAGATGTAGAAGATATAATCGTGATTGAAGCATGTTATATTTTAACATCATTGTGTAAAATGAATTGCTTAAGTATACATTTGTATTTAATTACTGAATTAGTCGTAAACTTAAGTCTTGTGCTAAAATAATTCCAAATGATAGCACCCTTATTTCTTATTGAACAAAGTCTTATTTCTAAAGTTGCCATGGATATATGCATTTGTGCAGATTGTCTTGTATTATAACCATGGACATATATAAAGTATTGTAACGAAGTTTGTTTAAGTGTACTTTTTTATTTTCTACTTCAATATTTTTCGTTACGTGTTATGTTATAACTGCAGTGATGGAGCAGTTGAACGTGGCTTTTGGAGTCTCTCGGATTCGCCGTGAATCTCCCGGGAATCTATCACATTTCCCGATCTCCCGGACGGGAGAAGCAATCTCCCAGATTTCAATTTACAATTGTTTGCAGGCTTGTGACAGTTGTAATGCGGATGCGCCACCTTTGGCCGACTAGCATATAATTCCGTCTGATCAGCTAGTCTGCTTAGTAAATATCGATCGACCTAAATGCAGTAATTGACACCAATATTCTCTTAAAAATAAAATAAAGGTCTTTGTTAGGCTTTCTCCTAATAGGCCTGAACAAACGTGTGTGATTTTTATCTTGTAAGCTGACCATGTACTCTAGCTATGAGAAAACCTGATATGGAAATCATCCGCTTAAAGTTGTATTCGGAGTTAAACTACGATACAAACTGTTTTTAAAGAAATTATATTTACAACACGAACAGAGCTTGTTTACTTATTTCACCACACTTGCTACCATATATTTCACTTTAGCATTTCATATTGTTATTCGATAAATTAAGCTTTTTTGCTAAATTACCGGTCGTCAGGTCAGGCCAGCGGAATAATACACGTATGGCCCGCAGATGTAATTGTCGTTGTTTGCCCCGTTTTGTCTTAACATTGCATATTGTGTTAACAAAATAGGCAGATGATGAAAGCAATATATATAGCGTTTGGAGCCTGTTGATTCACTGGAATTTTTGCTAAAAAGATCTCAGATTGCAACTTTGAAACGAGCAACTTTAGAAAAACCCTGTCCTCGCGTGCAATTAATGCGTGCATGGTTATAAGGAATATGGGATATAAAGATTAGTTTTAGTAACTCACAGATTGTTCCTAATGATATATTACTGCATTCATGTATGTACAAAAAGTCCTAGAAGCCTAAGTTCCTGCTATAATAACTACTTAACGGAACGTACAGCCTCCCTTTTTTAAGGTAATTATTTATCGGTAAAACAAATGTGTTTAATGTGTGTGGTTTTGTAACTAGTAGCTTTATCTTTTGTAGCTGTCATTATACACTATTGTGCTATGCGTGGACTGCAGAACCTAATCATACAAATAATGAAATTATTTCAACCCGTTGACACACAGTCTATATTGTGACCAGTGTTTGGTTGTTTGCCAATTTGAGCACAATCTGCAAAGTGCTTCTAAAATTGTGATGAGTCCTCCGTGTTATCACGTGGAGATACACAAACGACGCCATTCGAACAGACAATTACGTTCCGTCTGCTTGCTTCTGCTATCTACTTGCAATCTAAAAACCGGTCACGGTCGGTGATCTACACTTTGCCATGCCCGCAGCCAATCTACTGGATCGATGTCCGAGTTCAGCCAGGTCGGACATATCACTGATGCAGGAATCTTTTTAGTATAGCTTTTTATAAAATGTGATCATTTGTAAAATAAAACATTGTGTATTATTTTGTATTATATATACTAGTAAAAATGCCTGTCACCGGGCGGGATGCCTTGGTACTTGACAGTCGTGATAGTAATATTGATAAAATGTTAGAAAACACACAGCATCGTTACATAAACACAACAACGCGCGCGCAGACACTAGTTGTTTGTCCAAAATGACGAAGATCTGAGAGAATGTGAAGTTCACGTCCATCGATAGGTCCTAGTCATGATAATGTAGAATTGTAAAATACTATTCACATTGCTTTGCTACAGGCATGAGGGAGGCACAAGCACTATTGTGTCAGCATTATTGTGTCAGCGTCTACTTCATGTTGCCAAGTCCATGACGCATAGGCTGTTTTCCCGAAGTATTTCCCGCGCGCACGTGGTTCATGCGGATGGTAGGTTACGCTTTACGTATTACAAGCACAGTACGTTTTACGTCCCGAACAACTTATTTCCCCCATAATTGGTGAGAATTTTGAAATATACGGGGTATTTTGAAAAGACAGGTTTTACATCCTATTCTAGGGGTCGTAGATTAATCCCTGAACGTCCGGCGGTCGAGGCTCAAGCCGTCTATGAGGAAAAAGGTTAACGTACCCGCATACATACATACATACATACTTACATACATACATACATACATACATACATACATACATACAAGCATACATACATACATGCATACATACATACATGCATACATACTTACATACATACATACATACATACATACATACATACATACATACATACTTACATACATACATACATACATACATACATACATACATACATACTTACATACATACATACATACATACATACATACATACATGCATACATACATACATGCATACATACATACATACATGCATTCATACTTACATATATACATGCATACATACATACATACATGCATACATACTTACATATATACATGCATACATACTTACATATATACATGCATACATACATACATACACACATACATACATACATACATACATACATACATGCATACATACATACATACTTACATACATACATACATACATACATACATACTTACACACATATATACATACATACATACATGCATACATACATACATACATACATGCATACATACATACATACATACATACATACATACATACATACATACATATATACATACATACATACATGCATACATACATACATACATACATACATACATACATACATACATACATATATACAACTTACGTGCATACGTACATACGTACATACATACATACATACATACATACATACATACATACATACATACATACATTCATACTTACATACATATATACATACAAACATGCATTCATACATACATACATACATACATACATGCATACATACATACATACATACATACATACATACATACATACATACATACATACATACATACATACATACAACTTACATACATACATACACACATACATACTTATATACATGCATACATACATACATACATACATACATACATACATACATGCATACATACATACATACATACTTACATACATACATACATACATACTTACACACATATATACATACATATATACATGCATACATACATACATACATACATACATACATACATACATACATACATGCATACATACATGCATACATACATACATACATACATACATACATACATACATACATACATACATACATACATACATACATACATACATACATACATACATACATACATACATACAAACATACATACATACAACTTACATGCATACATACATACGTACATACATACATACGTACATACATACATACGTACATACATACTTACAGACATTATTGTAGGGGTCGTAGATTAATCCCTGAACGTTTGGCGGTCGAGACTCAAGCCGTCTATGAGGAAAAGGTTAACGTACCCGCATACATACATACATACATACATACATACATACTTACATATATACATACATACATACATACATACATACATACATACTCACATACATATATACATACATTCATACATACATACATACATACATGCATACATACATACATACATACATACATACATACATACATACATACATATTTAAATACATACATACATACATACATACATACATACATACATACATACATACATACATACACACATACATACATATGTACGTACATACATACTCACATACATGTATACATACATTCATACATACATACATACATACATACATACATACATACATACTTACACACATGCATACATACATACATACAGTGTACATACATACATACATTCATACTTACATACATACATGCACACATACATACATACATACACACATACATACATACAGTGTACATACATACATACATACATTCATACTTACATACATACATGCATACATACATACTTACATGCATACATACATACATACATACATACATACATACATACATACATACATACATACTTACTTACATACATACATACATACATGCATACATACACACAAACATACATACACATATACATATATACACACACATACATACACATATACATACATACACACATACACAAACACAAAAAATAACAAGTCCAAATTATATAATGTACAGGTCTTTGTTATTATTAGTTTCACAGTGTTCGAATATATATATTGCATGTTTATATGTATATATATATATATAAACGTAAATACATATACCTATATATATATATATATATTTACGTTTGTAGATGTGTGTGTATTAGGGGCAGTACACATGCACACACGCACGTACGCGCACATACATACACACGCCCCCACACGTGCATTGTGATCGTTTTTTTGTAACGCTTTATTTACCGGCGGAAATAAAGAACATCGCACTGAAGGAAAACACTTACAGTGGATGTGGGTACGGTTGTGTGCGTGCATGTGTGTGTATGTGTGTGTGTGTGTGTGTGTGTGTGTGTGTGTGTACGAGTACGTGTGCGATTATTTGCGTGTATGTGTGCGTAAGTGTGTGCACACGCTGTTTGATCTGGTAGATATTGCATTACACAAGCATTGCCTACGAATGGATATCGCTCCTTACTATGATAATATGTTCCGAATACTGTTCCAAACTGCTACTTTTTAATGTCGGCCAAGCCTGATACAATACGCATATCAAAGTGGATATATAATGCTATAATACATAATACCACTGGCGTTGTCAATTGTGGTAAATCGAAAAAATCCCATTGTGAAGGTATGTCTCTGTGGATACCTTTGTACGTGCATGTGTTCTTTGTACTTAATGAACTATCTAATCGTGCTGTATTTATTAAATCTTTTTTGATTGCAAAGAAATAAAACCTGGCAGCACTGGATTCAAACCTGGTTCTTTCGATAGAGAATCCTATGCTGTAGCCTGGCGCCACAACAATCTAACGGCATCTCCAGTAAAAATGACCAATATTGTGCTATCTCCAAAAGAATTAAATAATACTGCGACGTCCACGACACCGTTGAACAATACTGCGAAATAACCCAAATAATTAAGCAATACTGCATCTCCACCAGCACAGATCACTACCGCGTCATCTCCAAAGCAAATTAACAAAATTTCAAGAAAATTTATGAATACTGCTGAATGAAAATTACTGCGGCATCTCCAAAATACGGAACACTAGTGCGCCATTGTCGTCAGCAGTGAAAAATTCTTCGGAATTAACTATACTGTGGCAAATTTACAAAAACGGAACATTACTGCGTCATCTGCAAAAAATAACAATACTACGATATCCCCACAAAGACAGACCAAAAATAACGAATCATTACCACAATAGAACAATCCTGCGGTATATCCAACTGGACAGAACAATGCTGCGGATCACCTACAAACACGAAAAAATCCTGCCTCACCTCCGACAGAATTGAAGGATATTGTGACATCTCCAACATATATGAAGTTCCTACAATATCTCCGGCAGGACTGATTAATACTGCGGTTCTCCACAAAGACGAACCAATACTATGTCATCTCCAGCAATAAAATCCAACACAATCATTCGGTATCTTTGGCACGATTGAACAATACTGCGGCTTGTCCACAAAGACAAACACATACTCTACCATCTCCGACAGAATTAAGGCTTCTCTACCAAGACAGACCAATACTGTTGAATCACAAACATAATTGAACTGTACTGCGGCTTCACTACAAAGACGGACCAATACTGTGTTATCTCCGACAAATTGAACAATACTGTGGCATCTCCATGAAGATGGACCAAAACTGTGTCATCTCCAACAGAATCGAACATCACTCCAGTATCTCCGGCAGGTCTGAACAATACTGCGACGTCTCCACAAAGAATGACCAATACTGTGCTATCTCCGACATAATTGAACAAACCTCCAGTCAATACTGCGGCTTCCCTACAAAGGCGGATCAGTACTGCGTCACCTCCGACAGAATTAAACAAACCTTCGATATCTCACGCAGGACTGAACAAAACTACGGATTCTCCACAAAAAGGACCAATACCATGTCATCTCCGACATAATTGAACAAACCTCCAGTCAATACTGCGGCTTCCCTACAAAGGCGGATCAGTACTGCGTCACATCCGACAGAATTAAACAAACCTTCGGTATCTCACGCAGGACTGAACAAAACTACGGATTCTCCACAAAAAGGACCAATACCATGTCATCTCCGACATAATTGAACAAACCTCCGGTATATCCGACAGGACTGAACAGTACTGCAGATTATATACAAAGACGTACCAATACTACGTCATATCTGACAGAACTGATAAATACTGCGTCTTCTTCATAAAGACGGACCAATACCGTGTCATCCCAGACAGAACAGAAAACACCTCAGATATCTCCGGTAGGACTGAACAAAACTGCGGCTTCAACACATTTGAGAATAGCACATTTTTATGTTAGATTATCCCATATATTTATGAGTAAATTCAAAGTTCAACACCTGATAACACAGACAATACATGTACAAATCATAACACATTTGGTTTTATGCAACGGTGTGTACAAGAAGATGTAATTTAATTAATACAAACAATTTTGACACAAGTTTGAGTTTGTGACATTCAAATAACCTTCAAAATCGAGGGTGGCATCCACATACGCCTATTTTCTTATCCCTTGTGTGATGGATCTAACAAGAATTACTGCCATTAACAAAAACTTGCAGTTATAAGTATAACGTCACATGTTGGCTAACCTACTGTCTGTGGAAAGGCATAATTTTGAAAATTCATCTTTTGACGGTGACCTTGTTAGTGCACCATGATATAACTGCATGCCATAACACATTTTGACGGGGATACAATACGCTTTCAAACAGTATATAACACGGCCTAGTGTAGGTAGATAAAGCAGCTTAGCGCCACTTGATAGCTCCGCGTCGTATCCCATATTTACGGCGAGACAGTTGGCTTTCCAACGGTATAGTACATCGCCATGAATAGATAGGTATACGCAACCATTTGTATTGCATGGCGTTTGCGGGATGACACTATTTTGAACATTTATAACTTGACGGTGACTCTGTTTGATCGTCGCTCCTCACCAACTCCCTCAAATGACAGTCCATGTTATATCTCATTTTGACTGGGAGAAATGGTTCTTTCACACAGTGTATGATACGTGCAAATAGATGAAGTAATTGCAGGGTCATTGTAACAAACGAATCGAATATTCATCATTTCACGGTGACCTTGTTGGCCCTTAGCTCGACTCGTACCATATCAAGTAATACTTCCATGTCGTACACAATTTGACGGGGAGACAATAGGCTTTCCAAAAATATATGAATTGGCCATCCTGTAATTAAATAAAGTAAATATGCGACCATTGTAATGTTAAGACGATTGCGGAAGCGCGCAATTTCGAAAATTCATTATTTGACGGTGACCTTGGATTCACGCTCTGCACCACTTGGTAGTTATACGACAGGACTAGTTGAAAAGGGGAGATGTAGAGCTTTCAAATGATATAACATTTGGGTGTGTATGGGGGGAGGGTCATTTAAATCGGTCCGATAGTTGGTTCTACCGCTCGCCTAGTAAGATTTTCTGATTGGCTGATTCGTTACCAATAGACGCCACATGAAAAACAAAATGCCAAACCATTGACCTAGAAAAGTACTTTTGTGTTTACTTCAAGTACAGTCTTTTACTTTGTAATTGGACTTCAAGTACATTTAAAAAAAGTACTTTTACTTTTATTTGAGTAGCTTTTTTGTTGGTCAAGTACAACATAAATGTACTTAGACCAGCTATGTAGCATGGATACTAGAAGAGGGTGAACAGCCAAGAATGGAGAGAGAGAGAGAGAGAGAGAGAGAGAGAGAGAGAGAGAGAGAGAGAGAGCTATATATATATACATATACATGTATATATAAATATATATATATATATATATACATATATATATAATCGGGTAAGATGATCAATTCTTCTTTTTCCCCTTGCCTCTTGCGCAGTAGGACCACGTCACTTAATTAGTTGCTTCTTTTTGTTGTTGCTAACTCTCGTCTCCTCTCTCGCCCTCTCTCTCTCTCTATCTATCTATCTGTATATGTATATATATATATATATATATATATATACATATATATATATATATATATGTATATATATATATACACGTCAACGACACGGAAGGTATATAATAATAATACAACTTATATTGCGCCTAAATCCTTGGAAATCAAGCTCAGAGGCGTATCACGACAAAAGGGTCAGTTATAGTCTAAAAACCGATATACTGTATTCATGTTGTGAACAGGTGGATGGATACGCCAGGCAGCTATGGTAATAAGCAAGGTTATAGAGGTATGTTTTAAATAACGGCGGAATTGTTTAATATCAGTCTAACACTAAAAGATTCGAACGAGTTGGTGCAGCAACAGAAAATGCGGTATTAATCTAAAAAAGCTCCCCATGGCTTACTATAAGTAAGCCCCTCCCCCCTTTTTTATTTTTTATTTCTGTTTCATTTTATTTCTCCCTGTGTCACGCGCGCGTCGACGTCGAATAATTGTAAAATATGACTGCTCGATATAAAAGATTTGAAGATTGAAGACAAAGTTTCATTCTAAGCCGCCAGTACAATATATCAGCTCATCTTCAGCATCAATTAGCGTCGTTCTGCGCGCATACGTCACACATCGTTTGTTTTCTCGCAGTCGTACCTACGTCTTCGTCACTGTTGAGCGATTAGTCGTCACCGGAAACTGCGCAGTTTGTATTACTTGAGTGAGGCTGCGCAGGCAAACACATAGAAACTACAATTCTTTCCCATACAATACACTTTTCGTGAGAGTTTTATAGTTTTGTTGGTACAACCAAGCAGCCTATATACATAAAACATATTATACGATGATAATGGTAAAACAACACACGAAAATCATAAGCGGGTGGCCTGGTGGGCACGTGCCTCCATTAAGGTGTACTTTTCTTAATGCAATGAAGTATCCATAATTTATGTTTTAACATTTGGATCTTCTAAAATGTTTCCAACAAATGATCTCTGCCGGAACCCAGAACTGTTTGCCCCCGGCACAGATCTATATATATATATATATATATATATATATATATATATATATATATGTATATATATATATGTGTATATATATATATATATCAGCGGGAACTACAAATGGTAATATTTTCTGATTGGCTGATTCATTACCATTAGCCGGCATGATGACCATTATCCAGGTGGCGTACAAGCTGCAAAATAATATGTCAAACTATTAACTTAGAAAAGTACTTTTATGTTACTTTAAGAACACTTGTTTAATTTTTACTTCTACGTCAAGTACATTTTTAAAAAGTTATTTTACATTTACATCTTTTCTTGGTACTTGTTCTTTTATCCAATCTGCGGTAGGACCGCTGTCATTGCGGGTGGGTGCTGGCGTCTGGCACCGAGGGAGTTGTGTTTTGTATATTGTATGAACACATTTAACAAAGGATAAGCCAACTCATCTTACGGAAGAGATTATGTGGCAGTATTTGTGCGGCTAGATTGAGGTGATCATCTTTATGGCGCCACAGGCACTTCAAGACAATTTCTAATCATAACGCAACCTTAACCCTACAAAAAAAACACTCACTCCGCCCATATTAAGCCTGTGGTATTTACCCGGACGCCTCCTAGGAATAGTAATCCCGCACCCGGATGCACACATTTGTGAGGATTACAGTCTTGTCAAACAAACAGGAATGGAACATTAACTCGATTATATAATACGTAGTTTCACTGCGAACAATTCGAAGATTTTCCCAAGGGGCCGTCCTGCACCAGGTTACCGTAAGCCTGTCATGGTCTTTATAAACTAGACCGTTTGGACGCATCTACCCTGATACAAAAGTCAATTATTATTAATTGATCAGCGTGTTGTCGGCTGTGTGACATCTAATTAGGCTATGTATTCGGTACGCAAATATATAATAGAAATTCGCAATTATTAGTTTATAAATTAGTTAAATTAGCTAAAGTAGTAGATGTTATTCAATGTTAGGACACTGACCTTCAGTGAAGCACTGACCCTGTCGCGGTGGAGCGTCAGTAGTGTCCCAACAGCAAGCCTACACCCACACAGGGACGAACAAACCAAAGGCATCAGTTACGAAAGACGGTCTTTGGCCTACGCTCACGTACGAGGACATTTGACCAATATTAGACGTAGCAAAACTGGCTTGATTTGGCCGTGAAGTACGGAAATTTTTGAACTGGCCTTTTTGAGCTGTGTACTATTCAAAATCCTATTTTGCATAGGCGTATTCAGTTGGGCTGGGATCCGTACCCCATAGACCTCTATAATTGTTCGGCGCTACGCCTGCGTTAGAGTGGTGTGCCCTTGACCTGTTGAATGTGTCACCGTAGACCTGTTGAATGTGTCACCGTAGGACTTTTGAATGTGTCACCGTGGACATGTTGAATGTGTCACCGTAGACCTGTTGTATTGTCACCGTAAACCTGTTGAAGTGCCACCGTAGATCTGTTGAATGTTTCACCGTATTATAAACCTGTTGAATGTGTCACCATAAACATGTTAAATTTGTTACCGTAGACATGTTGAATGTACCGCCACGAAAATTTTTCAACAGCACCCCTCTCTTGATCGTCTTACGATGTCATCTGCCGTGCCTAGTCGTGCTGAAGCTGGGGCTCACACCATCCTATATATAAACTTCGTATATATATATACACACACACACCATCATATATAATATATATGTGTATATATATATACATATATATATATATATATATATGTATATATATATATATAGGATGGCGTGTATATATATATATATATATATATATATATATATATACGAAGTTTGGTTCGGCCACTAGAATTTTAATGAACTTCAACGTTGGTGCAAATGGAGATTTGGCCCCCCAGACTACCCTCTCTGGCATCGCCACTGTACATGGTACAAAAACTGCAGATTCTTAATTGAAATAATTATGTATGTTACTTTATTATAAGTATGGCCAATTGTTTAAAAACCATTTCCATTCACCATTAAACTCATCATCTGCAGAGTTAATCAACACTCAATTGGATCAGAGAGAACAGCATATCGGGTACAAGTACGTAAGTAAATCTAAATAACTACCTTGTTAAGTATTGCATTCAGTAGATCAGAGGCCAATGGATCAAGGAAGCCATCGAACTTAGATAAAGGCGAGTGAACATCGATACCCGGGAGATGGTCAGATTTTCCCCAAATTTTGCAAAATTAATAAATTATTACATAATAAAATATACTGCTATATTGTCAACATTCTAAGGAACATGACCACAGAAACGCAGCAACTACGCAAAGGGACGATCTACAGTTTTGAAATGATTTTTAACGTAAGGACTACTGGGGGTTCATGTGACATTTTGGGTGCATCTTAACAGAAAGTAAGCCTACGCTTTCTTTTAGATTTAGCAAATACCTATTAAATAATTCTCTCCTCCATCAATAAAAGTTAGAATTGCTTTGTTTTGGGGGGTGCGTTTTGTTACTATTGAACTAATACAAAACATGATAAGGTGCATCCTGTGACTATTGAGAATTAATACAAGACATGACAGGGTGCGTCTTGTGACTAATGAACAAATACAAAACATGATAGAGTGCGTCTTGTGACTATTGAATTAATACAAGATATGATAGCGTGCGTCTTGTGACTATTGAACTAATACAAAACATGATAGGGTGCGTATTGTGACTATTGAACTAATACAAAACATAATAGGGTGCGTTTTGTGACTATTGAACTAATTCAAAACTTGATTGTGTGCGTCTTGTGAACAGTGGTCCCAAGACGCCAAAGTTCCACCAAAAAACGTTTTCTGTCATAATTTTGAAAGTAAAAAAGTGTATTTGATTATTAGCATGGTCTCTTGGGTTATACAATGCATCAAAGTTAAGTGGATGCGTTATAGGCACTTTCTGCTTACTTCCGCCGATACAGTTGCATGGAGACAGCGTTAATCACTAATGTAAATGCACCTAAAACGTGTTTTCAATATGCCTAATGGGTTATGAAACCGGGCTTTTGTTGTGTATCGTTACAGGCAATGATTGTTTCGCAATTGCAATTTGTCGGACGAAACAAACCTACTAACATTTACAGACGAACTAATGTCATCGTCGAAGCGATAATGGCAGGAAATTGGAAACTTTCAGGAATTCAGACGCAATATAAATGGTAGTACCATAATGCTGTTACTTGATGCCTTGTGGCGTTCTCATGCTCTGGGTGGCGATCTTGTTAAATGAAAGCCTGGCTGGTTGTAGAATGTTTCATTTTTGACACAGACCTACAGTTGATCACAACTAGAACCGACCAGTAACTTGATGTATGGCTGCAAAATATGCAAATTTTTTTAGCATTGCAAGTCTTTCTCCTTCGAGACACCGATGTCGGTCCACGCGCCTCTTTCTGTGGTTAGTTGTTTCCTTTGATTACTGGCCTTTGATTCACCAATTGGTGATGTAATTAAAAAAAGGCCACAAAGATAGTAAATATTACAGTTTCTTTTCTTTACTGTTTCAGTTAATGTTACCACTGCTATAGCAGCTGCGAGAAATGCGTTTAATTTATGACAGCACAAATTAATTGGTCTTGGAAACAAGTCAAAAACTGTAGTGGTGATAATTGCGGTCCATTGTAATGGTTTGTGAATAGTGGCTCCACGGGTGGGTCACTGTAAGCGTATGTGTAATAATGGTAGATGAAGATAATTAACTTGTTCAATTATCAATAACATTTAGTAAATATAAAAATAAATACACAAAAGTCAACATGGATAACACAATTATTTAAGTAATGAAAGCTGTAAATAAAATCCTGTCACGTATGAACACTTAGTTAAAGCGTCATCTAGTATACAAGTCTACAAGATGCTCTTCATCCTACAGACATACATCTACAAACTTAAACTGCATTGTTAAAATGCATTCACAATGCAAAGTGAGTCAACTATGAATTCAGTTACCATGGAAAACATTTTTGTTCTAAAAACAAACGATTGTCCTAGGCTTCTTTGAAACAAATGATGGTATATTAAGATAAAAGTTACAAAACATGTTCCAAGAATAAAATTATTATTGCAGTTTTGCATAAACAATATACAATTACATTTATTTCAAGGAATAATAGCTTAATTTTTATTAGAAAAAGCAAAGAAAACATTGAGGTCAAAATACATTAAAAACCCTTATTTGTTAATGTTATTACAACATGCCTATATATGGTAACTGACATGTGGTATTAATTTTAAACCAAACATTAACATGTCACCAGCAAACAATTTAAAATGTAACATTACCTTATAATCTTATAATAATATAATTACAAAACAGCCAATTACATATAAATAAACCAACCAATCAGTTAATCACACAATACTTCAAATGCTGTTTTTGAAATCCATAGTTTAAACAGTAACTTTTTAAAATACATTTTGAGAAACATTAAATAAGCTAAGGTTGTTTGCAAAGATACTGATGAATAAAAATATAAACAGACTGTATTGCTAAAAAGTAATTCTTTACTATCCTGCAGTTTGTACAATCAACATAACAAATGAAATACCAGTAACACTTTCTTGATCTTTCAAAAAAAACACTCAACACACTGGATCACATAACCTTAATGACAGTGATGTAAAACAAGTATAAAATATGGTTGGAATATATTATATGTCACTTGACCATAGGTTTGGCCGTGCCGTGAACGTTCAAGTGGGGACTGTATGATATAATGAATATGGTGTTGTTTTCCTTAGTTGTATCCTTTTATGTGCACAATGTGCTGCTTAGAATTGTGAATAATAATTAATTTAACAAACCAAAAGTTGAATGTGTGCAGGTAGGCGGACATGATAGCTATCTGTCCAGAACCCGTGCAGACCACTGTCATGTGACAGTAGAGTAGGTACAGGACAATAGGTTGGACTTGTACTGGTCCTCACTGCAAATTCCCAGATGTCACGATAAACGTAAGCGACATTAAAAAAACCCATCGACTACCAACCAGAGACAACCGCGACAACCGCGACAGCCGCGACAGCCGCGACAGCCGCGTCAACCGCGATAACCGCGATAACCGCGACAACCGCGACAACCGCGACAATCGCGACAACCGCGACAACCGTGACAACCGACGCCAAGAAAGACCAATGGTCGTAAAATTTGCGACTCATAACAAAAAGATGAAACCTACTCTGGTCGAAAAAACCTTAAAGGCACCAACGTTTACATGAACGAACTGATAACAAAAAACGTGCTGAACTATATCGCTTCTGCATCAGCAACATCAAGGAGAGAAAAACTGTGTGGACGAAAGATGACATCTCTCAAGTCTTTGTCAGAGTGGATGAGCAAATCGTTCACGTGAAAACAAAAGAAGACGTAAGGGCCTTTGTGTGACTGTGAGAACAATGCATCAATGTTTGTTACCTGGCTATCATCAGGCACTATCTTCTTGTGTGACTGTGCAAACTATGTATCAACACCAGAGCGTTATCTGGCTATCATCAGGTATTTTTAATTGAAACTGACTACGTCTAAATGGAACGTCACTTGCATAATTTACTGTATGCGATCTTTACTTTTTTGCTTTTTTATCATTTGTGTTTCTTTTTGAAATGTTCAGTTACACATTTTTATTTATCTCAATTATGGTAAGTTTAAAATGCACTAATGGGGAGCATGCGAGATCTCCTTTAAATGTACTATTCAGACGCATGCGCGTTATATGTTATTCTGTCAGGAATTTTGCCCGTAATGGGAGGAAGGGGGACAACGTATAGAAACTGCAAGAGGATGGCGATCAACGCACTAGTTGAGCAGATGTGTGAAGAAGAGGGGGTGGGATTCACAGATTTATGGGGATACTTTGTTGGGAGGGAAGATATGTACATGAGAGATGTCCTCCATCTTAGTGGAAAGGGGGCAGCAGTTTTCTCAGAGAACCTGCTGCGATCTGTTTACAGTGGGACAGGTTGCATCTATTTAAACTAGATTCGCAGGGGGGACTCACAGAAAAGCCTGAAAATGGAGGCATAGATAAAGACAGCACAAATAAATCAGCAAATAACAGTCTGGAAAACTCTTCTGAAGCTGGATATAAATGTGTTTGTTTAAATGCAAGGAGTATAGTAAACAAAAGAAATGAACTAAACATTATGGTAGAAGATATTGACCCTCATATAATAGGTATAACCGAATCCTGGACCACCACCGATATATCAGATGCTGAATTGGGACTGACAGGATATGTAATGTTTAGAAAATATAGAATAGGAAGAAAGGGAGGTGGAGTTATTTTATATATTAAAGAATCTATTCAGGCTAATGAAATGAAATTAGAAAGAGAAGCAGATTGCGAAGAAGCTGTTTGGTGTAACATAATTACAGGAAACTCAACGTTAACAGTTGGGTTAGTTTATCGAAGTCCAAACATAAGCATAGAAGAGAATGAAAAAATACAAAACGCTATAAGGGAAGTAAGCAAACGGGACTGTATTATTATGGGGGATTTTAACCACGGGCATATACAATGGAAATCTCTACAGAGTATGGGGAGTGAGGACCATAAGTTTTTAGTTTTAGTTCAAGATACATTCCTTTCTCAACATGTGCTAGAACCAACCAGGGTGAGAATGTGTTAGACATAGTTTTGTCCTCACAGAATGAATTAGTTGACAATTTCAAGATATGTGAGCCACTGTGGAGTAGTGATCACAACCAGATACATTTTACCATCAAAGTAAAATCAGAAAGGAATAGTAAAAAGCAGTATAGGAGACATTTCCACCAAGGAAGGTATAAGGACATGTGGAAATATTTAGCAAAGATAGACTGGAATAACATACTGAAAAATAAGACTGCAACAGAATGCTGGAATATATTAAAGAATGAAATTAAGTGCATAATCGATAAATTTGTACCCTTCAAAAAACAAGGAAAACGGTCCAAAAAGAAACACTTATCGAAAGAAGCCATTAGAAAAATTACGTATAATTAAATGATGTGGAAGTCATATAGATGTACTGGAAATGATGAAGGCTACAACAGTTATAAAGAAGCACTTAACCAAGCTACAGCTGAAATTAGAAATTCAAAGAGAAGCTACGAACAACAATTAGCTAGTAATATAAAACATGACAGCAAGAGTTTTTATGCGTATGTTCGAAGCAAACAGAAAGTTCAAGATAAGGTCGGTCCTCTAGAAGATAGTGCTGGAAATATAATATCAGAGGGATTCTTAATGGCAGAAGACCTGAATGAGTACTTTAGTTCGGTGTTTACCAAGGAAGATATTAGTTCACTGCCAGTACCAGAGGCTAAGTTCAAGGGGGCAGATTCAGACTATTTAGGACAATTAATTGTAACCCCGGAAATGGTAGCTAACAAAATAAGGGCTATGAAGGAAAATAAATCACCTGGAGTGGATGGTATTCCAACCAAACTACTATTGGAAATTGTAGAACAAATTAGCGTACCGTTTGCAACAGTTTTCAACTTGTCATTAGAAGAGGGAGTGGTTCCTTTAGAATGGAAAGAAGCAAACATTATACCGTTATTCAAAAAAGGTTCGAGAAACAAGTCAGAGAACTATAGACCAGTGAGTTTAACATCAGTGATTTGTAAATTATTAGAAATACTAATTAAAGATCACATGGTGGATTTTCTTGTTAAACTAAACTTGATAAACCCATCTCAACATGGTTTTTTTAAAGCGAGGTAATGCTTAACAAATATGTTATGTTTTTGGGAAGACATCACTAAGTGGGTAGATGAGGGATGACCAGTAGATATCGTCTACTTAGATTTTCAAAAAGCTTTCGACAAAGTACCACATCAAAGATTACTGCTTAAACTAAAGGCCCATGGCATAGGAAATGGTATAATAAACTGGATAGAACAATGGCTGATTGACAGAAGACAACGTGTAGTAGTTGATGGGGAGGCTTCAAACTGGAAATCGGTATTGAGTGGGGTACCACGAGGATCAGTATTAGGACCTATATTATTCTTAATATATATCAACGATCTGGATGATGAAATAACAAGCAAGGTGTTGAAATTTGCGGATGATACAAAAGTGTTTAGAAGGATTAAAAGTGATGGAGATAGACAGCATTTACAAGATGATCTTGACAGGTTGATCAAATGGTCTGAAAAGTGGCAAATGCTGTTCAATTTTGGGAAATGTAAATGCCTCCACACAGGACATGGGAACGAAGAGGTAGAATATACAATGGGGGGTACTGTACTAAGTACTACTGTAAAAGAAAAGGACTTAGGGTTAACAATTAGTGCTGATATGAAGGTTTCAGAGCAGTGCGGAATTGCAGCTTCAAAGGGAAATCAAATCCTTGGATTAATTAGGCGAAACATAACGTATAAGGAAAAAGAGCTAATAATACCGCTGTACAAAACAATAGTTAGGCCTCATTTAGAATATTGTATTGAAGAGTGGAGGCCATATCGCAGGAAGGACATAGATATGCTAGAAAGAGTGCAGAGGAGAGCAACTAAAATGATACCAAAACTGAGAGTTCTTAGTTAAGAAATACGCCTAAAAAATGCGGTTTAACAACACTAGAGACCAGGAGATTGAGAGGAGATCAGATAGAAGTGTTTAAAATATTGAAGGGTTATGAAAATATTGATAGAAATATTTTTTTCTCAGTTAAGAAAGATAGAAGGACTAGAGGACATGAACTTACATTAGCAAAGGAGCAGAGTAGATTGGATATAAGAAAGTTTTCATTTTCACAAAGGTCTATAAATGAATGGAACAGATTACCTGCTGATTGTGTGGGTGCTAGTAGCGTGAATATGTTTAAAAATAAAATCGACACATACCTCAGATGGGCGGGATACACATAGATAAAAAGGTCGGACTCTCGATAGGCCAAAGAGCTTCCTTGTCCACCTGCCACCTAGAGTTAATTCTATGGGTGGCAATCTTGTTAAATATTGTTAAATATTGTTAAATATGCCTTTTATATGTAATTTTGCAAAATGTGTTTTGTTAACAGTAAAATTATTCTTGTCATGCTGTTTAATTTGATTAATTTGACAAGCAATCTTTTATTTTAAATATGATCAATATTGAATGTTTGTTAAGAAGTTACGGTGGTATAGACAATAATTCTTTAAATCATATTTTAAGAATATATACAAATGATGAAGATGGTGAATTAAATCTATTTCACCAGTCACCATATTTTAATGATGACGACTTAATTAATCACATAAAAACAAACGGGACAAATTTAAAATACTAAGTCTAAACTGTCATGTCTAAACGCAAAAAATTACTAAATTGTTATTAAGCTAGACATACTTAGAAACAATAATTGTAAAACCAACGGTGATTCTGATACTTCCTTATTACAAATTGATGGTTACAATTTAATGTCACAAAGCAGAACATGTAATAGTCATGCTGGCCTAGCAATATATCATGGTAATTCAATGTCAAATGACCCATTTTTCGTATCAAATGAGGCATTTTTTGCTTAAAAGTAAAAAAGAAGCCCATTTCTGTTAAGAAAAGTAATATTTTATTTTAAAGTTAACTTTGAAACATAATATATTCTGTCAAATATTTAAAATATCACAATGTTATGATCTTTTCATCTAAATTTTACTGTTTTACTGTGTGGTTAACTTTTCTAACAACACTTATTTTTGTAATATTTTCAACACAGTAACAATCGTTGATAATCAATTTAGATAATACCTCTCACACGAGAACCAAAATGACTGGTTGTTTGTAAGGCAGCAGTGCTTAATAAACATCTCAGGCCACACCAATTTCATTGTTAGGATTACGGATTGTTGAGACATTTTTTTTAGGGAGGAGGGCGGAATAAAAACTAAAGTCATTGCACGAGAAAGGTGTTTTGTGTAAATACTTGAATTATCATATGAGCCATACAGTTCATTGCTAAAAGAATTATTTAGCTTTGTATCAAAACTTACTAGACACGTGCTTTTATGAAAGCTAATAAGTTTAAGACTATTAGTATTTAGAATAACAAGTACTGACAACAAGATTGGCAGATGCCATTATGTTGTGTTAACATTACAGCCTTCAACGTGTAGATTAGAGGTAGGACATATATTGCTGTGATAATATTAATTTGACTAGCATAATTAGGATTTTATTGTAGTACATCCAAATGTAGCTACATTATTCTATTCCGAAGTAATGCAATGCGATGCAGACTATGCAGGCATTGAAGAGTGTGTCTACATCCGTTTTCCTAGCGATGTTCAGATTTTTGCATGTAGACAGAATGAGTTGCGCGTTAAACATGCGCACGTTACTGGTTTCGCCTGTGCTGCGCGTTGGCAGTTCATTTTCTTTATTGCTATGTTGCATCGTGTGTTAAATGTCAGCCTTCGGGCTGCCATTTCGCTTCATTTCGGTGGCATTGTTGGGATGACATAATTATTATTGTACATATTCATTAACTGGCATGTAAATGTGTCGTTTATGCTGTGTTCGTTCTTCTTAGTGACTACAATTGACTGAATCAAATAATTCAGACGATTTCACGCAATTAGTGGAACAAATATATAGCTACCAAACTAATAATGTCATACAATTGTATGCATACATTATATATATATATATACATATATATATATATATATATATATATATATATATATGTGTGTGTGTGTGTGTGTGTGTGTGTGTGTGTGTGTGTGTGTGTGTGTGTGTGTGTGTGTGTGTGTGTGTGTGTGTGTGTGTGTATGTGTGTGTGTGTGTGTGTATAAATAAACCGATTATTATAATGTAAGTATAATATGACATGATATTTATACCATTCCTTGTAAAGAAACTAGAAACGTGCCAAAAAGCATGCTTCAATAATATAATCACTGATGGGCAATGGGAATGTTCCATGCCGGGTCATCTGCATTAAGTGGAACATCTATGCTAAAAACGTGTTGTCACATGTCAGGAAAATCTATCCATACTATTAAGTAATTTTTTCCACAAATAATTGTCTTTTAAATAATTTGTTGACTAATTAATAATTTCAAACCTTCCTTTTAATACTTCCCAGAAAACCTGAAATGGTGTTCGAATGAATAAGTATGCTGGTGGTGAAGTTTAAAGAATATAAGAACCTAGCTTTATTACATGTGTGCATTCAGCAGCAGGTTATTACATTATCTGAAATATGCATGAGTGTCTATATACAATACTACAAGGAACAGTGCCGGGGAAAAGAAGACAGGGAAGACGAGGAAGAGATTTTCAGACAATATTGCAGAATGGACTGGGAAGACCTTCGCAGAAACTCAGACATTAGCAGACAACCGCGAAGACTGGCGTCGACTGGTGACACATTCAACAATGCAGCGCCCCTATGACCCAGGCGGGAGCTGTAGGTAAGTAAGTAAGTAAGTCTATATACACTGTTTGACGCAAATTTTGTTGATCTTTGTTTGGTAGCTTTGCATGGACATGTCACTTGGCTTGTACGACACATCTGTTGGGTCAATTATGTCCCTGCCAGTATCATCGCACAAATGTACACAAATGCACACAAATGTACACACATGTACACACATATCAGTAGTTGTATTATAAAAACACATACATGTATAAATAACATTAAATAAATAATTATTAGAAAAGTACTTGTAACGCCAATATTGACATCAATAGCACAAATATGACACCATGGTAACTTCTTATGTAGCACAGCAGCCAGCCCGCTGGAAATATCTGTTGATTACAAAGTTATTTATAGGCATCGTACATCATCTCGGACATATTCGCGTTTAACAATGTTGTGTCTTAGCGCATTTTTGAGCCCAAAATAGTGTTCCGGTTTGCATCAACATATGCTGCAATATGTACCATTGCGCATGTCTGAAACGTCCCCCTCTCGATTCCCTTGTCGATTCCCTTGTCGATTTCCTTGTCGATTCCCTTGTCGATTCCCTTGTCGATTCTCTTGTCGATTCCCTTGTCGATTCCCTTGTCGATTCCCTTGTCGATTCCCTTGTCGATTCCCTTGTCGATTCCCTTGTCGATTCCCTTGTCGATTACGTCCACCCAATCAGAGAATGAATAAACGATGGGATAGCGGAAATACTTTTTCGTCTTCTGCGCCGTTTTATCTTATGTGAAAACTAGTTTATAGGGAAAAGTATTGTATGGGACATGTTGACTAGCTGGAAATTTTTATTTTAAACATGGAGGAACTCAGAATGCATCTTTAATTACTGTCTGCATGGAATATGAACTCCCTAAGAGAATCGAACTTTAATTGAACAAGTAACTACGAAATATAATGGAGTTTGTTGATGGTGACTTGAAAGTTATGTGCCATAAATTATATGAATTTGGTAAAAATTAAATATAGTGTTGTTTTGTTGGAAAGGAAAACAGAAAAAGGGAGGTTGTTAACGTTGCATTCTTAATTAAACAACCACTTTAACATTTTAAAGAAAGTGTATGTAGAACATGACAATTTTTTTTTTTTAATGTAGTTATAATCGGAATCGTCACAGTGTTGATGGAATCGGAATTGAAATCAAACAAGTTAAGTGTTATCGGAATCAGTGATGTGGAATCAACCGAGGAATTTGATAATACGTGTTATCTACATGGCCTGCGAATCGAAAACCCTAAGCAAACAATGCTTGTAGGGTCTACGGTTAATAAATCTGTCAGAGTAAATACAGAAATATAAATATATAATGCTATTGTTGAGAACTTGAAACGACACAAACCAATAACATATTTCAACGAATTCCATTTGGCAGTATACATTTTGATATATTGCTCAAGTCCACTATTAGCATTAATTAAAACATTTCAGATAAGTGTTCGTACTGACTGAAACAATAGTTCAGGTTTTGAATGTTGAAAAAAGTGGTAGTGATTTAATTTTAAAAAGCTAGGAAAGTACAAAATATACTTATTTAATAATATCCCAAATTTAGTTTTGAAAATAAAATGTAAGATGACGTTTACAACGTTAAGAATATTTATAGGATCTTTAAAGGATATGAATGATTAAATAATTAGAATTTGGACATATTCAGAAGTATATGTTTTTGTTTAAAATCGACTGTTTCATTGTATAAATGAGCATCCATAGGCGAATCCAGTGGGCCTGGGGACACGTGCTCCATTACACCTTTGGAATCTGGCGTACCGGTAGACCTTTTTGAATGGGCCCACGTGACTGACCCCCTTGACCCTTAATTTTCGACATGTCGAGCCAGCCGAGCCAGTGCAGAAGCTGAAGTTACGGTAGACTCGATTATCCAGCCGCCGTGAGGTGGCAGCATTGGCCCGTCACAACGGACTGGAATATTAAAGGAAATAAAAATAAGGCATTAGCTAACAACCGTTTTCCATGTGTACACAAAGTTTAACATTCGAGAACATAAAAAAGACAAATACATTTGAAGCATGAATTCGATTTGAAACCCGTCTGTGTAGCGATCACGTGGTATCGTAACGTCACATACGACCCACACTCGCATCAGGCCGACCCTTTCATGCATTCAGAGCATGTTTACAATGATAGTTTTTTGGGTCTAAACGAACATCAGAATGAGTTATTGTGCGATATTCCGATGTCATACAAACACTAGTCATCATAGAGGAATGCGAATGAGCCTTCAAGCCGACTAGGTATCGCCGAGCTTGGGCTCGTTTTCAGAATAATTATATCGAATGCAACCAACGGGAGATAATCTACACCAATATGCATGCATAGCAATCATAGATCGTATCCAGCTACAGAAAGTAACGTGTATAATCTCATAACATCACTAGAATATCGATGTAAAGGAGGAGTTGTACAATTTATCATAACAACTTAAATCAGTGAGCAAATGTCATCCTGCTAGCTCAGTAGGTAAACGCGTTTGTTCCTAGGCATTTATTTTGCAAACGGGCGACGCAGGTTCAATGAAAATATGGTAATTATATATAACGATGTTTCTAAATGTTATTTATCCAGACACATCACCATTTGTTTTCACATATATAATTACAATATATTACCGTACAATATATATATATAATATTAATACATTATATATCCATTACATTATATTTGTTTCGATAAATAAAATTTAATAAATATAATTCCCACATTTTAATTTTTGTGGCGAATAAATAATTACTACAAAAAATATAAAAATATTTACAAACAATGCATCATAGTATAAAAATTATTTGGTTTATATTACTTCGTGAAAACATAAACAAAAAAGTGTAAACAAAATCAATGGTTTGGTGTCGGGTTTGAAAAAAGTAATGTCAAGGAACCAACGCGTTTACCAACTGAGCTAGCAGGACCGACAGAAATTCCGCTCACTGATTTAAGTTGTTATGATAAATTGTACAACTCTTCCTTCATACATCGATATTCTAGTGATATTATGAGATTATACACGTTACTTTCTGTAGCTTGATACGATATATGTTTGCTATGTATGTTTATTGGTGTAGATTATCTCCCGTTGGTTGCATCCGATATAATTATTCTAAAAACGAGCCAAGCTCGGCGAAACCTAGACTGTCCTAGTCGACTTGTAGGCTCATTCGCATTCATTTTGTTGAATAAAATTGGATTCATGTGGAACCGTAAGATAACTGTTTGTTCCTCTATGATGACTAGTGTTCGTATTGCATCGGAATATCGCACAATAACTAATTTTGACGCTCGTTTCGACCCGAAAGCTATCCTTGTAAACTTGCTCTGAATGCATGGAAAGGGTCGGCCTGATGCGAGTGTGTCATATGTGACGTCACATCTCGGCATCCCCAGATGTGCGCCAAAATATGCATCTTCGAAAATGTTCGGATGCACAGCATAAAATGTGGAATTTCTAATTCATTGAATTTAGTTTTTTGGCTTAGTCGACATGGAAATAGAGAGCAGTATGTAATATAATATCAATTCAAGCATTATATGCTTTATTCCCTTTACGCTCCAGCAGTTGTTACCGATAGGGGGCTTTACACCAGAATCGGATAGAGACGATGATTGGCTGTCAGGCCATCTATGAAATAACAAATTAAATGAGAATACACTTTTATCAGATAATACTATACTATAACAACTATTCAACATTAAATATATACTGAAACATATCACACACAAAATAAACCGACATTAAACTTTTTCGTAGTTTAATGCCTTTTAATCACATGCATATTCACTAGGTGGCAGCTCTCGTGGCATAACATTCAAAAGGGCCATTTAGAGCCAGACTATCGTTCTGGCGAAGTTACGCAGCGACGCGATATTCGGCTAAGCGAGACTAAAGTTGGCATTGTAACGTTGAGAATCGACTGTTTAAAAAGTAACTCTGCTAAGTATTAGTGTTAATGGTCAGCAGAATAGCACAGAGAAAATCGTGACCGACATAGCTAACTTGCCTGTATATAACCTTTAAATAATTCAAATTTGACATGGTCAGTTAGATTAAATATTGTAGAAAGTAACCACAGCTCTTGGTAAGCTGGACCTTAGCGCCTGTCATATAATGTGGTGCCATTTGCAGTGTACTTGTGTACTCTTGTGTGTCATTAGTATTATACATTTGTCTACACCTATATGTGTATTATTGTGTTTTTACAGCATTAGTCGTGACTGTCAGACGTACAGTGCATATATGCGTAATCTAGTCAAACTTGTCTTGGGTGACCGCTCTTTCTGCACAGCCAAAGAGGTCGCTCAAGACATGGCAGGTTTCTAGTTATTATTATAATGAGACTATAGTGACAGGTGCTCCAGTTGGAGTATATAGTAGTGACATAACTGACGATGTTTTTCAAAATCCGTGCGCCATTCTTCACTCACCACCAAGAGTCTTCGCTGGCTCCAGTCTTCAGTGTGAGTACTCTAGGCAGTTCCTCCAACCATCCTCGCGCGCCAGGGGTCGCTGCTGCTGATTACGTCAGTGCCAGCCAGCAGTACCCCCCGGCTGATCGCTTTGCGAAACTCTGAATTTAAGCTCAGCCTATGAAAT
>OZ023207.1:7575139-7605139 GCA_963995525.1 Escarpia spicata | reverse complement strand
AATAATCCGGACTATTTACATGGTCAGAACATCACAAAATTTCATCAGCGTCATCACCACTTTTTGTTGCATATTACATAATAAAAAACAATTAGGGCTACCGTTGACCTTTTTGACTTGTGAAAATAAAAAAATGCAGATTGCAAATAAATCACAAAATATCGAAATATTGAAAACAATCGTCTCAGTTCTAACTTTCGGAACATGTCGAAACTTTACCACACTATAGATGTATGTTCTCTCTCCCTCTCTCGCTCTCTCCTTCTCCCTCTCCCTCTCCCTCTCCCTCTCCCTCTCCCTCTCCCTCTCCCTCTCCCTCTCCCTCTCCCTCTCCCTCTCCCTCTCCCTCTCCCTCACTCCCTCTCCCTCACTCCCTCTCCCCCTCCCCCTCCCCCTCCCCCTCCCCCTCCCCCTCCCCCTCCCCCTCCCCCTCCCCCTCCCCCTCTCCCTCCCCCTCCCCCTCCCCCCTCCCCCTCCCCCTCCCCCTCCCCCTCCCCCTCCCCCTCCTCTCCCTCTCCCTCACTCCCTCCCCCTCCCCCTCTCCCTCCCCCTCCCCCTCCCCCTCCCCCTCCCCCTCCCCCTCCCCCTCCTCTCCCTCTCCCTCACTCCCTCTCCCTCACTCCCTCTCCCCCTCCCCCTCCCCCTCCCCCTCCCCCTCCCCCTCCCCCTCCCCCTCCCCCTCCCCCTCCCCCTCCCCCTCCCCCTCCCCTCCCCCTCCCCCTCCCCCTCCCCCTCCCCCTCCCCCTCTCCCTCCCCCTCCCCCTCCCCCTCCCCCTCCCCTCCCCCTCCCCCTCCCCTCCCCCTCCCCTCACTCTCCCTCTCCCTCTCCCTCTCCCTCTCCCTCTCCCTCTCCCTCTCCCTCTCCCTCTCCCTCTCCCTCTCCCTCTCCCTCTCCCTCTCCCTCCCCTCTCCCTCTCCCTCTCCATATCCATCTCCCTCTCCCTCTTCTGTTCTCTTGTTTTCGCTCTCTCTTCTCTTTGTTCTCTCTCTCTTCTCTTTTATCTCTACCCACCCTCGCTCTCTCACCCCCTCCCTCCCTCCCTCCCTCCCTCCCTCCCTCCCTCCCTCCCTCCCCCCTCCACCCCTTCCTCCCTTCCTCCCTTCCTCCCTTCCTCCCTTCCTCCCTTCCTCTCTTCCTCTCTTCCTCCCTTCCTCCCTTCCTCCCTTCCTCCCTTCCTCCCTTCTTCCCTTCCTCCCTCCCTCCTTCCCTTCCTCACTCCCTTCCTCCCTCCCTCACCGTCCCTCCATTCTTCATACCCTCCCTCCAACCCTCCACCCTCTCTCACTCCCTTCTTCCTATCCCCTCTCTCTAAATATATAAGTCGATTTCAGCAACAATATTGACGTTCAAATTTAAAAGCTATAATTATGTAACAGAATAATCATCAAAATAAACCGGACTATTTATATGGTCAGAACTTCACCAAATTTCATCAGCGTCATTACCACTTTTTGTTGCATATTACATAATAACAAACAATTAGGGCTACCGTTGACCTTTTTGACTTGTGAAAATAAAAAATGCAGATTGCAAATAAATCACAAAATATCTAACACATGTTGTTTTTCAAACCTAACGTCTTTAACCATAATTATTTCATGTTTTTTAATATTTAATTAGAATAATCATCATGGTCGTCATGACCAAGTTGAGTTTGACCTCAGGCACTTTTGAATGACAATTCTAAATATGGAAATTTCAAAATTTATCTTGAACATCTTCATACATATTTCTTCAGCGTTACAAACGTCATCACACTTCACCAGGTTTTTTCTGGTGTTAGTACGTCATATAATATTAACAAATATTGAGGTTACACGTTCTATTTCCTGTTTGATCTCAAAGGGAGATTGAAAGAAAATCAGTTTTTTTTTAAGAAGCTGGTATTAACGAGACGATATATACTGGTTTACTGTTTAGCCAATTCATTACAAACTCACTAGGTGTATGTGCGTGCACGGCTGCGTATTGGGTACTTGTCCAATTGGTTAGTTTTGACGGGAGGGAATTAGTTTAATGTATGGTCACATACATATGACTGCGACTACTTCGAGAAATTTTGCTTTACTGAGCCTGTCGGTTTCAAACATTACAAGTGACAAGAACAATCATTTTCGCATTCAGCTGAAATTCATTCAATCAAAAGAAAGTGTTTTATCCAGAAGACACTTCAATAAACAGTATATATTACCTGTTTGGTCTTTTCTGTGTGATATAAACTACACCGTGTTCAATTGCTATTCCGAATGGCGTCGCGGTTGTGTTGTAAAAGCGTGTCTGATTGCCAGAGTAGTCAGAACATGTTAACATTTTATCTACAACACAAACATGTTATATTCAGTGAAATACAGTGGACACATTTACAGAAAACACAATACACGCGCGCGCACAAGGACACGCACACACACGCACACACGCACACACGCACACACGCACACACGCACACACGCACACACGCACACACGCACACACGCACACACGCACACACGCACACACGCACACACGCACTCACACACACACACACACACACAAACACACACATACACAAGCATGCGTGTATACGCGTACAGGCAAACACACACATACACACGTATTCACTCATGCATACACACACGCTTACGCACAGGCGCACATGGACTGACGCACGCACACACACACACACACACACACACACACACACACACACACACACACACACACACACACACACACACACACACACACACACACACACACGCGCGCGCGCGCACACACACATACACACACATGTACACACGCACACACACACGCGCGCGCACACACACACACACAATCCACATTCCATTGAGTAAATCAACTCGAACGTACTAGTACTGGCCCAACATATCCTGTGGTTTTCGTAGTAATTGTCATTGGTGTTTTTGTCGTTGTTGTTGCTGCTGTAGTCGACAGCTAGTCCGGTTGGGTAATCGGAGCCCAATGACACAATCTCTGTGGTATCTCTTCCATCCAGGCTGGCTTTATAGATACCGGATGGCATAAATGTTGTGTAAAACAGCAGTCTAAAAGGAGATATCAAAACCATCAGATAACAATTATTTGGCACATTACGGAGAGAGTTTTGTTAGTATTTGTAGAAACAGGAACATGAAAGGAATGGTTTGTCCCAACGGCAAATCATAAATTATTGACGTATGTGTGTGAATGTACGTATGTGCCTACATACGTACAAGCGTAAGTAGTATGCACGTAGATACACTGACGCTCTCATACACGCGCGCACACACACGCATACGTCAATACGTACTTTATTTTATTTACCGTGTGTGTATGCATGTATTTGTAGTATGTACATGTGTACATAAGTGCGTATGTACGTATGTATGTATATATATATATGTATGTGTGTGTAGGCATGTATGTGTGTATGTGTATATGTATGTACGTTTGCATGTGTGCGTGCGTACGTGGGTGTATATACGTATGTGTGTGTATATATATGTGTGTGCGTGTGTGTATATATATGTGTGTGCGTGTGTGTGTGTGTGTGTGTGTGTGTGTGTGTGTGTATCAACATATGTATGACTTTGTATATGTGTATGTGTGTATGTGTGTATGTGTGTATGTGTGTATGTGTGTATGTGTGTATGTGTGTATGTGTGTGTGTGTGTGTGTGTATGTGTGTATGTGTGTATGTGTGTATGTGTGTATGTGTGTATGTGTGTATGTTTGTATGTGTGTATGTGTGTTTTCGTATACGTGTATGTGTGCCTATGTGTATGTTTGTATATACGTAAGAATGTAATCACGTAAGGGAAACTGGTGTAAGCCAGCCCACCTAACACAAATTAGGGCATGTGACAAAATTATGCAGTTATAGATAACTCGGCCGAGTCACTCTTTGCGATAGAATCGTACAGAAAGATACACGATGTGTGTCAATCGGACTGGTGGATTGGTGTAAAGTCAAAAAGTGAAGGCCATATAAATTCGAGACGCCCACTTGTCTGTTTACGGAAATGCCGGACAATTCTAGTAGCGACGAAGAGGAAGCCATTTTGCTATGTGCGATGGCTGTGCTTCAGCAAATAGAAGAAGAACAAAAACAAATGTGTTGTTGTTGTTGCTGCTGCTTCTGCTGCTGTAGTCGATAGCTAGTCCTCATGGGTAATCGGAGCCCATTGACACAATTTCTGTGGTTTCTCTTCCGTACAGCGTACACAGTATTCAAGAAGCACCAATACCATGACTACTGTACCATTTGTTTAAATAAGTACAGTATACACAGTATTCAAGAAGCACCAATACCATGACTACTGTACCATTTGTTTATATAAGTACAGTATACACAGTATTCAAGAAGCACCAATACCATGACTACTGTACCATTTGTTTATATAAGTACAGTGTACACAGTATTCAAGAAGCACCAGTGTAATGAATACAGCACCATGTGTGCTCATGCTCATAGGGAGGGTTGTACGATAGCTTAATATTAAACTTACACGTGACCACTTCGCTGTCGGTTTCACCACGACCCTGGCCAAACCCGTTCCCATACAGAAGACTGTTTCCTTCAGGAAGCTACGTTTAATAGATGTCGAAACTTTTAAGCAGAACATTGTGGCTTCCCCCGTGTTACAAACTACGGATGGTGATGTGGATGGTTGGTAAGTGCTTTTAATGAAGGACTAGCATCGCTCATTGATAAGCACGCACCATTTCATACTAAAACCATCACCCAACATCCAGATTGTCCATGGTAAACTGATGAGCTACATGAGGCTAAACATCTACGACGGAAGCTGGAACGACGATGGCAGAAGAATCGCCTGACTGTTAACCACCAGATATATAGAGACCATTGTGTTGTGGTGAACAAACTCATAAAACAAACCAGGATAGCATACTATTCGGAAAAGATCACTGCCTGCACCCATGACCAGAAGGGCATCTACAAAGTGGCGAAACACCTGCTTGGTGATAGGGGGTCTCCATCTCTTCCTCAAACGGCGTGTCCCAGTGAACTATGGAGAAGATACAAAACATCGGACGTGGCCTCCAGACGGACCAGGTGCATGGTGTTGACCAGGACGTTGACGCCTCATCTGTCACTACACCACTGGAGAGGTTTACTCGCGGTGTTGGTCACGCTCGATCGGTCAGCTGCGTTCGACACTTTCGATCACGGAATTCTGTTGCATTGTTTTGATAATTTATTCGGAATCTCCGGAGCTGCTCTCTGCTGGATAGCATCGTATCTCCACGACCTTTACCAGGTAGTGGTCGGGGATGGCGAGCACTCCGATCCAGTTCGCCTGGAACATGGTGTACTGGAACACTCGGTACTCGGCCCGAAGAAATACACCATGTACTAAAAACCACTGGGAGCCATTAACCGTCGGTATGGACTCTGTTATCACTTCTACGCGGATGACGCCCAGTTGTACATCTCGTTCTAGCCGAAGGACGGTGCAGCCCAAACAGAATCCATGGAACTCACTGAGAGGTGCTTCACGGACATTGAAAGTTACTGTGCGTGTTGGCGACACTGACATTACATCAGTGAACAGCGTAAAAAACCTGGGTGTTATCTTCGACTCTGCCATGAACATGGAACAACATGTGAACAGTGTATGTAGGTCTGGATATTATCAGCTCCGCAACATTGGGCACATTAGACGTTATCTCACAAATGATGCCACTCAAACACTAGTCAATCGGCTTATAACATCCCGTCTAGACTATTGTAACGCTCTGCTCAGTGGACAGCACCAGACATCAATGAACAAGTTACAACGTGTACAGAACACCGCGGCACGGATTGTAACCAGAACATCATGCTACAGCCACATCACACCAGTGTTGAGAAACCTGCACTGTTAATTATCGAGTGCAATTTAAAATCCTGATGCACACATATAAAGCCCTACATGGACAGGCTCCAGGATATATATCGGAGATGCTTAATGTGTACCAACCAAGAAGACCGCTACGATCCATGGATTCAATGACACTAGAAGTTCCAAGGGCTAAAACAGCATCTTACGGCGACAGAACATTTCAGTGTTCAGCAGCCAATTGTGGAATGCGCTACCGGCTCACATTCGTGAAGCAAAACACTGAACTTTTTCAAGAAGCTGCTAAAACACATTTATCACTGGCCCATTTTGGTGCTTAACTCTTTCTAGTCAGCTTTTGATACATTTTAAAATAGTATATATATATATATTCATCTTATTTTATCCAGTCTTCTATAATATTTCATTTTTATCATGTTATCGTTTTTATGCTCGTTTTTACTGTCTATGATTATTCTATTGACTGTGTACAGCCCTTTTGAGCAGATTCTTATGTATGAAAAGAGCGCTTTATAAGTTCGGTATAATATAAATAATAGCGATCTCTCAGGTCTTAGTGCAGGCCTCCCAGGATCATCATAACTATGTAAAACATGTACAAACTGTTATTCCACGCTGCATGTATATGTATGATGATCTAAACAAATAAATCCATTGTTCACTCTTCTCAGCGGTCAATAATGTTATTAAAATATATTTTGGCACAGTTCATACCAAATACTATGACAACGATAAAACAGTTGTATATAGTTAATGTGAACAGTTACCTGTTTTTCCAGTCCACCGTCAAGCCATTTGGCTTGCCTGTACAGTTGACGAGTATTGACCTTCCAGAGCCGTCCTCGTTGACGGCGATAATCTGCCTCTTGTTGAACAGTGACAGGTAGAGTTTGTTTTCTTGTGGCACCACGGCGAAGAACGCCACTACGATACCTGTCGATATATATACACTTTCATTCAATATATATATATATGTATATATAAAACATTATATATATATATATATATATGTCGATATATATATATATATATATATATATATATATATCGACATATATATATATATATATAATGTTTTATGCAGCTGCTGCTGCTGAAAGGACATAGCTGAAGTCATAGACTTATATGTTCCTGTGCCCTTCTCAAACTAAACAAAACTGACTAAATGCAACAGGAAAATAAATTACAAAACAATATCCACAACTCATATATCAACTTGTTACCATAATGCTTGTGTTACTGATACACGGGTTTAACTAAACATCATCTTCAATTAATAATTCACACATATGTAGAAAGTAATGACAACTTGAGTGTTTTTAAATTTTAAATTAAATATATGCACATATATATATATTATTGGATTATATGCCATGCATATATATATACATATATATATGTATATTTATATGTATATATATAATATTATATATGCAAATGTATATATAAAATATAATATATGTACACATATAAATATATATATATATAAGCAGGGTATATATCATCCAACAATTTATATATATATATACTTATATATATATATATATATATTTATGTGTGTATATATAAAATACTATATATACATATATGTACACACATATATTATAAACACACACAAACCACAAACACATACAGGCACAATACATGCACGCACGCACGCACATGCACACACACACACACACACACACATATATATATATATGTTATTTATATATATATAATTATATATATATATATATGTATATATATATAATTATATATATATATATATGTATATATATATTGCCCCACATAACAACTGGTGATCAAGCAAACCACAGTTAACTTGCCTAAATCGACGATGTAATTTGAGATGAGGCCGTCAAATGTTGTCCGTCTTATTTTGCCACTTTCACTCCAATAAACGATACCATTAACTTCGTCCACGGCGACAGCCCGATTGTATTCTATAAACACATTATATAATTATAAAGCAGTTACAAGTTCGTCTTGTTAGTAATGTAAAACATAATTTCAGTCTCAAACAACTTACCTATTATTTTTTTATTGCGTGTGTTTAAACGACATGAAGCCAAGTTAGTTTCGTTTTTTTTGGCATTCTGTAAGAACTCCAGTTTGGGTAATTTGACTAAATATGCTATTTTCCATTTGTCTGGTATGCCTCTTTTAGCGTAACTATTACATAGCCCCATCGTAGTGTATTTTGTACTTACATAACCCATTGTCTGTCATTATGTCTAACACCACGAGAAATTTAAAACCAACGATTCAAAACATGCGTGAGGACGGGACGTTTGGACACAAAGGTCACACGCGATATACACATAAATTATCTTTCAAAGAAAAAAACAAAATATACACTAAATGTCATGTCATGATGGTTTTATGCGTTGCCATAGCAGTCTTGTGTTGTGAAGTGAGAATGTCAATCTAGAAGCATTTCAGAAAAAAGGAAATTGTGCCTAGCAGTCAAACCCTTAAAACACATCAGATTTATTGTTATCATCTGCAAAATCATTATAAGTACAATTCTGCATATTCTCTTACATAGATCACAAAATTGGGTCTTGGCCCGAATTAGGTATGGTCCACTATATTCCACAAAACACTATATCACAAACATAATGCTTGAGTTCGCATATTTTTGTGAAATGCCGACGTTTTCGCACTCCTGCAAGTTCTTTTTTCAAATGCAATAATTACTACATGCATGAACACAATCAACAAAGCATGTATGCATGCATCAATGTTCCTGACAAATACAAATGCATAGCATTCAAGAAAACGTAATTCTAACACACACACACATTTCTAGCATGAGTAACGTTTTCACGGAGCTCTCATCCAAGAAAATAAGAACCGCATACACCAAACTACATATCATCAGTATCAAGCATGAAGTCAGTGTATCATATCACAGGGTGCAGGAGTGAAGAGAATCGTCAAGCGAAGAACGGAGGAGCTGAGGGAGGAGGTTGGTACCAAAAAAGTTTTGAAAAGAAGCCGGTGAGGAGTCGTCTAAAGTGGGTTGAAAGTGTGGAGCAAATAGGTGTAGCGCGGTTGGTAAAGAAAGTAGATAAACCTGAGGGTGGAATGTAACAGCAGGTGAGAAACGATATAAATTGCGTTGGGAGGATTGAGTGAAATGAGAGTTAGAGGGATTGTGATAGGAGTGGAGAACGAGAGCGAAAATCACAGGGTCAGGGGACTGGAAACGATTGGTAGAGACAACAGTGTGAGAACAGTGAGAGGAGGAGGAAAAAGAAACCGAAACCGAAACCAGTATCGAGGCAAGCCACACCTCGGACATGCAGGGAAAGAAGAAAAGAACAACAACTTACTTCCAGCAGTTATGAGTTCTGTTGGAGGACTGAATGCGGGAAGTGACGTAGTCGTGTCTACTGCAACCTTCAGGATCTTTTTATTTTGAACCACCACCAGAGCACTAGGGTAGTTGCTTCCTGCGGCTGATTAAACACAATACAATACACATGGAGAGTCATTTGCGAGTAATTCCTCAAATGGTGTACAATCTTATCAAAATACATATCTAACTACACCAAGTAAATATGGTGCATGATACAGCTGTCTAATATAGCGCTTGACCGCTTGTCGCCATATGTTTTGAAACAGCACTTGTTTTCTGAATAGTAAATCGACAAGGAACTTTGGCTCAATTTTGCATTATATTTACCTATTAAGAAATAAATAGTCAAAAACTACAAATACAAAGTGTTGCTATGATTATGATCGGCAAAAAATAGATTGAGTCTGTCGTGGCAATGCCAGATTGATTGGCCATTGCAGCCTACAGCGATGGATCGCTCACGTGACGATGTCCACCATTATCAGGCGAGTCTAATCTATATGGGCCATTCATACTCATTCAACTCTTGACCGAGTCGATCGTAGGACAGCATGTACGTATGAATCATCAACCCAGTCTTGCATTGTTTCAAGTATATCTTTGAACATGATAGTATGTCTGTCCACTCATTTCTGTATAATTCATTTTTGATTACATCAAGTAAGTTGACAAACTTCCTCGTACCAGATGGTGGACATTCGTGGAGTACTGCGATGCTCTGGAACTTGGAATTGTTGTAAGACCACATGTTGATGACGGTGCTGCGACCTGTCGCCAGATCCATTGCAATGACGCTATAACAAAACGTATTATCAACGACCAATTTGTTTACTTCTAGTGTTCGGATCGTGTCAAAACGTTACCACATTACATATTTGTACCAAAAAATCGTCCTAACAACTTTTCCACCGTTCAGAACTTCACTATACTCCATCAGCGACATTCGGCGTCAATAGCATGTCCTGTTACATTTTTCGCAATAACAACTACTACGGATACTGTTAAAGTTGTACGTGGTAATTCAAAGACTGCAAATATAGTCGTTGTCATCACACCGTTCAAACCTACACAACAATTTCATTATTTATTTCAGCAGAATAATCATCTTGAATGTCGTATACAATTAAACGATTGACCTTGACGTTTGGCATTTCCGAGTGACAATTCAAATACAACAAAATATGTCACAAACGTCGTCACAGTGATGTATTCAGCATGGTCAACTTCATTATATTTCACCAGGTTAATTATCTGGAGACAGTAGTCATACACATTACCAAATATTGCGGTTACAAGCTGTATTTTATACGATGCGCATTAGCGAGATTATCAATTTCCTTTAACATGCTGTTGTCAACGAAACGATCTACTGTTTGGACAGTTTATACTTTATGCGTGAGTGCATGTGTGCGTGTGTGCGTGTGTGCGTGTGTGCGTGTGTGCGTGTGTGCGTGTGTGCGTGTGTGCGTGTGTGCGTGTGTGCGTGTGCGCGTGTGCGCGTGTGTGCGTGTGTGCGTGTGCGCGTGCGTGCGTGAGCGCGTGCGTGAGTGCGTGCGTGCGTGCGTGAGTGTATGCGTGCGTGAGTGCGTGAGTGCGTGAGTGCGTGAGTGCGTGCGTGAGTGAGTGTGTGCTTGAGTGCGTGCGTGAGTGTGTGCGTGAGTGTGTGCGTGAGTGTGTGCGTGAGTGTGTGCGTGAGAGTGTGCGTGAGTGTGTGCGTGAGTGTGTGTGTGTGTGTGTGTGTGTGTGTGTGTGTGTGTGTGTGTGTGTGTGTGTGTGTGTGTGTGTGTGTGTGTGTGTGTGTGTGTGTGTGTGTGTGTGTTTATCCTAATAGCTTCTTCGTGGCAATATCTTGGCAAAAAGTTACAATTACTAACCGTGCAGCCAAAATAGCCAACGGCAACACCAGCTTTCAATGGTATGAATCCAAAACACCCGATTGCTATTTTCCGTGATGTGTGTTTCGCTTACCATGCATCATGCACAAAGATTGGGGAGCTCTTGAAAATACTTATCATGCCTGGTTACACAATGTTGTGTGACGGAGGGAAGTTACCATTTCATACGATCTGTACGTTTAGACTGGAGGGAAGTAGTTACGTCATAGCACGGGCACCGCGAACAAAATGATGCTAGCGGTTACGTCGTTTCCAGTTGGAGTTGAAATTAATTCAACAAAATAACATATACAGAAGATTGTCCAGAAAACACTCTGTAATTGTATTACCTGTCTGGTCTTTTCTGTGTGATATAAACTACACCGTGTTCAATTGCTATTCCGTATGGCGACGCGGTTGTGTTGTAAAGGAGTGTCGGATTGCCAGAGTAGTCAGAACATGTTAACATTTTATCTACAACACAAACATGTTATATTCAGTGAAATGCGGTGGGCAAATTTAAAGATTACACACAACACACACGCACGCACGAAAACATGCACACATGCACACATGCACACATGCACTGACGCACACACGCACACACACAGCGTGCGAGCGCAAACAAACACACACACACACACACACACACACAATCCGCATGCCATTGAGTAAATCAACTCGAACGTACTTTTATCGGCCCAACATATCTGGTGGTTTTCGTAGTAAGTGTCGTTGTTATTGTCGCTGTTGTTGCTGCTGCTGCTGCTGCTGCTGCTGCGGTAGTCGATAGCTAGTCCGCATGGGTAATCGGAGCCCAATGACACAATCTCTGTGGTATCTCTTCCATCCAGGCTGGCTTTATAGATACCGGATGGTTCAAATGTTGAGTAAAACAGCAGTCTAAAAGGAGATATCAAAACCATATGTTAACAATTATTTGGCACATTATGGAGAGAGTTTTGTTAGTATTTGTAGAAACAGGAACATGAAAGGAATGTGTTGTCCCAACTGCAAATCATAAATTAATGACGTATGTGTGTGCATGTACGTACGTGCCTAGCGTAAGGACTATGCACGTATATGCACTCACGCACTCACACACGCGCACACACACGCGCATACGTCAATACGTACTTTATTTTATTTACCGTGTGTGTATGCATGTATTTACAGTATGTACATGTGTAGATAAGTACGTATGTACGTATGTATATATGTATGTATATATATATATATATATATATTATATATATATATATATGTATGTGTGTATGCAGGAATGTATGTGTGTATATATATGTACGTTTGCATGTGTGCGTGCGTACGTGGGTGTATATACGTATGCATGTATGTATGTATGTATGTATGTATATGTGTGTATGTATGTATGTATATATATATATTATATATATGTATATATATATATATATGTATCAACGTATGTATGACTTTGTATATATGAATGTATATATGTTTGTATGCCTGTATTTATGTGTGCTAGTATGTATGTCAGTATGCCAAATGTCAGTATGTGTGTATGTGTGTATGTGTCTATGTGTGTATGTGTGTTTTCGTATACGTGTATGTGTGCCTAGGTGCATGTCTGTATATGTGTAAGTATGTATGCACGTAGGAGAAAATGGTGTAAGACAGCCCACCTAATGCAAATTAGGGCATGTGACAAAATTATGCACTTATAGATAACTATACAACTTCGTCTTTGTGGTTGGTCTTTGTGAACATCATATGCGATAATGATCTTTCTTGAGGAAACCATGTTTTGTTTTGTTTTTACAATTAGCGTATATTTTAAACATAAAGTCCAATCATTTAGTATTGAACGAAAACTGTTTTGTATTTATTGGAATCATAACCCTTTCATCCTATTTATTTCTATAATTGTACGATTGTAAGTTTATATACGATGGCAGGTCCTCAGAGGATTCGACATCGAGGAAGGTCTGATTCAAGTCATAGAGACACTGTACAAAGATGCCAGCAATGCAGTCCTCATGAACGACCAGATCGGGGAATTCTTTAGAACGACAGTAGGCATCCGACAGGGATGTTAGCTCTCTCCAGTGCTCTTCAACATATTCCAGGAGAATATCATGGAGGACACTCTACACAGCCACCACAGCTCCATCTTCATCGGTGGCAGGCCCAACTCTAACCTTCGATTCGCCGACGACATCGATCTCTTTGCCGGCAGCACTGGTGAAGTTAACAAGTTTACAAACAGACTGGTTCAGTGAACATAGGCTTACGGCATGGAGGCCAGCACAGAGAAGAGCAAAGTTATGGTCAACAGCTCAAACAACATCAGTGCAGACATCACTATGAATGGCAAAAAGCTAACAGAGGTTAGCAGTATTAAATATCTTGGAGCGATCTTGTCTAAGGATGATAGCTACACAACTGAAACATATATATCAGGATCGCCTCAGCAACGGCAGCAATGGCAAGGTTTGAGAGGACCTGGAGAAGTAGTAACATAAGCTTCACAACCAAGTACAATTTGTTCAGATCATTTACACTATCCATATTTATGTACGGCTGTGAGACATGGATAATCCATGCTGATGTAGAAACAAGTATTAAAACCTTCCAGACGAGGTGCTCCAGGAAACTGCTCCACATCTCCTACATGGAGCACCTTCCAGACCAGGTGCTTGAGGAAACTGCCCCACATCTCCTACATGGAGCACCTTCCAGACCAGGTGCTCCAGGAAACTGCTCCACATCTCCTACATGGAGCACCTTCCAGACCAGGTGCTTGAGGAAACTGCTCCACATCTCCTACATGGAGCACCTTCCAGACCAGGTGCTCCAGGAAACTGCTCCACATCTCCTACATGGAGCACCTTCCAGACCAGGTGCTCCAGGAAGCTGCTCCACATCTCCTACATGGAGCATCAGATTAATGAATATGTGCTGAGCAAGATCAAATCCCTGGTGGGCCCATAAGAAGCTCTACTGTCAACTGTCAAGAGAAACAAACTGGTAAGGGTTTGAAATGTAAGAAGACACTTCAGCCTCCCGGAAACTGTTCTTCGGGGCACTGTGGAGGGCAGACGCCGCCGCGGACGGCAGAGAAATGTTGGTTGGACAACGTCAAGGAGTGGACGGGCCTCCCTGTACCTGAGCTCCTCACCGTAGACACACTGACAGACAAGAATGGCGAAATATCACAGCTGCAGCGTTGCTTAAGACCGACGACCAAGTCGGTTAAGGGACTCAGTATGTAAGTAAATATGTAAGTTTATATAGTATACAAAAGTATAGTCTTGTCGCCTTTATAGTAAAATCTTGTTATATAGCATAAACTATACCTATTGTCATATACGATCGCTCAAATTTGCTTTAAATTACCCAAATTTCGTGATTACCATTTGAACGTTTCACTTGAATATTTCGCCTCAAGTATTCATCATGTTTATTCTGCGAGCTGAACGACCGATATTCATCAAGACATCTCGGTGGAGTTCCATGTTTAAATTTTGTTTATTAAAACACATCTTTCTTTTTTCTATAATCATAATATGACGATTTTATTTGCAGTACATTGTATTGACACTTACACAAATGTTGAAACGTGCTCACTTTGTTTGCACACTAATGTGTAATATTCATTTTGTTAGCACTTGTAACACACTTATATTTGTAAACGAAGTGTGAAACTTCATATTTGTTTATATAAGTACACAGTATTCAAGAAGCACCAGCATAATGACTACTGTACGATATGTGCTCATACTCATAAGGAGGCTTGTACGATAGCGATCTCTCAGGTCTTAGTGCAGGCCTCCCTGGATCATCATGACTATGTAAAACAGGTACAAACTGTTATTCCACTCTGCATGTATATGTATGATGATCTAAACAAATAAATCCACTGTTCACTGCTCTCAGCGGTCAATAACGTTACTAGAATATATTTTGGTGCAGTTCATAACAAATACTATGACAGCGATAAAGCAGTTTTATATAGTTAAATGTGAACAGTTACCTGTTTTTCCAGTCCACCGTCAATCCGCTTGGCTTGCCTGTACAGTTGACGAGTGTTGACCTGCCAGAGCCGTCATCGTTGACGACGATAATCTGCCTCTTGTTGTAGAGTGACAGGTAGAGTTTGTGTTCTTGTGGCACCACGGCGAAGAACGACACCCATATACCTGTCGATATATATTTATATATATGTATATATATATTTTATATATACACATATAAATATATACACACACACATATATGTATATATATATAGTTGGATTATATATACACCTAGCATATATATATATATAATTAAATTTATATATATATATATATATATATATTTATATATTTATACGTGTATATATAATATTATATTTACGCATATGTATATAATATATATATATACATATATATATATATATATCTATATATATATATATATAAGCAGGGTATATATAATCCAACAATATATATATATATATATTTATATATATGTATATATATTTATATGTGTGTATGTAAAATATTATATATATATGTGTGTACATATATATATATATACACACACAAACCACAAACACATACACACATACAGGCATAATACACACACAAACACACACACACACACACACACACACAAACACACACACACACACACACACATATATATATATATATATATTGCCCCATATAATAACTGGTGATCAAACAAATAACTGTTAACTTGCCTGCATCGAAGATGTTCTTTGAGTTGAGGCCATCAAATGTTGTCCGTCTTATCTTGCCACTTTCACTCCAATAAACGAATCCATTAACATCGTCGACGGCGACAGCCCAATTGAATTCTATAAACACATTATACAAGATCTAGATATCAGTTACATGTTCGTCTTGGTAGCAATCTAAATTATAATTTCAGTCTTTCAAGGTAGCGCAACAACTTACCTTTTATTTTTAGTGCGTATACTTAAATTACATCGACCCAAATCAGTTTCGTTTTTTCATTCTCGAAGTTCTCCCGTTTGGGTAATTTGACTAAATATACTACTTTTCACTGGTCTGGTATGCTTCTCTTAGCGACCCCATCATAACGTGCTTCGTATTGACGTGACTCATTGTCTGACATTGTGTGTAACACCAAAAGAAATAAAAAACAAGGATTCAAAATATGCGTGTCGGCGAGAAGTTTGGACACAAAGGTCACGCGCGGCACTCACATCAATTATCTTCCAAGGAACAAACACAACATATACTCTAAATGTCATGTCATAATGGTTTTGTGCGTTGCAACTGCAGACTTGTGCTGTCAAGTGAGAATATCAATCTAGTCGCACTTCAGAAAATGGACATTATACTTAGCAGTCAAACTCTTAAAGCACATAACATTTATCTTTATCATCTAAGTTCTGTACATTCTTTTACATAGATAACAAAAGTGGGTTTTGGCACGAATTAGGTATGGTCGTCCAAATTCCAAAAAATACTATTTCACAAACATAATGCTTGAGTTCGCATATTTTTGTGAAATTCGGACGTTTTCACACTCCTGCAAGTTCTTTTTTCTCAAATGCAATAATTACTACATGTCCAGGAACAGTCGCCTGAACACAATCAATGAAGCAGGTATGCATGCATGAATGTTCCTGACAAATATAAATGAATAACATTCAAGAAACCGTAATTCTAACACACGCATCTCTAGCATGAGTAACGTTTTTATGGAGCACTCATCCAAGAAAATAAGAACCGCATACACCAAACTACATATCATCAGTATCAAATATGAAGTCAGTGTATCATATCACAGGGTGCAGGAGTGAAGAGAATCGGCAAACGAAGAACGGAGGAGCTGAGTGAGGAGATTAGTGTAGAAAATGTTAAGAGGAAGCCGGTAATAAATCGTCTAAAATGAGTGGAAAGTGTGGAGCGAATAGGTGTAGCGCGTTTGGTAAAGAAATTAGATAACCTGAGGGTGGAGTGTAACAGCAGGTGAGAAACGACATAAACTGCGTTGGGAGGATTGAGTGAAATAAGATTTAGAGGGACTGTGATAGGAGTGGAGAACAAGAGCGAAAATTACAGGGTCAAGGTGGAAACGATTGGTAGAGACAACAGTGTGAGAACAGTGAGAGGAGGAGGAAAAAGAAACCGAAACCGAAACCAGTATCGAGGCAAGCCACACCTCGGACATGCAAGGAAAGAAGAAAAGAACAATAACTTACTTCCAGCAGTTATGAGTTCTGTTGGAGGACTGAATGCGGGAAGTGACGTAGTCGTGTCTACTGCAACCTTCAGGATCTTTTTACTTTGAACCACCACCAGAGCACTAGGGCATTTGCTTCCTGCGGCTGATTAAACACAATACAATACACATGGAGAGTTATTTGCGAGAAATTCCTCAAATGGTGTAAAATCTTATCAAAATACATATCTAACTACACCACGTAAATATGGTGCATGATACAGCTGTCTAATATAGCGCTTGACCGCTTGTCGCCATATGTTTTGAAACAGCACTTGTTTTCTGGATAGTAAATCGACAAGGAACGTTGGCTCAATTTTGCATTATATTTACCTATTAAGAATTAAATAGTCAAAAAATACGAATACAAAGTGTAGCTATGATTATGATCGGCAAAAAAATAGAATGAGTCTGACGTGGCAATGCCAGATTGATTGGCCATTGCAGCCTACAGCGATGGATCGCTCACGTGACGATGTCCACCATTATCAGGCGAGTCTAATCTATATGTGCCATTCATACTCATTCAACTCTTGACCGAGTCGATCGTAGGACAGCATGTACGTATGAATCATCAACCCAGTCTTGCATTGTTTCAAGTATATCTTTGAACATGATAGTATGTCTGTCCACTCATTTCTGTATAATTCATTTTTGATTACATCAAGTAAGTTGACAAACTTCCTCGTACCAGATGGTGGACATTCGTGGAGTACTGCGATGCTCTGGAACTTGGAATTGTTGTAAGACCACATGTTGATGACGGTGCTGCGACCTGTCGCCAGATCCATGGCAATGACGCTATAACAAAACGTATTATCAACGACCAATTTGTTTACTTCCAGCGTTCGGAACGTGTCAAAACGTTACCACATTACATATTTGTACCAAAAAATCGTCCTAACTATTTTTCCACCGTTCAGAACTTCACTGTACTCCATCAGCGACATTCGGCGTCAATAACAACTACTACGGGTACTGTTAAAACATTTAAGCTGTACGTGGTAATTTAAAGACTGCAAATATAGTCGTTGTCATCACACCGTTCAAACCTACACAACTTAATCATATTTCATTATTTATTTCAGCAGAATAATTATCTTGATTGTCATATACAATTAAACGATTGGCCTTGACGTTTGGCATTTTCAAGTGACAATTCAAATATGACAATTTCAAAATATGTCACAAACGTCGTCATAGCTATGTATTCAGCGTGGTCAACTTCATTAGATTTCACCAGGTTAATTATCTGGAGACAGTAGTCATACACATTACCAAATATTGGGGTTACAAGCTGTATTTTTATACGATGCGCATTAGCGAGATTATCAATTTCCTTTAACATGCTGTTGTCAACGAAACGATATACTGTTTGGACAGTTTATACTTTATGCGTGTGTGCGTGTGTGCGTGTGTGCGTGTGTGCGTGTGTGCGTGTGTGCGTGTGTGCGTGTGTGCGTGTGTGCGTGTGTGCGTGTGTGCGTGTGTGCGTGTGTGCGTGTGTGCGCGTGTGCGCGTGTGCGTGCATGCGTGCGTGAGTGCGTGCGTGGGTGCGTGCATGAGTGTGTGCGTGAGTGCGTGCGTGCGTGACTGCATGCGTGCGTGCGTGCGTGCGTGAGTGCGTGAGTGTGTGCGTGAGTGTGTGCGTGAGTGTGTGCGTGAGTGTGTGCTTGAGTGTGTGCGTGAGTGTGTGCGTGAGTGTGTGCGTGAGTGTGTGCGTGAGTGTGTGCGTGAGTGTGTGTGAGTGTGTGCGTGAGTGTGTGCAGGAGTGTGTGCGTGAGTGTGTGCGTGAGTGTGTGCGTGAGTGTGTGTGTGTTTATCCTAATAGCTTCTTCGTGGCAATATCTTGGCAAAAAGTTACAATTAGTAACCGTGCAGCCAAAATAGCCAACAGCAACACCAGCTTTCAATGGTATGAATCCAACACACACCCGATTGCTATTTTCCGTGATGTGTGTTTCGCTTACCATGCATCACGCAAAAAGATTGGAGAGCTCTTGAAAGTACTTATCATGCCTGGTACACAATGTTCTGTGACGGAGGAAAGTTACCATTGCATACGATCTGTACGCTTAGACTGGAGGGAAGTAGTTACGTCATAGCACGGGCACCGCGAACAAACAGGTGCTAGCGATTACGTCGTTTCCAGTTGGAGTTGAAATTAATTCAACAAAATAACATATACAGAAGATTGTCCAGAAAACACTCTGTAATTGTATTACCTGTCTGGTCTTTTCTGTGTGATATAAACTACACCGTGTTCAATTGCTATTCCGTATGGCGACGCGGTTGTGTTGTAAAGGAGTGTCGGATTGCCAGAGTAGTCAGAACATGTTAACATTTTATCTACAACACAAACATGTTATATTCAGTGAAATGCGGTGGGCAAATTTAAAGATTACACACAACACACACGCACGCACGAAAACACACGCACGCACGCACGCAAACACACACACACAAATACGCGTGCGCGTACAGGCGTACACGCAAACACACACATACACACGTCGTATTCACTCATACACACACACACGCACACACGCACACACGCACACACGCACACACGCACACACGCACACATGCACACATGCACACATGCACACATGCACACATGCACACATGCACACATGCACACATGCACACATGCACACATGCACACATGCACTGACGCACACACGCACACACACAGCGTGCGAGCGCAAACAAACACACACACACACACACACACACACACACACACACACACACACACACACACACACACACACACACACACACACACACACACACACACAATCCGCATGCCATTGAGTAAATCAACTCGAACGTACTTTTATCGGCCCAACATATCTGGTGGTTTTCGTAGTAAGTGTCGTTGTTATTGTCGCTGTTGTTGCTGCTGCTGCTGCTGCTGCGGTAGTCGATAGCTAGTCCGCATGGGTAATCGGAGCCCAATGACACAATCTCTGTGGTATCTCTTCCATCCAGGCTGGCTTTATAGATACCGGATGGTTCAAATGTTGAGTAAAACAGCAGTCTAAAAGGAGATATCAAAACCATATGTTAACAATTATTTGGCACATTATGGAGAGAGTTTTGTTAGTATTTGTAGAAACAGGAACATGAAAGGAATGTGTTGTCCCAACTGCAAATCATAAATTAATGACGTATGTGTGTGCATGTACGTACGTGCCTAGCGTAAGGACTATGCACGTATATGCACTCACGCACTCACACACGCGCACACACACGCGCATACGTCAATACGTACTTTATTTTATTTACCGTGTGTGTATGCATGTATTTACAGTATGTACATGTGTAGATAAGTACGTATGTACGTATGTATATATGTATGTATATATATATATATATGTATGTGTGTATGCAGGAATGTATGTGTGTATATATATGTACGTTTGCATGTGTGCGTGCGTACGTGGGTGTATATACGTATGCATGTATGTATGTATGTATGTATGTATGTATGTATGTATGTATGTATGTATGTATATGTGTGTATGTATGTATGTATATATATATATTATATATATGTATATATATATATATATGTATCAACGTATGTATGACTTTGTATATATGAATGTATATATGTTTGTATGCCTGTATTTATGTGTGCTAGTATGTATGTCAGTATGCCAAATGTCAGTATGTGTGTATGTGTGTATGTGTGTATGTGTCTATGTGTGTATGTGTGTTTTCGTATACGTGTATGTGTGCCTAGGTGCATGTCTGTATATGTGTAAGTATGTATGCACGTAGGAGAAAATGGTGTAAGACAGCCCACCTAATGCAAATTAGGGCATGTGACAAAATTATGCACTTATAGATAACTATACAACTTCGTCTTTGTGGTTGGTCTTTGTGAACATCATATGCGATAATGATCTTTCTTGAGGAAACCATGTTTTGTTTTGTTTTTACAATTAGCGTATATTTTAAACATAAAGTCCAATCATTTAGTATTGAACGAAAACTGTTTTGTATTTATTGGAATCATAACCCTTTCATCCTATTTATTTCTATAATTGTACGATTGTAAGTTTATATACGATGGCAGGTCCTCAGAGGATTCGACATCGAGGAAGGTCTGATTCAAGTCATAGAGACACTGTACAAAGATGCCAGCAATGCAGTCCTCATGAACGACCAGATCGGGGAATTCTTTAGAACGACAGTAGGCATCCGACAGGGATGTTAGCTCTCTCCAGTGCTCTTCAACATATTCCAGGAGAATATCATGGAGGACACTCTACACAGCCACCACAGCTCCATCTTCATCGGTGGCAGGCCCAACTCTAACCTTCGATTCGCCGACGACATCGATCTCTTTGCCGGCAGCACTGGTGAAGTTAACAAGTTTACAAACAGACTGGTTCAGTGAACATAGGCTTACGGCATGGAGGCCAGCACAGAGAAGAGCAAAGTTATGGTCAACAGCTCAAACAACATCAGTGCAGACATCACTATGAATGGCAAAAAGCTAACAGAGGTTAGCAGTATTAAATATCTTGGAGCGATCTTGTCTAAGGATGATAGCTACACAACTGAAACATATATATCAGGATCGCCTCAGCAACGGCAGCAATGGCAAGGTTTGAGAGGACCTGGAGAAGTAGTAACATAAGCTTCACAACCAAGTACAATTTGTTCAGATCATTTACACTATCCATATTTATGTACGGCTGTGAGACATGGATAATCCATGCTGATGTAGAAACAAGTATTAAAACCTTCCAGACGAGGTGCTCCAGGAAACTGCTCCACATCTCCTACATGGAGCACCTTCCAGACCAGGTGCTTGAGGAAACTGCCCCACATCTCCTACATGGAGCACCTTCCAGACGAGGTGCTCCAGGAAACTGCTCCACATCTCCTACATGGAGCACCTTCCAGACCAGGTGCTTGAGGAAACTGCTCCACATCTCCTACATGGAGCACCTTCCAGACCAGGTGCTCCAGGAAACTGCTCCACATCTCCTACATGGAGCACCTTCCAGACCAGGTGCTCCAGGAAGCTGCTCCACATCTCCTACATGGAGCATCAGATTAATGAATATGTGCTGAGCAAGATCAAATCCCTGGTGGGCCCATAAGAAGCTCTACTGTCAACTGTCAAGAGAAACAAACTGGTAAGGGTTTGAAATGTAAGAAGACACTTCAGCCTCCCGGAAACTGTTCTTCGGGGCACTGTGGAGGGCAGACGCCGCCGCGGACGGCAGAGAAATGTTGGTTGGACAACGTCAAGGAGTGGACGGGCCTCCCTGTACCTGAGCTCCTCACCGTAGACACACTGACAGACAAGAATGGCGAAATATCACAGCTGCAGCGTTGCTTAAGACCGACGGTTAAGGGACTAAGTATGTAAGTAAATATGTAAGTTTATATAGTATACAAAAGTATAGTCTTGTCGCCTTTATAGTAAAATCTTGTTATATAGCATAAACTATACCTATTGTCATATACGATCGCTCAAATTTGCTTTAAATTACCCAAATTTCGTGATTACCATTTGAACGTTTCATTTGAATATTTCGCCTCAAGTATTCATCATGTTTATTCTGCGAGCTGAACGACCGATATTCATCAAGACATCTCGGTGGAGTTCCATGTTTAAATTTTGTTTATTAAAACACATCTTTCTTTTTTCTATAATCATAATATGACGATTTTATTTGCAGTACATTGTATTGACACTTACACAAATGTTGAAACGTGCTCACTTTGTTTGCACACTAATGTGTAATATTCATTTTGTTAGCACTTGTAACACACTTATATTTGTAAACGAAGTGTGAAACTTCATATTTGTTTATATAAGTACACAGTATTCAAGAAGCACCAGCATAATGACTACTGTACGATATGTGCTCATACTCATAAGGAGGCTTGTACGATAGCGATCTCTCAGGTCTTAGTGCAGGCCTCCCTGGATCATCATAACTATGTAAAACAGGTACAAACTGTTATTCCACTCTGCATGTATATGTATGATGATCTAAACAAATAAATCCACTGTTCACTGCTCTCAGCGGTCAATAACGTTACTAGAATATATTTTGGTGCAGTTCATAACAAATACTATGACAGCGATAAAGCAGTTTTATATAGTTAAATGTGAACAGTTACCTGTTTTTCCAGTCCACCGTCAATCCGCTTGGCTTGCCTGTACAGTTGACGAGTGTTGACCTGCCAGAGCCGTCATCGTTGACGACGATAATCTGCCTCTTGTTGTAGAGTGACAGGTAGAGTTTGTGTTCTTGTGGCACCACGGCGAAGAACGACACCCATATACCTGTCGATATATATTTATATATATGTATATATATATTTTATATATACACATATAAATATATACACACACACATATATATATATATATATAGTTGGATTATATATACACCTAGCATATATATATATATAATTAAATTTATATATATATATATATATATATTTATATATTTATACGTGTATATATAATATTATATTTACGCATATGTATATAATATATATATATATATATATATACATATATATATATATATATATAAGCAGGGTATATATAATCCAACAATATATATATATATATATATTTATATATATGTATATATATTTATATGTGTGTATGTAAAATATTATATATATATGTGTGTACATATATATATATATACACACACAAACCACAAACACATACACACATACAGGCATAATACACACACAAACACACACACACACACACACACAAACACACACACACACACACACACACACACATATATATATATATATATATTGCCCCATATAATAACTGGTGATCAAACAAATAACTGTTAACTTGCCTGCATCGAAGATGTTCTTTGAGTTGAGGCCATCAAATGTTGTCCGTCTTATCTTGCCACTTTCACTCCAATAAACGAATCCATTAACATCGTCGACGGCGACAGCCCAATTGAATTCTATAAACACATTATACAAGATCTAGATATCAGTTACATGTTCGTCTTGGTAGCAATCTAAAGTATAATTTCAGTCTTTCAAGGTAGCGCAACAACTTACCTTTTATTTTTAGTGCGTATACTTAAATTACATCGACCCAAATCAGTTTCGTTTTTTCATTCTCGAAGTTCTCCCGTTTGGGTAATTTGACTAAATATACTACTTTTCACTGGTCTGGTATGCTTCTCTTAGCGACCCCATCATAACGTGCTTCGTATTGACGTGACTCATTGTCTGACATTGTGTGTAACACCAAAAGAAATAAAAAACAAGGATTCAAAATATGCGTGTCGGCGAGAAGTTTGGACACAAAGGTCACGCGCGGCACTCACATCAATTATCTTCCAAGGAACAAACACAACATATACTCTAAATGTCATGTCATAATGGTTTTGTGCGTTGCAACTGCAGACTTGTGCTGTCAAGTGAGAATATCAATCTAGTCGCACTTCAGAAAATGGACATTATACTTAGCAGTCAAACTCTTAAAGCACATAACATTTATCTTTATCATCTAAGTTCTGTACATTCTTTTACATAGATAACAAAAGTGGGTTTTGGCACGAATTAGGTATGGTCGTCCAAATTCCAAAAAATACTATTTCACAAACATAATGCTTGAGTTCGCATATTTTTGTGAAATTCTGACGTTTTCACACTCCTGCCAGTTCTTTTTTCTCAAATGCAATAATTACTACATGTCCAGGAACATTCGCCTGAACACAATCAATGAAGCAGGTATGCATGCATGAATGTTCCTGACAAATATAAATGAATAACATTCAAGAAACCGTAATTCTAACACACGCATCTCTAGCATGAGTAACGTTTTTATGGAGCACTCATCCAAGAAAATAAGAACCGCATACACCAAACTACATATCATCAGTATCAAACATGTGTATCATATCACAGGGTGCAGGAGTGAAGAGAATCGGCAAACGAAGAACGGAGGAGCTGAGGGAGGAGATTAGTGTAGAAAATGTTAAGAGGAAGCCGGTAATAAATCGTCTAAAATGAGTGGAAAGTGTGGAGCGAATAGGTGTAGCGCGTTTGGTAAAGAAATTAGATAACCTGAGGGTGGAGTGTAACAGCAGGTGAGAAACGACATAAACTGCGTTGGGAGGATTGAGTGAAATGAGATTTAGACGGACTGTGATAGGAGTGGAGAACAAGAGCGAAAATTACAGGGTCAAGGAATTGGAAACGATTGGTAGAGACAACAGTGTGAGAAATCGAAACCGAAACCGAAACCAGTATCGAGGCAAGCCACACCTCGGACATGCAGGGAAAGAAGAAAAGAACAACAACTTACGTCCAGCAGTTATGAGTTCTGTTGGAGGACTGAATGCGGGAAGTGACGTAGTCGTGTCTACTGCAACCTTCAGGATCTTTTTACTTTGAACCACCACCAGAGCACTAGGGCAGTTGCTTCCTGCGGCTGATTAAACACAATACAATACACATGGAGAGTCATTTGCCAGTAATTCCTCAAATGGTATAAAATCTTATCAAAATACATATCTAACTACACCACGTAAATATGGTGCATGATAGAGCTGTCTAATATAGCGCTTGACCGCTTGTCGCCATATGTTTTGAAACAACACTTGTTTTCTGAATGGTAAATCGACGAGGAACATTGTTTCACTTTTGCATTATACTTACCTAAGGAGAATTAAATAAAACAAAATACGAATACACAATATAATGTAACTGTGATGAAAATCGGCGAAAAAATATGAGTCTGGCATAGCAGTGCCAGATTGATATAGCATACAGCGTTGTATCGCTCGTGTGACGACGGTGAGCATTACTAGTCTATTCAAGATAATCGGTTCACACTCGACCAAACTTTGACGGAGTAGATCGATGGAGAACATGTGCGGATTAGTTATCAACAAAGTACTGTATTGCTTCAAGTAGATCTTTGAACATTATGATATGTCAGTCCACTCTGTTATGTTTATTTATTTTAAAATACATACATTGACTTGATATGGGTGGTGATTGGTATTGATAGTTACCTTAAGTAAATAATTTACTTCAAGCTAGTTTGATTTAACATACTGATGTTTATATACCACCGTTGTCTTTACTCACTTACTCTTGTATTAATCTTGTTTTATTTGTATTAATTACATATTTGTTGTATACAGCGCTGCGAACTTTAGGGATGTAGCGCATTATGAAATTAGTATTATTATTATCTTTGATATCGGTGCACATATTCCTTGGTCTCTCCCATCCTCCTTTCCCAGGACCCTGCATTATTATCTTTGATATCGATGCACATATTTCTTGGTCTCTCCCTTCCTCCTTTCCCAGGACCCTGCATTATTATCTTTGATATTGATGCACACATTCCTTGGTCTCTCCCTTCCTCCTTTCCCAGGACCCTGCTTTATTATCTTTGATATCGATGCACATATTCCTTGGTCTCTCCCTTCCTCCTTTCCCACGACCCTGCATTATTATCTTTGATATCGATGCACATATTCCTTGGTCTCTCCCTTCCTCCTTTCCCAGGACCCTGCATTATTATCTTTGATATCGATGCACATATTCCTTGGACTCTCCCTTCTTCCTTTCCCAGGACCCTGCATTATTATCTTTGATATCGATGCACATATTCCTTGGTCTCTCCCTTCCTCCTTTCCCAGGACCCTGGATTATTATCTTTGATATCGATGCACATATTCCTTGGTCTCTCCCTTCCTCCTTTCCCAGGACCCTGCATTATTATCTTTGATATCGATGCACATATTCCTTGGTCTCTCCCTTTCTCCTTGCCCAGGACTCTGCATTATTATCTTTGATATCGATGCACATATTCCTTGGTCTCTCCCTTCCTCCTTTCCCAGGACCCTGCATTATTATCTTTGATATCGATGCACACATTCCTTGGTCTCTCCCTTCCTCCTTTCCCAGGACCCTGCATTATTATCTTTGATATCGATGCACATATTCCTTGGTCTCTCCCTTCCTCCTTTCCCAGGACCCTGCATTATTATCTTTGATATCGATGCACATATTCCTTGGTCTCTCCCTCCCTCCTTTCCTAGGACTCTGCATTATTATCTTTGATATCGATGCACATATTCCTTGGTCTCTCCCTTCCTCCTTTCCCAGGACCCTGCATTATTATCTTTGATATCGATGCACACATTCCTTGGTCTCTCCCTTCCTCCTTTCCCAGGACCCTGCATTATTATCTTTGATATCGATGCACATAGTCTCTCCCTTCCTCCTTTCCCAGGACCCTGCATTATTATCTTTGATATCGATGCACATATTCCTTGGTCTCTCCCTTTCTCCTTTCCCAGGACCCTGCATTATTATCTTTGATATCGATGCACATATTCCTTAGTCTCTCCCATCCTCCTTTCCCAGGACCCTGAATTATTATCTTTGATATCGATGCACACATTCCTTGGTCTCTCCCTTCCTCCTTTCCCAGGACCCTGCATTATTATCTTTGATATCGATGCACACATTCCTTGGTCTCTCCCTTCCTTCTTTCCCAGGACCCTGCATTATTATCTTTGATATCGATGCACATATTCCTTGGTCTCTCCCTTCCTCCTTTCCCAGGACTCTGCATTATTATCTTTGATATCGATGCACACATTCCTTGGTCTCTCCCTTCCTCCTTTCCCAGGACCCTGCATTATTATCTTTGATATCGATGCACATATTCCTTGGTCTCTCCCTTCCTCCTTTCCCACGACCCTGCATTATTATCTTTGATATCGATGCACATATTCCTTGGTCTCTCCCTTCCTCCTTTCCCAGGACCCTGCATTATTATCTTTGATATCGATGCACATATTCCTTGGTCTCTCCCTTCCTCCTTTCCCAGGACCCTGCATTATTATCTTTGATATCGATGCACATTTTCCTTGGTCTCTCCCTTCCTCCTTTCCCAAGACCCTGCATTATTATCTTTGATATCGATGCACATATTCCTTGGTCTCTCCCTTCCTCCTTTCCCAGGACCCTGCATTATTATCTTTGATATCGATGCACACATTCCTTGGTCTCTCCCTTCCTCCTTTCCAAGGACCCTGCATTATTGTCTTTGATATCGATGCACACATTCCTTGGTCTCTCCCTTCCTCCTTTTACCAGGATCTTGCATTATTATCTTTGATATCGATGTACTCATTCCTTGGTCTCTCCCTTCCTCCTTTCCCAGGACCCTGCATTATTATCTTTGATATCGATGCACATTTTCCATGTCGCTCCCTTCCTCCTTTCCCAGGACCCTGCATTATTATCTTTGATATCGATGCACACATTCCTTGGTCTCTCCCTTCCTCCTTTCTCAGGACCCTGCATTATTATCTTTGATATCGATGCACATATTCCTTAGTCTCTCCCATCCTCCTTTCCCAGGACCCTGCATTATTATCTTTGATATCGATGGACACATTCCTTGGTCTCTCCCTTCCTCCTTTCCCAGGACCCTGCATTATTATCTTTGATATCGATGCACACATTCCTTGGTCTCTCCCTTCCTCCTTTCCCAGGACCCTGCATTATTATCTTTGATATCGATGCACATATTCCTTGGTCTCTCCCTTCCTCCTTTCCCAGGACCCTGCATTATTATCTTTGATATCGATGCACATATTCCTTGGTCTCTCCCTTCCTCCTTTCCCAGGACTCTGCATTATTATCTTTGATATCGATGCACATATTCCTTGGTCTCTCCCTTCCTCCTTTCCCAGGACCCTGCATTATTATCTTTGATATCGATGCACATATTCCTTAGTCTCTCCCATCCTCCTTTCCCAGGACCATGCATTATTATCTTTGATATCGATGCACACATTCCTTGGTCTCTCCCTTCCTTTTTTCCCAGGACCCTGCATTATTATCTTAGATATCGATGCACATATTCCTTGGTCTCTCCCTTCCTCCTTTCCCAGGACCCTGCATTACTATCTTTGATATCGATGCACACATTCCTTGGTCTCTCCCTTCCTCCTTTCCAAGGACCCTGCATTATTGTCTTTGATATCGATGCACACATTCCTTGGTCTCTCCCTTCCTCCTTTTACCAGGACCTTGCATTATTATCTTTGATATCGATGCACTCATTCCTTGGTCTCTCCCTTCCTCCTTTCCCAGGACCCTGCATTATTGTCTTTGATATCGATGCACACATTCCTTAGTCTCTCCCTTCCTCCTTTTACCAGGACCCTGCATTATTATCTTTGATATCGATGCACACATTCCTTGGTCTCTCCCATCCTCCTTTCCCAGGACCCTGCATTATTATTATCGCTAAAGAAATGTTCTTTAGCGATGCTTTTGTAACGAGTGACGTATCCGTATCTTTGCTGCTTCCTTCTGTTAATCAGGGTAATGCTTTGTTAAAACGTTTCCCCACGGTTTCTGATTAATAAAGTTAGAAACAGCCTACCTTCTGAAATGGCAGTCCAGAAACAACCCAAAGAGAAGAACAGAACTCCCACCAGAAATCTGGGTGGCGGCAGAGGCGGTAGAGGCGGCAGATGTTGGATCGGCATCTTCGAACGTCGCAACGCCATCGTGGCTGTTCTGCTGTGCCGTTCACTGTGGCAACAACTCGTAGGGTATAACTTCGCTACTGATGCATTTAGATGAGTAGCCTCGACTAACTGTCAA
>OZ023207.1:7567639-7570139 GCA_963995525.1 Escarpia spicata | reverse complement strand
TCTATAAATTAGGCTTTTTTGCCAAAAAAAGATGCCGCCAGCGAAATAATAAACGTCTGGCACGCGGATATAATTGTTCGTTGTTTGCCCGTTTTGTCTTAATATTGCAAATTACGTGAACAAAATATACGCAGATTATGAAAGCGATATATAGCGTTTGGAGCGTGTTGATTCACTGGAATGTTTATTGCAAAGATGGACGATCTCAGATTGCAACTTTGAAACGAGCAACTTTAAAATCCCAGTCCTCGCATGCACGTTATGTGCATGGTTATAAGGAATATGGGATATATAGACTAGTTTCAACAACACCCAGTTTGTCCCTTGTAATGAGATTTCACTGCATTCACGTACGTATAAAAAGACTTAGAAGCCAGCAACTTGTATAGAAGTTTCTGCAATAATAACTACATTATGGAACGTACTGCTTCCCTTTAAATAAAATTGTTTATTGGTGAAACAAATGTGTTTAATGTATGTGGTTTTGAGACAAGTAGCTTTATCTTTTGTAGCTTCAACTGCAGAACCTAATCATACAAATAATGGAAATTATTTCAACCCGTTGACCCACAGTCTATATTGGTTATGACCAGTGTTTGGTTGTTTGCCAATTTGAGCACGATCTGCAAAGTGCTTCTATAATACTGATGAGTCCTCGGTGTTATCACGCGGAGATACTCCAACGACGCCACTCGAACCGACAATTACGTTCCGCCTGCGCGCTTCTGCTATCTACCTGCAATCTACGCTGACGTTCACACGCTCGGTGATCAACACTTTGCCATGTCCGCTGCCGATCTACTGGATCGATGTCTGAGTTCAGCCAGGTCGGACATGTCGCTGATGCAGAACTCTTTTTTAGTATAGCTTATTATAACATGCGATCATTTGTAAAAAAAATTGAATATTATTTTGTATTATCTATACTAGTAAAAATGCCTGTCACCAGGCGGGATGCCTTGGTATTTGACAGTCGTAATAGTAATATTTACCAAATGTTAGAAAACACACAGCGTCGTTACATCAACACCATAACGCGCTCGCAGACACTCGTTGTTTGCTCAAAATGACGAAGGTCAGAGAGAATGTGAAGTTCACTTTCATCAATAGGCACTAGTCATGATAATATAGAATTGCAAATATAATAATATTCATATTGCTATGCTATTCCTGTGTCACGCGCGCGTCAACGTCGTAAAATTGTCAAACATGACAGCTCGATGATTTGTTTTCTCATAGACGTACCTACGTCTTCTCGTGTGCCACGCTACTGTTAAGCGATTCGTCGTCACCGGAATCTGCGCAGTTTTTATTACTTACATGCGACTGTGCAGGCACACGGCTAGAAACTAAAATTACACATTTTACGGATTTCCCATATAATACAGTCCCTGTTGAAAACATTTTTCGTGAGATTGTAATTGTTCTGTTTTTACAACAAGCAGCCTATATGCATAACGACTATTATAGGACGATGCTAAAAAAACACGAAAATCATAGGCAGGTCCAGGGGTGGCCTGGTGGGCACGTGCCTGCGCTAGGGTGGCGTGTTCCCTAGACCTTTTGGCGTGTCCCCTAGACCCTCGTTACGTGCCCTTTGAAAAGTGTCTCCGTTTAGGTGAGTCTCAAGCAGAGCCGGAGTGTAAAGAAGTGTTTTTATTTGGTTACTTTACCTATGTAGAAAAGTTTACTTTTCTTGAGTAAAGAAGTCCATTTTTAGAAGTACTTTTACTTGCAGCGAAGTACAATTAAGGTGTACTTTTCTGAATGCAATGAAGTATCCATAATTTATGTGCTAACATTTGGAACTTCTAAGATGTTTCCAACAAATTATCTCTACCGGAACCCAGAACTGTTTGCACCCGGCACAGATCTATATATAGATATCAGCGGGAACTACAAGTGGTAATATTGTCTGATTGGCTGATTCGTTACCATTAGCCGGCATGATTACCATTAACCAGTTGGTGATTACCATTAACCAGTTGCAAAATAAAATGTCAAGCTATTAACTTAAAAAAAGAACTTTTGTGTTACTTTAAATACAATCGTTTACATTTTACCTATGAGTAAAGTACATTTTTTAAAGTTCTTTTACATGAGTAGATGTTTTCCTAGGTACTTGCACTTTTATTCAATCTGTGGTAGGACCGCTGTCATTGCGGGTGGGTGGTGGCGTCTGGCACTCAGGGAGTTGTGTTTTGTATATTGTATGAACACATTTAACAAAGGATAGGCCTAGTCATCCTCCGGAAGATATTATGTGGTAGTACGTGTGCGGCTAGATTGAGGTGATCGTGTTTTTGGCGCTACAGACACTTGAAGACAATTTCTGATCACAACGTTATGCGTGGTTTCTACGATCAATACACGTTATCCAATGATATGATGGCGACGGTTCGTGTAACTGGGAACAACCGTACTACGATCGTTCGTAAAATAGGTACGAGGAGTGGCGGTTAAATTTCGAGAAAAAATAGTGGTTCGATCCATTCAGGAT
>OZ023207.1:7440139-7562639 GCA_963995525.1 Escarpia spicata | reverse complement strand
AAGTTTTCCGACACTCCTTCGTATATTTTGTTTAAATTATAGCCCAAATGTTTATTTTTACAGCAAAAGCATAGCATATACGTGTAATGCAATTTGTGTAAATATTGTTGAGTAGAGAAAGACTGATGGAGGACACGCGCATAATTTTGATTGTGACGTCAGATTCTGGATCCGTCAATCTTATCATTTTCCAATGTACGTGCAGACAGATAAAATTAATGCAGTCGACGAGACACAAACAAGTGACGAAACGGAAGACATATACTCGCGAACAAAAACAAACATATCCCCATTAACGCATGCAATACTTGTTTTGTACCCGATGATGGACATTCGTGGAGCACAGTGATGCTTTGAAACTCTCCCTCTCCCTCTCCCTCTCCCTCTCCCTCTCCCTCTCCCTCTCCCTCTCCCTCTCCCTCTCCCTCTCCCTCTCCCTCTCCCTCTCCCTCTCCCTCTCCCTCTCCCTCTCCCTCTCCCTCTCCCTCTCCCTCTCCCTCTCCCTCTCCCTCTCCCTCTCCCTCTCCCTCTCCCTCTCCCTCTCCCTCTCCCTCTCCCTCTCCCTCTCCCTCTCCCTCTCCCTCTCCCTCTCCCTCTCCCTCTCCCTCTCCCTCTCCCTCTCCCTCTCCCTCTCCCTCTCCCTCTCCCTCTCCCTCTCCCTCTCCCTCTCTCCCACCTTCCACCCTCTCTCCCTCCCTTCTTCCTACCCCCTCTCTCTAAATGTATAAGTCGATTTTAGCAACAATATTGACGTTCAAATTTAAAAGCTATAATTGTGTAACAGAATAATCATCAAAATAATCCGAACTATTTATATGGTCAGACCTTCACAAAATGTCATCATTTCGTCATCACCACTTTTTGTTGCATATTACATAATAACAAACTATTAGGGCTACCGTTGACCTTTTTGACTTGCGACAATAAAAAAATGCAGATTGCAAATAAAATCACAAAATATCTAACACATTTTTTTTTCTTCAAACCTAACGTCTTTAACCATAATTATTTCATGTTTTTTTATATATTTAATTAGAATAATCATCATGGTCGTCATGACCTAGTTGCGTTTGACCTCAGGCACTTTTGAATGACAATTCTAAATATGGAAATTTCAAAATTTATCTCGAACATCTTCTTAAATATTTATTCAGCGTTACAAACGTCATCACTCTTCACCAGGTTTTATCTGGTGATAGTACGTCATAGAACATTAACAAATATTGAGGTTACACCTTCTATTTCCTGTGCGAACTCAAAGGGAGATTGGAAGAAACATTTCTGGGCGGCGTATATTTGCTCGACGGTCTTCTATGAATAACCATTACAATAACCATCTCTGGCAATGTTGATTTGTATAATTATGACAGAAATACAATATTAATTACAAGGGAAAGTGTCCCTAACGCATACTGTTCCCAAGACGCACATCCCACTTTCCTGAAAATCCCGTCAATGTTACAGTCAGTACGTCATATATTCCCTGTCGATGTGATCACTCCTCCATAAATGTGGCTGCAGGTCTAATATAAGTTAGAATTGCTTTGTTTTGGGGGTGCGTTTAGTGACTATTGAACAGCTACAAAACATGATAGGGTGCGTTTGTGACTACTGAACTAATAGAAAACATGATTGGGTGCGTCTTGTGACTTTTGAACTAATACAAAACATGATAGGGTCCGCGTCTTGTGACTATTGAACTAATACAAAACATGATAGGGTGCGTTTTGTGAACAGTGTTCCAAAGACTCCCAATTTCCCCCAAAAAACGGTTTCAGTCATAATTTTGAAACTAAAAAAGATGTACACGTGAAATGAACTGCTAAACGTAACTACAAACTAAAACAGCGCTGGTGTAGTTTATTTGATTATTAGCGTGGTCTCTTGAGTTATACAATGCATCTACAATGCAAGTTAAGTGGATGCGTTATAGGCACTTTCTCCTAGGTAGCGCTATCATTACTTACGCCAATACAATTGTGTGGAAATTGTGTAAATCACTAATGTAAATGCACCTAGAAACGTGTTTTCAATATGGCTAATGGGTTGTGAAACATGGCGTTTGTTGTGTATCGTGACAGGCACTGATTGTTTCACACTTGCAATTTGTTGAAGAGTTGCACACGAAACAAACCTATTGACATTTACACACGAAATAATATAATCGTCTAAGCGATAATGGCAGGAAAGGGCAAACTTTCACGACTGCAGACGTAATATAAATGGTAATAACATAATAGCCTGGCTGGTTGTAGAATGTTTCATTTTTGACACAGACCTACAGTTTATCACAACTAGAACCGACCAGAAACTTAATGTATGGCTGCAATATAAGTATTAATATGCGAATTTTGGAGCATTTCAAGTCTTTCTCCTTCGAGACACCGATGTCCACGCGCCTCTTTCTGTGGTCAATTGTTTCCTTTGATTATTGGCCTCTGATTCACCAATTGGCTAGGTAAAAAAATTCCACAAAGGTAGTAAATATGACATTTTCTTTTCTTTACTTTTTCAATTAATGTCACAACTGCTGTAGCAGCTGCGTGAAATGCTTACTGTATGACAGCAGAAATTAATGTGTCTTGGAAATAAGTCAAAAACTGTAATGGTGATAATTGCGGTCCATGGTTTGTGGCGCCATGGGTGGGTCACTGTAAGCTTATCTGTAAAAATGGTAGATGAACTGCATTGTAAATACTGACAAGATAACTAGCCGGTTCAATTATCAATAATATTTAGTAAATATAAAATATAAATACACTAACGTCAACATGGATAGCGCAATTACTTAAGTAATGAAAGCTGTAACAAAATCCTGTAACGTATGAACATTTAGCTAAAACGTCATATAGTATATAAGATGTTCTTTGTCCTACAGACAGACAACTACACATTTAAAAAAAAATAAAAAAAATGGTTCAGTAGTTAATGCACGAAGACTATTCGTACACCACTGTCTGCAGCCAGGTATTCATTAACACAGCTAGGTGAACTGGAACAATTTAAAATGAACGAACACGCCCAGTATAAGGGCAGCACATGATTCAAACCAGGTTCTCTCGATAGAGAATCCAATGCTATAGCATTTCGCCACAACAATATAACGGCATCTCCAGTAAGACTGATCAATATTGTGCTATTTCCAAAAGAATTAAACAACACTGCGGCGTCCACGACAGCGTTGAACAATACCGCGAAATAACCAAATAATTAAACAATTCAATTCAAATACCTTTAATGTCCCTCAAGGGGAAATTCTCTTGTGGTGTTCGCTATTAAGAAAGCAATAAATAAATAAACCACAAAATGACCACACAGACACACCGTCGATCTATAGATAAATACTCATGGTATAGTATAGTTGTAAAAGAGCACGATAAAAACAAATACTAAGAATCGCCAATCAGAATAAGTCACAACCATCAAACACACACACACACACACACACACACACACACACACACACACACACACACACACACACACACACACACACACACACACACACACACACACACACACACACACACACACACACACACACACACACACACACACACACACACACACACACACACACACACACACACACACACACACACACACACACACACACACACACACACACACACACACACACACACACACACACACACACACACACACACTACATTCATTTCACATCTTTAAAAAGACCGATTGCAACAGGAATAAAATATAATTTCGTACGGTTTGTTTTGCACGAGGAGCACCTAAAATGGCGCCCCGACGGCTGTCTCAAATGTGGGATATAGAACATGACTATCATTGCCTAAAATAAAACGTGCCTTCCTAAGTACCTGTTGTTCACAAAACTGAGTGATGTCTCTCCGAGTGTGTCCAATTATGTTGGAGCTGACACGTACACACTTCTGTAAACTGTTCTTGATTTTAACACCCCGGTCGAAATACCAGAAGATAAACGAAAAACAAAGAACACTCAATAAAAGACTTGTATATCAGGTTTAAAATTGTTTTATCAACAAAAAATTAGTTTAATTGCGCTGCTGACAGTTCTTGACGATTACGTCAGCGTTGTCATGCCATATACGTTTGCTAAACACTGTACCTAAGAATTTGTGCTTGGTGACAATTTCAATCTCTTACATTAAACTTTAAATAGGAGTCATCACACCACTCAACAAAATTTCGTAGTGCCGGGCCATGATCTTGTTTGGAACTAAAGAGAAGTGAAAGTAAGGTACTGTCATCAGCAAAGTTCACTAAAAACCTGTCTGCATGAGCACTTCTGCAACTGTCAGTGTACAAGATGTATAGGAGGGGTGAGAGACAACAACCCTGAGGTGAGCCCGTGTGTGTCAACGCCATGTCAGAAAACTTCCTATTCACAAAAACATACTGAGGACGACATGTAAAAAAAACCAACAATCCAGACAACAAGCTGGTTTCCAAGATTAAAATCAGAAATGAGTTTCTGGGCTAAGATACGAGGCTGCATCAAATGAAAAGCCGACGAGAAATCGGCGAAGAGAATCTTAGCATGTGCAGTTGGCTTCTCAATGTGAGTATTCACTTTGTCCAGAATGAATAACTTCGCATCTTCAAAACCTCTTCCAGTCCGGTACGCAAACTGGAGTGGGTCTAATTGACTCTCGGTGATGGGCAGGATCAATGACTTACTAGCTTTTCCAGGGTGTTCATAACAAGGGATGTTAGAGCAACTGGTCTGAAATCGTTTAACTGTTTTGGGTTGTCTGTTGTTGGAATGGGGATGACAGTAGAAGTTTTCCAAGCTGTGGGAATACTAGCAGAGTTTAGAGATAGCAGTGGCGCATGGCTGATATCAAAGATGAACTGTAGACAACATTGAATGGAGTAACACCTTTATAAAACATGACATCCGAATGAATATGGAGAATACTGAAATGTTGTGAATAGGTGAATAGAAGGTGGATCTGCATGTAGTTGTTGACGGAAAGACCATTAAACAAGTGAACGGCTTTGTATACTTTGGCGGTACAGTTTGTGAGGATGGAGGAACTAGTAAGGAAATACAGACGAGGGTGCAAGCAGGAGCGGCAGCATGGAAGAGGGTGGACGGCATTATATGCGGACAGAAAATTGAAGAAACAACTCAAAGGAAAAGTGTTGGAAGCCTACGTGGAACCAGATAGTATATATGGGTTGGGAACATTTGCACTAATAGGATACATGAGGAGAAGCTACAGATAGCAGAAGACAACTGGTTCAGAAGAATATGTTGAGTAACGCGAAAAGATAGAAGGAAGATAAAGGATTTGAGAGAAGAGATTGGCACGAGAAAACACCCACTAAAATAGCCGGAATACTAAAGTAGTCGGACACAGAATGAGATGGACAGGACATGTGCAATGAATGAGCCAGGACAGCATGGCAGAGCCGGAATATAAAGAAGTACTTTTCCTTCGTTACTTTACTTAAGTAGAAAGGTTTACTTTTCTTGAGTAACGAAGTACATTTTTAGAAGTACTTTTACTTGTAATGAAGTACACTTAAGGTGTACTTTTCTTAATCTAGTGAAGTATCCATCTCTATGTTAAATTTATGGAACTTCTAGGGTGTTTCGGAAAAGTGGTCTGTGCCGGAATCCATAATTGTTTGCCCCCGGGACAGATCTACAGTGTATCATTTTTTAGATACCAGCGGGAACTACAAGTGGCATAGGCGAGCGGCAAATCCTCAAAAAGTGCTTAATTGGAGTTGTATCGTGGTGCACTAACTGGGAGTGCAGGTAAAACAAGATCACCGTAAACAAAAGATGAATTTTCGAAATTATGCCTCTCCTTAGACAGTGTAGGTTAGCCAACATGTGATGTTATACTTTCAACTGCAATGTTTTGTTCATGGCAGTAATTCTGGCTAGATCCATCACACAAGGGATAAAAAAAATAGGTGTATGCGGATGTCACACTCGATTCTGAAGTTTATTTGAATGTCACAAACTCAAACTTGTGTCAACATATTTTGTATTAATTAGTTGACATCTTCTTGTACACACTGTTGCATAAAACCAAATATGTTATGATTTGCACATGTATTGTCTGTGTTATCAGGTGTTGAACTTTGGATTTACTCACAAATATATAGGATAATCTAACGGAGAAACGTGATCTTCTCAACTGTATTTGTCGCGTACATCAAAGTTGTTTACACACCCAATTATTTTTTGTAAGCCTGTTTGTATATATTCCTGTTGATGTAATGCGGATATCATTTATTACTACACATGCAGTTGGTAATTAACATGACGTGAAAGTCAAAGAACTTGCCAAAAATGTAGTTAGGATTGCATAATCTCCACGGTTTCCACGTATCCTGACATTTGGCTTCCTTGAGATATTGAATTGTCTTGTTCCTCAAAACTTCAGACAGTTGGTCGACTGTGTTGCGAGTAGAGTTCTAATCTGCGATTGCCACCTCTCTTCTTCAACATCCTAACTACATTTTGGGCAAGTTCTTTGACTTCCATGTCATGTTAATGACCAAATGTATGTGTAGTAATAAATAATATGCATAATATATCAATAATAATTTATTTCATATATAGCGCCCCATCCAAGTAATTGTTCTGGGGCGCGTTACAATGGTTAATGCAAATAAATAAATAACAGCATACGATATATAGTTAAAAATACATTACTATTAAGTAAAATCAACTATACTGTCTTAAAATATATAAACAAATACAAGTATGCAAGCTATTAAAACAATAAAGTAGATTAATTATAAGATTAAATTAATAAAAATAAAGGTATCAATACTTATGATCATCGATCATGGAATATTAAAATAATTTGTGAAAAGATGCGACTTCAGTGCAACTTTAAACTGACTGACACTAGTGCATTGGCGCACTATGAGTGGTAGTTGATTCCATGCTCTTGGAGCTGCACAAGAGAATGCTCGTTCGCCGAGTTTAGTTTGGGTAGTGGGTTGTTTAAGGAGTAGCTGATCGGAGGAGCGTAGACAGCATGTCGGGCGATACGGAGAGAGAAGTGCTGATAGATATGGAGGTGTAGTTTCTCAATTATTGTCGCTGGCAATCTATTAAGAAGCAATGTTGACTGTACTACTTTTATTTTGTACTTAGAGTATTAGTACAAGTAACTCACCTAAAAACTACTTAAGTAAAATTACATTAAAAACCTACTAGAGTAAAAAGTAAAAGTAACTTTCGAAAGTACTTGAAGTAATAGTAAATGTACAATTCAACGTTTTAATTTCAACATTACAGCAGGCACACAAAATGCGAGACTAAAATAACTACGTTACTTACACGAACCTTAACCCAATAACAGTCTCTGCAACAGGAAGTTATAGTGGCCGACAATTGTTCATCTACGACTATCGTCCCCCTTAATCTCACGAGATTTCGCCGCTAAATATATGTATGACGTGGTATGACCTTACGAGAATATCGTGCCATCCAACCATACTTACGATAATAGCGTTTTTTCAATTGGGAATAATGAAGGAGTACAATAATAGTAATGTATTTATTTCAGACAATCATCATGTCCATATATAAAAATACATCAATAAAAGTATGTAAATAAATAAAAAAAAGTAGTATAAAACATACATTATTTATATTGTTTCATACTTTTTAATATATATATATATATATAGCATACTAATAATCATGCAACGTTGATATAATTGGTAGCCATGTCCAAGGCTTTGTGGATGTCATGATATTACAATTGTGTAATGCCTATGATTTTACAACCCAAGGAATAAGACTTCAACACGGAGTGCAGACATCCTCGATAAGTTGACAATTTAAATGTATATATGTGATTATATTGTCATTGGTGTGGTCACTCGGTCACTACTTTTGTCAAAGTGTGCATTTAGAAAATGAATACATATGATCATATTTACAAGACTACCAAAATTTAACTAGTTAGATGAACTAACAAACAATACATCGTTTATGTTTTTCTAATAAAATGGTTTTACCCTGTACTGTAGTAAAACAATGTTTTCCAAATAAAAATTATACAAACTATACTAATTATACTGAAGCAATGAAGCCATACTTTTTGAGAATCGAATATAAGATGTACTAAAATGTAGCCATACAGTTGCTATGGGGAATGCTGCACAGCTGACTGAGATGGTTGTTGCATCAGGACGGAAGACCATAACACAACTGTGTGTTTGCTTTATCAGCTCAAGCCCAGCATGGTGGTGAAGACAGTGACTAATGTAGTGCAGTTTAACATAGTAGTATTTCAAAGATGCAACAAGCAAATGCGAAGCAAACTAAGTAAAACAACTTAGAATGTGGTTATTATACAGGTATGTTATGTGTATATATTATCCTTTTAAAAGTGTAATTGTACAGCAAAACATCACAATATTATATACACATATCTGTATAAAAACAACTGTTATGTATAACACGGATTTGGGTCAATTATATATAAATAACTATTTTGAACTTAGGCTTTGCAAAAAATAATTATTGTTTATGAAACAATTATGAAATTATTGCCACAGGATTGCACGAATTTGGGACACCCAACAATATGATTGGAGATGGGGTGAGCTGAATTTCAGATCAGAGTATGCATGTCCTCGAATCTTCCGGCACAGTTAATAAATAATGGCCGCTCCCATACAACTACTTTTTCAGTTCATTTGTTGCAGATAATCACAATGTAAGTTGTATCACAAGTACGAATGTCAACTCAATTCGATGTTTGTGTCAGGTATTTATTTATTATAAACACGGTAACATCGACGCCGTCGAACCCGAGGTCATTGTACTTACTTACTTACTTACTTACTTACTTACTTACTTACTTACTTACTTACTTACTTACTTACTTACTTACTTACTTACTTACTTACTGTTACACGTCAATGATACAACATATCATAAAATTTAAATAACACAGGCACAGCGTGACTGACCAGTGGCAGGTCATGTTACTACTGTTTTACGCTATTTTATCTTTTGAACTGTCTTGTGCCAAGTCTGTTCCATCGTGCACGGCGAAGTACTTTCCTTGCAACGTTATTCAGTCGATATTCCTCTGCGCATTTCACCATAAATTAAACACATTCACAATGACAATGGCGTAGGACTTCGTCCATCACCGTTTTATAGTCGGAAGTTGATATTGTTTATAAATAGGTGTAGGATTGTTATCTTCTTGAACAAGGGAGCTCCGAAAGAGCTCTTTCTTTTTCTCTCGTACTCAAGACGGCGTACTCAGTTGAGCACGTATCAAGAAGTTGTATAACCACCGTGAGCATGGATTCTCCGGTGAGCATGAAATCTCGAGTCTGAGCATGGAGTTGACTATGAGCACCGACTGCGCTTGATAACCTTTGGCCCAGGCGGCTTAGTCTTAGAGAGACGATGATGTCGCTGACTTCAGATCCGGTGTCTTTCACCCAGTTCACATGCAGTGCATCGATCGATTCGTCGCGCTCATCAGCAAGACGTGTGGTTCTGCAACTGTCAACTAATGGAAATTAGTACAGAAAAAACCAAGCTAATGACAAACAGCAAAAATGCAATCATCTCTTCTCCATTGGAAATCGTTCGCTCTACAATATGTCCCCGACCCAGGCCGCTCTCTTCGAGCATGTCAAGAGATTCTTGTCCAAAGCCTGTTTTATTTGGAAGCAGTCAACCGCTTGCCACCAGGCAATCCCTGTTTTGGTCAATAGGGATGGGAAGCGTATGAGCGGAGCAAGCAATGGCTCCCTTTCTGGACCACTCTCGCCGATGCAAGTAAGGTTTCTGCCCTCCTACTACACCGTGGCTGCACGAAAGCGTGCAAGGGGAATTGAAAGTGCTGCAGGTCAGGCCTCTCTTGCACGGAATTGTGCAAGAGCGATAGTGGCTGCCTAAACAATGATGGCAAAGATGCTAACCATTGCACTAATGGATGGATGGGTAGATGAATGGACAGATGATGGATGACATTGTTTAGGTACACTCATTGTAGGTTTCGGTTCGACCCATTGAAGCAATGATTCATAACTATTTAAAAATTATATGTACATAATAACATTTGAAACCAAATATCATTGAATGTGTGTATCTATTTGACATATTGCTATTTCTAGAATAATACTATCGTTACTATGGACTCGGTTATATTCCCACTTGTACATAATGAGAAGTTTCTATAATAACTGATGATATTGATCTTGACCTTAACCTTCATCATATGACCTCCATTTCGCCTTCCAATATCGGTTGCAACATTATAATAAAAATAAAATAAACTCATGTTTACATAGCAAGATCAATTCAATCATCAGTAGATACGCGAGCTGTTATGTAATTTTGGGGTAAATTTGATCTTGACCTTGACTGAAGAGACCTTTACCCCAAATATTCATTCCAAATGCATCTATTGTCTAATGCAATATTTTATATAGATTGGCTGATTGATTACCATTAGCATGATTACCAGATGATGTACAAGTTGCGAAAATAAATTGTCAAGCCATTAACTTAGAAACTCCCCAGCCCTCCCCCCACATCCATCTTCCGATGTCATGATCCGACAGCGCGACGGCGGAGTCGTGCTGAAGCTCCAGGTCAGCCCATCCGATATGAATTTGGTTCGGTCGCCCGTGGAGGGTTTTGGCGGGCCTCAGGGGATGCAATTGGATGTTTAGAGCCCTCCTAGACTACCCTCTTTGGATCCGCCCCTGAAAATAGAAAATACGAACGTAATTGGGTGAGGAGAATGTGAAGTACAGGAGAAAGCCAGTAAGGAGTCAACTGGGCTGAATAGGTGGAACAAATGTGAGGGAAAGTCTAATGAAGAGAACGACTACGCCCAGAGTAGAGGGTGAAAGGAGACGCGAAAGACCGCGATAGAGATGGAAGGAATATATGAACTTACAGTATATTAACTGTGGTAGGAACGCTGTCATTGCGGGTGGGTGCTGGCAAAGGACCGCTGTCATTGCGGGTGGGTGCTGGCGTAGGACCGCTGTCATTGCGGGTGGGTGCTGGCGTAGGACCGCTGTCATTGCGGGTGGGTGCTGGCGTAGGACCGCTGTCATTGCGGGTGGGTGCTGGCGTAGGACCGCTGTCATTGCGGGTGGGAGCTGGCGTAGGACCGCTGTCATTGCGGGTGGGTGCTGGCGTAGGACCGCTGTCATTGCGGGTGGGTGCTGGCGTAGGACCGCTGTCATTGCGGGTGGGTGCTGGCGTAGGACCGTTGTCATTGCGGGTGGGTGCTGGCGTAGGACCGCTGTCATTGCGGGAAGGTGCTGGCGTAGGAACGCTGTCTTTGCGGGTGGGTGCTGGCGTAGGAACGCTGTCATTGCGGGTGGGTGCTGGCGTAGGACCGCTGTCATTGCGGGTGGGTGCTGGCGTAGGACCGCTGTCTTTGCGGGTGGGTGCTGGCGTAGGACCGCTGTCATTGCGGGTGGGTGCTGGCGTAGGACCGCTGTCTTTGCGGGTGGGTGCTGGCGTAGGACCGCTGTCATTGCGGGTGGGTGCTGGCGTAGGACCGCTGTCTTTGCGGGTGGGTGCTGGCGTAGGACCGCTGTCATTGCGGGTGGGTGCTGGCGTAGGACCGCTGTCATTGCGGGTGGGTGCTGGCGTAGGACCGCTGTCATTGCGGGTGGGTGCTGGCGTAGGACCGCTGTCTTTGCGGGTGGGTGCTGGCGTAGGAACGCTGTCATTGCGGGTGGATGCTGGCGTAGGACCGCTGTCATTGCGGGTGGGTGCTGGCGTAGGACCGCTGTCTTTGCGGGTGGGTGCTGGCGTAGGACCGCTGTCATTGCGGGTGGGTGCTGGCGTAGGACCGCTGTCTTTGCGGGTGGGTGCTGGCGTAGGACCGCTGTCATTGCGGGTGGGTGCTGGCGTCTGACACACAGGGAGTTGTGGTTTGTATATTGTATGAATACATTTAACAAAAGATAGGCCTACTCATCCTCCGGAAAAGATTATTTGGTAGTACGTGTGCGGCTAGCTTCAGGTGATAGTCTTTATGCCGCTACAGATACTTGAAGACAATTTCTGATCACAGCGTTATGCGTGGTTTCTACTATAAGTTACATCCAAGGTTATGATGGCGAAGGTTCTTGTATCTTGGAACAATCGTAGTACGATAGTTCGTAAAATAGGTACGGGAAGGGGGGAGGGGTTAATTTCGAGAAAAATTTGTGGCACAACCCATTCAGGATTGGGATCGAAGAAAAATCCTTGAATGTGTGGCGCCCGGATGGCATCATTTTTTTCGTAGGCGGCGTCAGGGTAATTACTATAACCCTGACACCAAACCTAACCTTAATCCTACGAAAAAAATCACTCCGCCCATATTAAGCCTAAGGTAATTACACGGAACGCTTAGGAATAGAAATCCCGCGCCCGGATGCACACGTATATGGGGAGTAGAGTATTGTCAAAGAAACAAGAAGGGACACGTTGGCTTGATTATGTAGTACGTAGTTTCACTGCGGACAATTCGAAGGTTTTCCCTAGGGGCCGTCCTGCACCGGGTTACCGTACGCACGTCATGGTCTGTATAGTTTAGATCGTTTGGCCGCATCTCCCCTGATACAAATGTCAATTATTACTAATGGCATTAGCGTGTTGTCGGCTGCGTGACACCTAATTAGTCATTATATCCCGCACGCAAATATCTAATAGAAACTCTACAATTATTAGTTACTTTAAAAATTAGTGAAATTAGCTAGTGGTAGAAGTCATTCAATGTTAGGATATTGAGCTTCAGTGAAGCACTGTCTCGGCGGAGTGTACTATTCAAAATCTTATTTTGCCTTGGCGTATCCAGCGGGGCTGGGGGCACGCGCCCAATAAACCTTAATAATGTTGCCTGCGCTAGAGTGGCGTGCCTCCTAGACCTGCTGAATGTGTCATCGTAGACCTGTTGAATGTGTCACTTTAGACCTATTGAATGTGTCACCGTATACTTGTTGAATGTGTCACTGTAGACCTGTTGCATGTGTCACCGTGACCTGTTGAATGTCTCACCGTACTGACCGTAGTCCTGTTGAATGTGTCACCGTAGACATGTTGAATATGTCACTGTAGACCTGTTGAATGTGTCACCGTAGACATGTTGAATATGTCACTGTAGACATGTTGAATGTGTCACCGTGACCTGTTGAATGTGTCACCGTATACCTGTTGAATGTGTCACCATGGCCTGTTGAACGTATCACCGTAAAATGTTGAGTGTGTCACCGTAGACCTGTTGAATGTGTCACCGTAGACCTGCTGAACATGCCACTGTAGACATGTTGAATGTGTCACCGTGACCTGTTGAATGTGTCACCGTAGACCTGTTGAATGTGTCACCGTGACCTGTTGAATGTGTCACCGTATACCTGTTGAATGTGTCATCGTAGACCTGTTGAATGTGTCACCGTATACCTGTTGAATGTGTCACCGTAGACATGTGGAATGTATCACTGTAGACCTGTTGAATGTGCCTCCAGACCTTCTGATATTGTGAACGCCGCCGCGAACAATTTTCAACAGCACCCCTCCCATCGTCTTCCGATGTCATCAGTAGTGCGGAGACTGCGGATAAATTTAAGTGAAGGCGGCGCGGTGGCGAAAAAATGTCGACAGTGCCCCCCTCTCTCCGTCTTTCATCCGATATCATGATCAGACGGCACGGAGTCATGCTGAAGCTGTGGCTCACCCCATCCTATATATATATATATGCTCACCTTGTTCACCTCGACGGCCTTATCTCTATCAACAAGGGGTCGGCCTAGTCTTCCTCCTCCACTACATGCGATCTAGGGCCATATCCACTGTAACACCTACATCCCTCATGTCCTCTTTGATTTATTGTTTCCAAGTCTTCCTTGGGCGTCCTCGTCTTTTGACACCTGGTAGAGCTAAGCTCATCATACTGCGGATGACGTTGTTCCCATCTCGTCGTTGCACATGGCCGAACCATTGTAGACGGCCACTTCGCATGACCTCGTCGATTGGCGGCGGGAGGTTCAGTACCTGTCTTATTTCTTCATTTCGGATGTGATCCAACCTTGATACTCCGAGGATCCCGCGAAGCATCCTCTTCTCTGTGGTGACAACTTACCTCTTGTTGTTGGTCTTCGTTGCCCAACATTCACTCTCATACGTTAGGGCGGGTCTGATGATGACTTCGTACACCTTCGATTTGTGTCTTAGGGGCATCTTCTTATCGTACAGGACCCCGGTCAGTTTCCGCCAGCTCGACCACGCGGCTTGCACGCGTAGGTCCACATCTCTGTCGATTGTTCCATCTTTATCTATTACTGATCCCAGGTACTAGAAATGGTCTACATTCCTCAGGGCTTCTCCGTTTAGTTGTATATATGTTCGGCGGTCTCCCGTGTTGTCAGCTATTCTGTTTTGGCCTCGTTAATCTTCAGCCCTTTGTTCATCAAAACATTGTCCCACCGTTGAAGTCTATCTTGGGCACCCACCACTGTCGTGTCGTTGATTACCAGGTCGTCTGCATAGAGTAATTCCCATGGTGGCTTAGAGCACACTTCCTGAGATACCGTGTCAACCAGCATGATGAATAAGAACGGGCTAAGCGCTGAACCTTGGCGGAGGCCAATGCTGACTTCGAATTGTTCGCTGGTCCCTCGCTTTGATTTCACACACGTGGTAGCGCCTTGGTACATGTCCTGCACTATTCTTATATAAGCTTCCGGGATGTTCCTCTTCCCCGTGCATCTCCATAGTACTTCGTGGGGTACGGTGTCGTACGCCTTTTCAAGATCGACGAACACCATGTCTAGAGGGTCATTGCTCTCTCGGTACTTCTCGCATAGAGTTCTGATGACAAATATGGCATCCGTGGTTCCAACCCCAGGCCTAAAACCAAACTGACCATCCGAAATGCTCACAATGTCTCTGAGCCTTTGATCGGTGATACGGACAACACTATTAAAAGTGAAACCACAACAACAAGGAGGCACATCATACATATTTCTCTCAGGAATAAATGTCTCAGGAGGGTTACAGTTTGATGACCAAATTATATTTGGTATTGTATTCCAATATGGAGTAATACAATGCAAACCTCTCTTTATGGTCACCTCGGTAACATAGCCTCCTTTCAATTGTTTTTTCTAAGAGAGTCCCAAACTATTTACGTGGCCACACTGAAATTACTCGGCACACGAATACTATTCCTATACAAAGTGTAGTTAATAGTAGCAAAACAAATAGTTGCAATACATAAAGCATTTAACAATAATGTGTAAAACATATACACCTGTAGTTACAATATTTGAAAATGTGAAATAAAACATTTTATGTAAATGACATATCACAGACTGAAGTATCATAGGGACTGATCCAGTTTTACACATGAACTGACACTTTCATTCAACCTTCAACACATCACCAGGTAGTCTGCACCACAGTGGTAGGAACAATCGACTCTCATCATAACTGTAAGGATGCCTAATATAACGAACATCCGCTTAGTTAAGAGGAACCTCTGTGAAACACCCATTCTGGCATTATTATATATATATAAATTCCAGTGTGATCCATATCATAAGAATTCATACAATAACAGTTTAATATTACAAAGTCATGTTATTATTATTATTATTACTAGCATTTCTATAGCGGCATATCACCGGGACCAGCCCGTTCATAGGCGCACACACATATTATAAAACGTACATGGAAACAAATGTAAAATATATATATGTATAAGGATGCCGGTAAATATAATAATTATTAAGATTTACAAGATTGTATATATAATGTGACTTAAAATACATGACATATTTGCACAAATATTAAGAAATTAAATAAAAGAATATATATTATAATATATAAAATTGTATTAAAAGATAAATAATAATTAATTAATTAAAATATATATTATATAATAGAAATACATTAATTGATTAAATACATGTTCATAAAAAGTGTCATACAGCACAGTTCCTCAGTCGAAGTACGCCTGCTTAAATAGATAAGTTTTAAGGCAAGTTTTGAATTTATTCAAAGTGTCTATTTGACGAACGTTTATTGGCAGAGCGTTCCAGAGCGTAGGTCCAGACTGTTAATGCTAGAAACGTCTACAGAAATAGACATAATCCACAGCTTCATAACATAGCATCTCATAATAATAAATTTCAAATCAGCAACAATACATAACTAACTGTCCACATCAAAATCAATCCTTGTGGCTTGAATCGATGACACAAAGTCTTCATGCAAGATATACTGCATGATGTTGATTGTAATCTTGGTCATGTTCACATTTTCTAAAAACAAGAAGGCAAACAAAATCACTTGTGTGTTCAGTACACATTTTTTATGAAACAGATCTAATCACAAATCACACAATCTTCAAAAAACTGACTTAACAATAATCCTAACCCTAAATTAGCAATTATTTCATCGGTTGATTGCAAACAAATGGTTGAATATTGTTTTAACAAAATATTACAAAACTGTCATCTATGTCAACAAGTTTGAAGATCCAGGACCAAATAGCATATTGACAAGGACACCACAGGCACAGGCATGATTTTCAACAATGTGACATCTGCCCAACCCCTTTCCAGTACCAGCTAAGGTCTAGATGTCAACATTTGTTTATAAAAATTTTCACACTGGTAACAGAAATGCTAACACAGCCAGTAAATAGTATACGTGTTTCCATTCTACGCGTAAAAGAGAACAAGTGAACTATGAAGTTTAGTAGTTCCCAAAATTCGTACGTCGCGAAATGACCCCATGATTAATGACCTGTCATTTTAACTGCAGTGCTGACCTCTTGTGGTGCAACTACCACTGGCTATAGACAGTGGTAGTTGCATCATGACTGAATACTTCCCGGGAGAGAGTACCTGGCTGTAGACAGCGGTGAGTAGTCTTTATCGCCACAAGAGGTCAGCACTGTAGAAAAAAAATTACAAGTCATTAATCATGGGGTCATTGCCACGGCTTTAATTAAACCATAATTAGCCCTAATTAACTCTGAATTATACCTAAAAATACATAGGTCTTATATAACCTTAATTTGCACTAATTAACCCTTAATTAGCACTAATTAATCACTAATTAGGCACTAATTAACACCCTACTTATACCTAACAATACCTAGGAGGTCTTATATAACATTAATTGGTACTAATTAACACTTAATTAGCAATAATTAATCATTAATTAGCACTAATTAATCACTAATTATACTTATAAAAATACATATTAGGTCTTGCTATATGTATATATGTACAGTGCTGACCTCTTCTGGGGTTCGTTACTTCAGTCGTACAGTGCTGGCACTCTTGTATAATCTTAATTTGCACTACTAGCACTAAATAACATCTAATTACATAAAAGTGGGTAATTAGTCATTAATTACTTCAACAAATAAATACAACTGAACCTCCCACTAGGGGCGGTGGGCACCGGGAGTGCTTATCTCAACCCCGGCGACCAATGTTTATCAACACGCCACGCCGCCCGTGAACTGAAGCAATGTAGAGTAAACGAAGTTGCCCAAGGTTCGACACCGCCGCCCGTGAACTGAAGCAATGTAGAGTAAACGAAGTTGCCCAAGGTTCGACACCGCCGCCCGTGAACTGAAGCAATGTAGAGTAAACGAAGTTGCCCAAGGTTCGACACCGCCGCCCGTGAACTGAAGCAATGTAGAGTAAACGAAGTTGCCCAAGGTTCGACACCGCCGCCCGTGAACTGAAGCAATGTAGAGTAAACGAAGTTGCCCAAGGATCGACACCGCCGCCCGTGAACTGAAGCAATGTAGAGTAAACGAAGTTGCCCAAGGTTCGACACCGCCGCCCGTGAACTGAAGCAATGTAGAGTAAACGAAGTTGCCCAAGGTTCGACACAGCCGCCCGTGAACTGAAGCAATGTAGAGTAAACGAAGTTGCCCAAGGTTCGACACCGCCGCCCGTGAACTGAAGCAATGTAGAGTAAACGAAGTTGCTCAAGGTTCGACACCGCCGCCGTGAACAGAAGCAATGTAGAGTAAACGAAGTTGCCCAAGGTTCGACACCGCCGCACAGGATTCGAACCCGCGTTCTCTCAGTCGAGAGTCTGGAGGTCTTACCGCTGTGCTACTGTGCTCCACACAAGTGTAGTGGTTAGGGCAGTGGATTATCATACCAGAGGTGGTAGTGTAGTGGTTAGGGCTCTCATACCACAGCACTCCCAGGTAAACGTTCTCGTGAGTGTGAGACATGGTCCCCTGCAGTTAGGGCAGTGGACTCTCAGTCAAGAGGTGGTAGTGTAGTGGTTAGAGCATCATACATAGGTGGTAGTGTAGAGGTTAGAGCATCATACATAGGTGGTAGTGTAGAGGTTAGAGCATCATACATAGGTGGTAGTGTAGAGGTTAGAGCATCATACATAGGTGGTAGTGTAGAGGTTAGAGCATCATACATAGGTGGTAGTGTAGTGGTTAGAGCATCATACATAGGTGGTAGTGTAGAGGTTAGAGCATCATACATAGGTGGTAGTGTAGAGGTTAGAGCATCATACATAGGTGGTAGTGTAGAGGTTAGAGCATCATACATAGGTGGTAGTGTAGTGGTTAGAGCATCATACATAGGTGGTAGTGTAGAGGTTAGAGCATCATACATAGGTGGTAGTGTAGAGGTTAGAGCATCATACATAGGTGGTAGTGTAGAGGTTAGAGCATCATACATAGGTGGTAGTGTAGAGGTTAGCGCCAGTCTATCGTCATATCCATATATGTAGATCTGTGGGATTGCGGCTCACGCAAGTATGTAGATCTGTGGGATTGCGGCTCACGCGAGTCACGTTACTGGTCTCGCTCTCCGGCATGTTTACGCGCACTGTTTGATGCATTAATAAATGTTCTTTGCTGTTCGTTGATATACTTGTTATTTATACTGGCGTGGTGGCAGCGGTACTGTTCGCAGTGTAGAAAGTGTAGAAGAAACGCCTCACAAGTGACACTCGTAACTATAGCCAAACAAAAGGCACAACGAGACAGAGTACGTAAGTTACACTGGCAAAGCTTTGAACCTTTATAAACCGGAGCGTCAGTCACTGTCATGGCACAGAGAGCACCGAAGCAGTGGTCACTCTCAAAGCATGAAACTCTGACGTCGTTTGAGAACTGGCGACAAAATATACAATACACACTATCGCTAGACGCCAATTTCGCGACATTTTTCTTGACCAATCCGAATGGAAAAAGAAGACGAATTCCACCCCGTTGCGGGGTCTAAGCGATGATAACGAAAACGTCCCTGCGGCTAGTCGGCGTACGGCCACACAAAAGGTCACGCACCTTGACCTAATGCTTGGCCAAATCGCCAATTTCTGTCCCGTTATATCGAGGAATACAATCGTAAAGAACTCTGTTTCTATAAAATCAATCTGGCAAGCAATACGCTTACATTTCGGCTTCCAATCCTCGGGCGCACACTTCCTCGACTTCGCCGAAATCAAGCTGGAGGCGGACGAAAGTCATGAAGATCTCTTTCAGAGATTGATGGCTTTCGTCGAGGACAACCTGTTGGCCGTGGGAGGTGGCATATCTCACCACCTGGAGTTACCGTCGTCAAACGAGGACATATCCCCGTCGTTGGAGAACATGATCGTCCTCCAATGGCTCAAACTAATCCACCCTGAGCTACCCCGTCTAGTGAAACAACGATACGGGACAGAATTACGCAGCCGAACACTCGCAAGTCTGAAACCCGAGATATCGCAAGCATTAACTTCTCTCCTTGATGAGCTAACCGCTATCTCCGAAATGGCTCTTCTCAATCTCGTCGATATCAACGTAGTGCAAGCAACCCAACCACTCGGCGAGCCAAACAGTGTCCACTGTGCAAGCAAGCGGGTCGTGCCAGCTACGAGCACTACCTGAGCGAGTGCAGGTTCCTACCTGAGAACGACCGGTTGTACCTATCCAAAGCGCGCAATATAATCGGAGTGGACTGCGACGACGGCTCGGATGATGAACAGTCAGTTGGAGACGGAGAATGCACTGGCGACGTGTCGACCGTGGCATGTCGTGTGAACACAAAACAGTCGCCATTTTTCAAGTCATTTTACCGACATCATCCATTACGACTCACACTAGACACCGGTGCGGAGACAAACATGATCAGAGAGGCAGTCGCTAAAAGCATCGGAGCTAAAATCGGCAAAAGCTCACAGCTAGCGAGGCAGGCTGATGGTGTTACTCCGCTGAACGTTATCGGAGAAACACACCTGACCTTGTCGCGCGACGGAACTGACCTCCAACTCGATGCGCTAGTTGTTGCAGATCTCGACGTGGACGTACTCGCGGGCACGCCGTTCATGTCTACCAATGACGTATCCGTTCGTCCTGCCAGACACGAGATCACAATCGGTGAAACCACTGTCATACAGTACGGTTTCCAAACGTCAGGTAACGAGCAATATCACACCGTACGCAGGGCTCACGCATACGTGCTGCACGCACCCTCGCCATCTACCACGGTTTGGCCGGGTGAGTTCGTGGAGCTCCAGTTGCCCACGGCCCTAGTCGACCAGACTCTGGCAGTCGAGCCACGCAGCTCTCCACACAACGAAGGTTGGCCAAAGCCTGGAATCATTGAGGCCGTCGGCAACAAAATACGACTCGTCAACACGTTGCCCAGACCACTAAAGCTGTCTCGCCACGAACACTTTTGTCAGGTGCGTCACACTGTCGCGTCACCGACCTGTGACACCGAATCTGAACCCGCTGTGAAGACTCGTAACATTGCCCACACCACTGACCTCTTCTCCGAAGCTATAGAGTTGGACTGCGACAAACAACTACCCGAGAGCATGCGAGGACAGTTCCGCAGTCTACATCAACAACACGACTCCGTTTTCAACCCGAGCATCGTGGGCTATAATGGACATGCGGGGCCTTTCACGGCAGTCGTCAACATGGGTCCGGTCCTGCCTCCTCAGCGCAAAGGAAGATGTCCTCAATACGCGCGCGGAAAACTGACCGAACTGCAGGAGAAGTTCGACGAGCTGGAGGCGGTTGGCGTGTTCCAACGACCGGAAGATGCCGGAATATCCGTCGAGTACCTGAACCCATCGTTCCTCGTTCGCAAGCCGAATGGAGGATCGAGGCTAGTTACTGCCTTCTCAGACGTTGGGAGGTACAGTAAACCACAACCGTCACTCATGCCAGATGTTGACTCTACCCTCCGCCAGATCGCGTGCTGGAAATACATAGTGGTGTCTGATCTAACCAGTGCTTTCTATCAGATCCCCCTAGCGAAGGAGTCAATGAAATTCTGTGGAGTGGCAACACCATTCCGTGGAGTACGTGTCTACACCAGATGCGCTATGGGGATGCCCGGTTCTGAGACCGCACTTGAAGAACTGATGTGCAGAGTACTAGGCGACCTTCTGCAAGACGGAGTTGTGGCCAAACTGGCCGATGACTTGTACTGCGGAGGAAACTCACCCGAGGAACTACTAGACAACTGGGGTCGCGTTCTCGATGCCCTTGATCTATGCGATCTACGTCTGTCGGCGAAGAAGACACGCGTTTTCCCCACATCTACTACCATTCTGGGTTGGGTTTGGTCTCAAGGCACAATACGCGCCAGCCCCCATCGTATCACAACACTGTCGTCATGTGTACCACCACAGACCGTTCTCGGGCTGCGTTCCTTCGTTGGCGCTTTCAAAGTACTGGGACGTGTCATCCCGCAGAGTTCCAAGGTGCTCGCTCCTCTCGAAACACACATCGCGGGGAAGAAGTCTCAGGAGCCGATAAGCTGGTCCGAAAACCTCCACGAGGCGTTCTGTACAGCCCAGAAGGCCCTGTCAACTAACAGGTCAATCACCTTACCAAGACCTGATGACCAATTGTGGATCGTCACCGACGGATCCGTCACACAGCGCGGTATCGGTGCCACTCTGTACGTATCACGCAACGGTCAAACCCTCCTCGCAGGATTCTTCAGTGCTAAACTCAAAAAGCACCAGGTGACTTGGCTACCATGTGAGATCGAAGCGCTCGGCATTGCAGCCGCAGTTAAGCACTTCAGCCCGTACATAATCCAGTCCAAGTCTAAGCCGTGCCTTCTCACGGACAGCAAGCCATGCATCCAGGCAATCGACAAATTATGCCGCGGAGAATTCTCCTCCAGCCCACGCGTAACTTCGTTTTTGACGATCGTCTCGAGATACCAAGTCACTCTGCGCCATCTCTCGGGAGCCGCGAATGTGCCGTCCGACTTTGCCAGCCGAAACGCGCCGGATTGCATGGAGCCGCGTTGCCAGATATGCGCATTCATATCACGTATCGAAGAGTCCGTCGTCGGTAGCATCAGCGTCGAAGACATCGTATCCGGCTCTGCTCGCCTTCCATTCACGAGTAGGTCGGCCTGGTTATCAACACAAGCAGAATGCCCAGACTTGCGCCGCGTCCGTGCCCACTTGAAACAAGGCACTCGCCCATCAAAGAAACTAACCAACATCAAAGACGTTAAGCGATACCTAACTACCTCAACACTGGCTCGCGACGGCGTTGTTGTGGTCCGACAAGACGTACCATTCGCACCATCCAGAGAACTAATTGTCGTACCTCGCCAGGTACTGGATGGTCTACTCACTGCGATACATCTGAAGTTGAGTCATCCATCCAAAAATCAACTAAAAGTCGTAGTGCGTCGCAGTTTCTTCGCGCTAGATTTGGACAGCACAATCGAGCGCGTAACCGACATGTGCCATGTGTGTGCATCGCTGAAAAAGGTCCCTACAACGCTCACTGAGCAGACCTCAACTGACGCACCCGACGCCGTTGGGATCTCGTTTGCAGCCGACGTGATCAAACGCAATCGTCAACTAATCTTCGTCGTACGCGAAACCGTGACTAGCTACACGTCTACGTGTGTTATAGAGAACGAACGTCACGACGCCTTGCGTGACAGTCTCGCCCGTCTTTGCGTGGAACTTCGCCCCATTGACGGACCATCAGCTGTCGTTCGGGTGGATCCCGCACCCGGATTCATCGCTCTCGTAGATGACCCAACACTACAACGATTGGGCATCAGTATCGAAATCGGTCGAATCAAAAACGCCAACAAAAATCCGGTGGCAGAGAAGGCAGTGGCGGAAGTGGAGGACGAAATACTCCGACAAGAGCCAGGCGGCGGCACTGTGTCCCCACTACTGTTAGCAGTCGCTACCTCGCGGCTCAACTCGCGAATCCGCAGCCGAGGCCTTTCGGCACGAGAAATGTGGTTCCAGAGAGATCAGTTCACTAATGCGCAGCTACCTATCGCTGACCGCATTCTCATCACGGAACAACAACAGTCGCGGGAACGGAACCACCCTCACAGTGAACTCGCGAAAGCCCCCCGTGGTAGAGAAGCTTCTACACACACAATCCACGTTGGTGACTTGGTATACATAACATCCGATCGCAACAAGTCATCAGCGAGGGACAGATATTTAGTCACCTCCGTCGAAGACCGCTGGTGTTTCATTCGAAAATTCAGCGGCCACCAGCTTCGTGCATCACCATACAAGGTGAAACTCTCGGAGTGCTACTTAGTCCCCAATTCCAGACCAACTACCGTAGCCCCACCGCCCCATCACGACACTGGCAGTGATATCGAGTCCGATGAAGACGCCCCGGTGGTCTCATTCGACGAGGCCCCTCAGACTCCGCTGACGATCGCTACTCCGCTGGAGGTACCCGTCCTACCAACTCCAACTGACGAAGTCGTAGCTGAAATCGACACACCGGCCGACACTCCACGACCTGTCCGCAGACGTGTCAAGCCCAAGTACTTACAAGACTATGTCACTTCATAAACAGTTTGTGTGTTAATTGTTGCATCTTTACATTGTGTTTAATTGTTTATCACAAAATTAATAGTCAGTTGACTTACTATAATTTGCTTAGAATAGAAGAGGACTTAAAGGAAAGTGGTCGCGCCAGTCTATCGTCATATCCATATATGTAGATCTGTGGGATTGCGGCTCACGCGAGTCACGTTACTGGTCTCGCTCTCCGGCATGTTTACGCGCACTGTTTGATGCGTTAATAAATGTTCTTTGCTGTTCGTTGATATACTTGTTATCTATACTGGCGTAGAGCATCATACATAGGTGGTAGTGTAGAGGTTAGAGCATCATACATAGGTGGTAGTGTAGTGGTTAGAGCATCATACATAGGTGGTAGTGTAGTGGTTAGAGCAATGGACTCTTACTCAAGAGGTGGTAGTGTAGTGGTTAGGGCAGTGGATTCTCATACCAATGGTGATAGTGTAGTGGTTAGGGCTCTCATACCAGAGGTGGTAGTGTAGTGGTTAAAGCAGTCGCCTCTCATACAGAGGTGGTAGTGTATGGTTAGGGCAGTGAACTCTCATACCAGTGGTGCCAGTGTGGAGCAAGCGCCCCACCATGAACCAGTCTATATACACTGTATGTATTTGGACGCCTAAAACATAGTCACTATATACACAGTACTGTATGTATTTAGACACCTAAAACATCGTCACTACATATATATTGTATGTATTTGGACACCTAAATAATATAATCATTACATACACTTGATGTATTTGGACACCTAAAAACATAGTCACTATATATACTGTATGTATTTGGACATCAAAAAACATAGTCACTATAAACACTGTATGTATTTGGAGACCTAAAAACATTAACCGGCCTGAATGTGTCTAACAATAGCCGTCCTACATACTTGCCTCGTCTCGAACCCCATTACAAAACCCACTATTATGCACAATACCTCATACAGTATATCCAGTATAACTAACACACTATACACAATACCTTATACGTTAAACCTTGTATTTATAAATTATACATTATACTTTGTACTTGATACCTTATACAGCAAGGTATACTGCCCTCTAATCTGCAAAGTATACTGCCCTGTAATCTGCAAAATATACTGCCCACTAACCTGCAAGGTGTACTGCTCACTAACCTGCAAGGTATGCTATCCACTAACATGCAAGGTAGACTACCCACTAACCTGGAAGGTGTACTGCCCACTAACATGCAAGCTATACTGCCCACTAAGCTGGAAGGTGTACTCCCCACTAACATGCAAGGTATACTACCCACTAACCTGCAAGGTATACTGCCCACTAACATGCAAGGTATACTACCCACTAACATGCAAGGTATACTACCCACTAACCTGCAAGGTGTACTGCCCACTAACATGCAAGGTATACTGCCCACTAACCTGGAAGGTGTACTGCCCACTAACATGCAAGGTATACTACCCACTAACCTGCAATGTGTACTGCCCACTAACATGCAAGGTATACTACCCACTAACATGCAAGGTATACTACCCACTAACATGCAAGGTATACTGCTCACTAACATGCAAGGTATACTACCCACTAACATGCAAGGTATATTACCCACTAATATGCAAGGTATACTGCACACTAACATGCAAGGTATACTACCCACTAATATGCAAGGTATACTGCCCAATAACATGCAAGGTATACTGCCCACTAATCTGCAAGGTGTACTGCCCTCTACCCTGCAAGGTGTACTGCCCTCTACCCTGCAAGGTGTACTGCCCTCTAACCTGCAAGGTGTACTGCCCACTAACATGCAAAGTATACTGCCCTCTAACCTGCAAGGTGTACTGTCCACTAACATGCAAGGTATACTACCCACTAACTTGCAAGGTATACTGCCCACTAACCTGCAAGGTGTACTGCCCACTAACATGCAAGGTATACTGCCCACTAACATGCAAGGTGTAATGCCCACTAATATGCAAGGTATACTACCCACTAACCTGCAAGGTGTACTGCCCATTAACATGCAAGGTATACTACCCACTAACATGCAAGGTATACTACCCACTAACATGCAAGGTATACTACCCACTAACATGCAATGTATACTGCCCACTAACCTGCAAGGTGTACTGCCCATTAACATGCAAGGTATACTACCCACTAACATGCAAGGTATACTGCCCACTAACCTGGAAGGTGTACTGCCCATTAACATGCAAGGTATACTACCCACTAACATGCAAGGTATACTACCCACTAACATGCAAGGTATACTGCCCACTAACCTGCAAGATATACTACCCACTAACCTGCAAGGTATACTGCCCACTAACCTGCAAGGTATACTGCCCACTAATCTGCAAGGTACACTGCCCACTAACCTGCAAGGTATACTGCCCACTAACATGCAAGGTGCACTGCCCTCTAACATGCAAGGTATACTACCCACTAACATGCAAGGTGTACTGCCCACTAACATGCAAGGTATACTACCCACTAAAATGCAAGGTATACTGCTCACTTACATGCAAGGTATACTACCCACTAACATGCAAGGTATACTGCTCACTAACATGCAAGGTATACTGCCCACTAATCTGCAAGGTGTACTGCCCACTAACATGCAAGGTATACTGCCCACTAACCTGCAAGGTGTACTGCCCACTAACTTGCAAGGTATACTACCCACTAACCTGCAAGGTGTACTGCCCACTAACATGCAAGGCATACTGACCACTAACCTGGAAGGTGTACTGCCCACTAACATGCAAGGTATACTACCCACTAACCTGTAAGGTGTACTGCCCACTAACATGCAAGGTATACTACCCACTAACATGCAAGGTATACTGCTCACTAACATGCAAGGTATACTACCCACTAACATGCAAGGTATACTACCCACTAACATGCAAGGTATACTGCCCACTAACATGCAAGGTATACTACCCACTAACCTGCAAGGTGTACTGCCCACTAACATGCAAGGTATACTACCCACTAACATGCAAGGTATACTACCCACTAACATGCAAGGTATACTACCCACTAACATGCAAGGTATACTGCCCACTAACCTGCAAGGTATACTACCCACTAACATGCAAGGTATACTGCCCACTATCCTGCAAGGTATACTGCCCACTAAGCTGCAAGATATACTGCCCACTAACCTGCAAGGAATACTGCCCACTAACATGCAAGGTGTACTACCCACTAACATGCAAGGTATACTACCCACTAACATGCAAGGCATACTGCTCACTAACATGCAAGGTATACTACCCACTAACATGCAAGGTATACTGCTCACTAACATGCAAGGTATACTACCCACTAACATGCAAGGTATACTGCCCACTAACATGCAAGGTGTACTGCCCACTAACATGCAAGGTATACTACCTACTAACATGCAAGGTATACTACCCACTAACATGCAAGGTATACTACCCACTAACATGCAAGGTATACTGCTCACTAACATGCAGGGTATACTGCCCACTAACCTGCAAGGTGTACTGCCCACTAACATGCAAGGTATACTGCCCTCTAACCTGCACTAACATGCAAGGTATATTACCCACTAACCTGCAAGGTATACTGCCCACTAACCTACAAGGTGTACTGCCCACTAACATGCAAGGTATACTGCCCACTAAGCTGCAAGGTGTACTGCCCACTAACATGCAAGATATACTACCCACTAACCTGCAAGGTGTACTGCCCACTAACATGCAAGGTATACTGCCCACTAACCTGGAAGGTGTACTGCCCTCTAACATGCAAGGTATACTGCTCACTAACATGCAAGGTATACTACCCACTAACATGCAAGGTATACTACCCACTAACATGCAAGGTATACTGCTCACTAACATGCAAGGTATACTACCCACTAACATGCAAGGTATACTGCCCAATAACATGCAAGGTATACTACCCACTAACCTGGAAGGTGTACTGCCCTCTACACTGCAAGGTGTACTGCCCTCTATCCTGCAAGGTGTACTGCCCTCTAACCTGCAAGGTGTACTGCCCACTAACATGCAAGGTATACTGCCCTCTAACCTGCAAGGTGTACTGCCCACTAACATGCAAGGTATACTACCCACTAACCTGCAAGGTATACTGTCCACTAACCTGGAAGGTGTACTGCCCACTAACATGCAAGGTATACTACCCACTAACATGCAAGGTATACTACCCACTAACATGCAAGGTATACTGCCCACTAACCTGCAAGGTATACTGCCCACTAACCTGCAAGGTATACTGCCCACTAACCTGCAAGGTATACTGCCCACTAACCTGCAAGGTGTACTGCCCACTAACCTGCAAGGTATACTGCCCACTAACATGCAAGGTGTACTGCCCACTAACATGCAAGGTATACTACCCACTAACATGCAAGGTATACTGCTCACTAGCATGCAAGGTATACTGCCCACTAGCATGCAAGGTATACTACCCACTAACATGCAAGGTATACTGCCCACTAACATGCAAGGTATACTACCCACTAACCTGGAAGGTGTACTGCCCTCTACCCTGCAAGGTGTACTGCCCTCTAACCTGCAAGGTGCACTGCCCACTAACCTGCAAGGTGTACTGCCCACTAACATGCAAGATGTAATGAGATGTTGTTGTTTTCTTGTGTCAGTGCGGCGAGTGGTGTTTTGGTTTAAGGTTAACGTAGGTGATGACGTAGTGACCGTGGGAGAACGGTGCATGACGGGAGGTTGTTGGTCGTGGATGGGGGACAATGTATATATTTAATCAACTAAAAACAGTCACTCTATACACTGTATATATTTGGACACCTAAAAACATAGTCACTATAAACACTGTATGTATTTGGACACCTAAAAACATAGTCATTGTAAACACTGCCCTAACCACTACACCGTGTGGAGCACAGTAGCACAGCGGTAAGATATCCAGACTCTCGACTGCGAGAACGCGGGTTCGAATCCTATGCGGCGGTGTCGAACCTTGGGCAACTTCGTTTACTCTACATTGCTTCAGTTCACGGGAGGCGTGACGTGTTGATAAACATTGGACGCCGGCGTTGAGATAAGCACTCCCGGTGCCCACCGTCACCGTCCCTAGTGGGAGGTTCAGTTGTATTTATTTGTTTGTGCAATTAATGATTAATTACGAATAATTTTTTTATGTAATTAGAGGTTAATTAGTGCTAGTAGTGCAAATTAAGGTTACACAAGAGTGCCAGCAGAGGTCAGCACTGTACATATATAGCAAAACCTAGTATGTATTTTTATAGGTATAACTAGTGATTAATTAGTGCAAATTAGTGATTAACTAGTGATAATTAAGTGTTAATTACTGCAAATTAAGGTTATATAAGTGGTCAGTTAATTACCGTTGACCTTTGTCAAGGTTAATATCAAAGGACGTCAAGGTCAAAGTCAAGCTAATTAGGGCGGCCTAATTAACTTGCCACTGAGTACCTGGCTATAGACAGTGGTAGTTGCATCATGGCTGAATGCTTCCCGGGAGAGAGTACCTGGCTGTAGACAGCGATGAGTAGTCTTTATCGTCATAAGAGGTCAGCACTGTAGTTAAAATGACAGTTCATTAATCATGGGATCATTACCACAGGCCCCCACCACCCCACTGAGCCTCCGTTTGGATTATTCCATGAGCCAGCCCTTTGATGTTCCTTTGATCTTATACAACAATGCAAGTGTCTACAAAATTAGCTACATTTACGTCCAGTTCGTTTGTTACAGTTTCCCAATAACAGGCTGTCTTTAAAAGCACTAATACAGGTATAATCAGTCTTTCTAACATGCATATACTTTGGCACAGAGGGTCTTTTGGTATCACTTCAATATAGTAAATACTGCCAAGTGGTCACCTATGTCATTTATAAGTAAGCCACTGCATATGTTACTGGTTAATTCATTTGTGAAGCTATTGTCAATTGATACACCAATAATGGCGATGTATATAAAAAAGTCCCACAAAGGTAGCTAGTTAATGACATTTTATTTTTTCAGTTAACAATCTACTGAAAAATGTGGGGATTGACTGTTAACGTAACTGTCATTCCCCATGTGGAGCAGTTGGTGAGGTGTATGAAAAAGCAGAGGTAGAAGTACTTTACTTTACTTTTGCCTAGGATATGGGCACCAACAAAGGCCAATGGCTTAAATCAGCCATTTAACCTGTAAGTGTAGTTCTTACTGTTTACAGTTACCAGTCATTCCACAGGTGGCGCCACTGTAGTAACGTTACTATTGCTGTAGCTGCCGCGTGAAATGCGTAATTTACGACAGCAGAAATTACCTGACCAGTCTTGGAAACAAGTCAAAAACTGTAATGGTGATAATTGCGGTCCATGGTTTGTGGCGCCATGGGTGGGTCACTGTAAGCTTATGTGTAATAATGGTAGATGAACACCATTGAAAATGCTGACAAGATAACTAACTGGTTAAATTATCAATAACATTTAGTAAATATAAATACACAAAAGTCAACATGAATAACATAATTATTTATATAAGTATGAAAGTTGTAAACAATTCTGTCACGTATCCTTCCTGCAGATCAACATAAGAAATGAAATACCAGTAATATTTTACTATCCTGCAGTTTGTACGATCAACATAAGAAATGAAATACCAGTAATACTTTATCCTGCAGTTTGTACGATCAACATAAGAAATGAAATACCAGTAATACTTTACTATCCTGCAGTTTGTACGATCAACATAAGAAATGAAATACCAGTAATACTTTATTATCCTGCAGTTTGTACGATCAACATAACAAATGAAATACCAGTAATATTTTACTATCATGCAGTTTGTACGATCAACATAACAAATGAAATACTAGTAATACTTTACTATCCTGCAGTTTGTACGATCAACATAAGAAATGAAATACTAGTAATACTTTACTATCCTGCAGTTTGTACGATCAACATAACAAATGAAATACCAGTAATATTTTACTATCCTGCAGTTTGTACGATCAACATAAGAAATGAAATACTAGTAATGCTTTACTATCCTGCAGTTTGTACGATCAACATAAGAAATTAAATACCAGTAATATTTTTACTATCCTGCAGTTTGTACGATCAACATAAGAAATTAAATACCAGTAATATTTTTACTATCCTGCAGTTTGTACGATCAACATAAGAAATTAAATACCATTAATACTTTACTATCCTGCAGTTTGTATGATCAACATAACAAATGAAATACCAGTAATGCTTTACTATCCTGCAGTTTGTATGATCAACACAAGAAATGAAATACTAGTAATTCTTTACTATCCTGCAGTTTGTACGATCAACATAACAAATGAAATACCAGTAATATTTTACTATCCTGCAGTTTGTATGATCAACATAACAAATGAAATACCAGTAATATTTTACTATCCTGCAGTTTGTATGATCAACATAACAAATGAAATACCAGTAATACTTTACTATCCTGCAGTTTGTACAATCAACATAACAAATGAAATACCAGCAACTTTCTTGATCTTTCAAAAAACATTCAACACATTGGATCACACAATCTTGTGTAAAGGTGATAAAGTAGAAAGTAAAGATATATAAAGGACCATGTTCGTTTGCTTTTAAATTATAAAATTATGTTACACAGTAATAAACTATATCATAATGTACTGATCACCCAAATGTGTAGTTAACCAATTTTTTTTGGTTTAAGTAAACTGTTTCAGGAGGAAAGTGTTTGTTTACACAGAGTGAACCACTTTGAAAGGCATGACATTAGGTCGAATTATTAATATATGTGCATCACGATGTTATCATGCTTGGAACTAGCTGAGCTCTGTATCAGCAGGTTTTAGTGATAGCCGAGTGATTATGTAAACATTGAACTGTTGCATTCAAAAGCTGTTTCCACATTGTGTGTTATAACACTTACAGGTTATACTGTATAGCACGACTTTACAATAAAAAAGAACGGAAACCCTCGTTTTAAATATGCAATCTACAACATATCTAAAGCTCTACATCTGTCTCTTCCACTTGTTTCCTTCCTTTCTCTCCTCCTTTCTTCTCAAGAATTGATTGTCTAATAGCAGAAACAATTGTCCCAATTGACATTCAGTTTCTCATTCAGGCAACCAGTGTTTGCTGAAACACTGAAATAAGTGCGGAAATATTTGTGAAATTAGAACATGTCATTCACTCTTTAAATATGATGTAAGCAATTTTGCACCTGTTACATATATTGCTATTTGTGTGGATGAGAAGCCAAGTACAGATATATAACTTATAAGAAAACATCCACAACACATGGTCCATTATAATATCACATATGCCGTCCATCACGTTGTACTGTCTATCACCTGTGATATCAATTATGTGATGTCTTTCCTCCATGTGTGATGTCGATCGCATATGACGTCCATATGATGTCATGTCCATCGCGTGTGACGTCCAACATTTGTCACTTGTACCCGCATCATCATTCTGTTGGTCTTTACTGTTCTTCTGTTCCTTTCCCACCTCTGGAGTGGATGCTGCTGCCTTCCTAGCTAATTTATCCCTCCGTTGGTAGGAACTAGGGATCAGCAGCATCTTGGGTTAAGGGGGGCCTACAAGAAGGGATTAAGACCTGTCACTGTCCAAGTACGGACAAAAACATAATCTTATTTACTTGGTCGTAAATTAATAAAATCAGTACTACTACACTGTCTAATTGTGACAAAATTAATGATTATACAGTAAATGTCATTGCAGTCATGTTCTCTGTCTGCTGACTTGTAACTGTGTGTGTGTTTGTGTGTGTGAGTGAATGTGTGTGAGTGAATGTGTGATGGTGTGAATGTTTGTGTGAATGTGTGTCTGTGTGAATGTATGTGTAAATGTGTGTGTGTGTGTGTGTGTCTGTGTGAATGTATGTGTAAATGTGTGTGTGTGTGTGTGTCAGTTTGTGTGAGCGTGTTTGGTGTGCGTATGTATGTGTGTATGCATGCATGTGTCTGAGCGCTTATGCATGCTTGAATGCATGATGTATGTAGTCAAACTGGGTCAGTGCACGTGTAAGTGGGTGTTTCTGTGTGCATACCTCTGTGCATTAGTGTTTGTGTGATTGTGCTTGCGTATGTGCATATGTATACATATGTGTACACATATACACGTCTGTGTGCCCACCTATCCACATCACGCCTTGTTTCTGACTGAGACCTCCTGACACGTGGGGGGACGACTCTTGTACTTAAATGCAACACCCTTGCATCAGTGTTCGATCTGTCAGAGAGAACTGCAAAATGGATAAACACCAGCATTTTGGGTACAATATTACAGTATTCATCCTTTTAAGTGTACGTCCCCTAATTAGCGTACACCCTTTTTTCAGCAGCATCTGAAGTAGATCTATGACTAAAACTGACCACTGGATCCATCATTTATTGTAATTCCCTGTCAACCATTGGCAACATGAGAAAGAAAGTTCCACCAGTGGAGCAGATATGTGTAAATAACAAGACAAATTTTTGGTTTTGTGGTAAAAGCACCAAAATTGGTGTACATGATGTTAAGGGGGTACTAAATGATTTATGATATAGTGCCAAGCTGACTTGTTTCTGTGACACCCGTAACATGGGAAAATCCAAAATGGCCGCCACCCGAATCTAAATATCTATTAGTTGTCCTATCTCATGAATAGTTAACATAAAAATATAAATAAAGTGTCTTTTTATATGTGAATCCACCTCCGTCTGTAATCTTTGCAGTGTTCCATTATTCTTTTGACGACAAAATCACCGGAATACAGAATAGACAGTAAAAAATACACATAACGGCCACCTTGTAATGACACCTATTTTTTTGTTTTCACACTGGTTTGAGAAATTGATTTTTTTGTAAACTTCAGAATATTTCTTAAGCGTTTAAAAGAACGAGTGTGGTATGTGTTATAGCAAGTTAATATTCCTACAGATATTCTTAAAGACAACTTTGTCTGTTCCTGATTTATTAGTATAATACACCCAAAATAGTGTTCACAATTGTTACCATTGTTATTGGCACTTATTGCAGACGTGTCCCAACCCAGAAGACCCTTTGAAGTTGCCTGGTGCCCACACATCTGACAACAAACTGGGTCTAAATCTAACAGATTCAGTGAACTCAATGGTACCATTCCCTACCAGGCAGTTTCATGTAAGCAACCAGCATATTTATCTTCATAGCTTACACCTGTAATAAAGCCTATCCAGCTTCAATCTAGTTCTATATTGGAACTATGGCATTTTCTGTTCCTCCAGCAACTCTTTGGAATATGCTCGCTCTTAGTGTTAGATCACTTAAAAATATTACACAATTTTGTGATCATTTAAAGTCTTTATAACCTTGCATATCCACCATAGCTCCTTGGTATATCAATCCATCTTTTGACGACTTTAATATGGCTTATCGATTCTGATGTTGGCTAACTGTTTTGATTTCATGCACTTCTGAGCTTTGTTTTTGAGGATTTAGGCGCAAATTAAGTTACATTATTATTATAATGATTTGCCCTGGTTGATTGCAAGTACTGGAAGGATAACCTTGCTTTAAATCCAACTTCTGACCTCCGAACTCACCTGATTCGATACTGCTGTTGTCAGACGTGTTGTTGGAGTGGTGTGTGTTATACAAACGGAGGGCGTGTTGGACGCGAGCGTTACGGATCTGTTTCTCCCGGAGATGATGGAGGAGAAAGTCTGCGAAGTCCTGCGTTAACTGCGGGTTGTATTGGTGGTTGATCTTCTGTTGTGGAGTGAAAAATACAAATATCCATTAATAAATCGTCCCACGAGATACACCAGATTGTAAATGACATTTTCAAATGTCTAACATAAATTGATGTATCCAGCACATCACCGATTGCTGTCGTCACAATCCAAATTTTGCGCGTGTCCCCCGTCAATGTTTGCCCTTGCCACCAGTGTTGATAATGGTTATATACGTGAATTGCATTACTGTTGCAGCATGACATCTCACAGATCCAACATTAATACATACAAGTGTCACATTAAAAACTTGCCATATGTTTTTATAATGAAGAAACGTGTTTGTGGCCAGAATTTCAAGAAAATAAATGAAAAGAATTTTTGCTAGGCAACAGATCATGTGATGGATAGGTCAATTCAATACAGAGACATAATACAAAACAGCACGTAACGAAAAATCAAGGTTTATTTTAATTATGGTATCTTCTTCTTTGTCGATCAATCTAGACGGGAACACCTCTCATCTTCACAAATGATGCTCTCCTCAGGGCATAGAGATCTCCATACATCTTCTTGTTCAGGGGGGTGTCCTCTGGCCATGCATGCCGTCTGTGGCCATCCTGTAGTGGACAGTGCTTGAGTAGGTGCTCACTGGTCATCGGGTATGTATGGTATGTGACTCTGTCACAAGGGTTAGGTGATGCGCCTAGTGCTGTAGCGTAGTGTAGTGGTTGGTAGCTTGCTTCTGACCTCCCGCTTTCAGCTTCAGCCACCAGATAGCCTTATCCGAGGTGAAAAGAAAGCCGAATGCGTAAGTCTTTCCTTCTGGTATATAGCCTCTCCTCAATCAAGACTCATGCAGTGCCTCCTTGTGACACTATATGGTAACTGGACACCTTGCGGCTCCAGGCCAAACCTGCATGGGATCTAGTGGCCTGGCCACGAAAATCCTTGGCGAAGCAGCACGGTGCAGGGCCCACCAGTGTGTGGACACGTCCCGACCCTCACAAATCATGTTCCAGCTATGGGGCAAATAGCAAAGCAGAGGATGTGATGGACAGCATGTCCCCTCAGTTCCGACGGCGGAAGATCCAGTTGTATGGACAACGGCGGCGAGCACAGCTCAGTACGAGCAACTGTTCTTTGGAGTAAACCAAATCAAAAACCAGCAGATGGCAATGGGAAACCACTGCTGTATCTTTCCAAAGACAACCATGACCCACAAAACCACAGAAAATAACGTTAACAGCGTGAACGTTTGTTCTGACAGTTCTGAAAGGACCACCGCGCTCAGTAGGGATAGTCATGTGCGACAGGTGACACTAGATCGTCATCCAACTGCTGTGCGCAATTACTACACAGCAACAGAAAGATTTTTAATAATGCTACATGGAACGTAAGAACTCTATATCAGCAAGGAAAACTAGATAACATCAAACAAGAAGCGACAAGATTTAGAATAAATATAATGGGAATGTGTGAAGTTAGATGGATAGTTGCAGGACTGATGACATCAGATAATTACACAATCATTTACTCAGGAGGCGATAAACATGAAAGAGGAGTTGGAATTCTGTTGGATGAAGAAAGAACAAAATGCTTATTTGGATACTGGAGCATATCGGATCGCATCCTCTTGGTGAAACTCAGTGGCAAACCATTTAACATTAACATCACACAAGGGCATGCACCAACCATAGACATATCTGGTGAAGAGCACGAGACATTTTATAATGATCTTGAATAGGCAAAATCACATTGCAAATCACAGGACATTGTAACAGTTATGGGAGACTTTAATGCTAAAGTTGGTGGGGAAAGATGTGAAGACATAGTTGGACCACATGGCCCGGGGAGCAGAAATGAGAGAGGAGATAAACTAATAGAGTGGGCAAAATCTCATGCCATGATTGTAGGAAACACCTGGTTCCAACAACACCCAAGAAGACTTTGGACTTGGCAAAGTCCAGGAGACTGTACATGGAACTAAATTGATTATATCCTGGTCAGTAAAAGATTTAGAAATGTCTTACTGGTGGCAAAGACCTTTCCTGGGGCAGACTGCGATTCCAACCATGCGCCAGTACGAGCCAAGTTCCGACTGAAACTGAAGAAAAGGAAAAGAGCAACAAGGAACATTAAACTGGACATGAATGTACTAAAATCAGATTCAGCGATCAAAGAGAAATTCAATGTAGCAGTTCAAAACAGTTTCAATGTTCTGAATGACATTCAAGATGTGGACGACCAATGGGAACAAATGAAGGAATCAATCACACAGGCTGCAGAAGAGACTATTCCTAGGCAATGCAAAAGCAAAGAAAAAATGGATGACTGACGATATTCTAAAGTTGATGGACGAAAGGTGGAAAATTAAGCAAAATCGTGATGCATATGTAACAAGATTTAACAAGATTGCCACTCAGAGAATTAACTCTAGGTGGCAGGAGGACAAGGAAGCCCTTTGGCTTATCGAGATTCCAACCCTTTTATCTATGTGTATCCCGCCCTTCTGAGGTATGTGTCGATTTTATTTTTAAACATATTCACGCTACTAGCACCCACACAATCAGCAGATAATCTGTTCCATTCATTTAGTCCTCTGTGAAAATGAGAACTTTCTTATATCTAATCTACACTACTCCTTTGCTAACGTAACTTCATGTCCTCTAGTCCTTCTATCTTTCTTAACTGAGAAAAAAATATTTCTATCAATATTTTCATAACCATTCATTATTTTAAACACTTCTATCTGATCTCCTCTCAATCTCCTGGTCTCTAGTGTTGTTAAACCACATTCTTTTAGGCGAATTTCATAACTAAGATCCCTCAAGTTAGGTATCATTTTAGTCGCTCTCCTCTGTACTCCTTCTAGCATAACTATATCCTCCCTGCGATACGGCCTCCACGCTTGTATACAATACTCTAAATGAGGCGTAATTATTGCTTTGTACAGTGGTATTATTAGTCTCTTTTCCTTATACGCTATATTTCGCCTAATTAATCCAAGGATTTGATTTCCCTTTGAAGCTGCAATTCCACACTGCTCTGAAACCTTCATATCAGCACTAATGGTTAACCCTAAGTCCTTTTCTTTTACAGTAGTACTTAGTACAGTACCCCCATTGTTTATTCTACCTCTTCGTTCCCATGTCCTGTGTGGAGGCATTTACATTTCCCAAAATTGAACAGCATTGCCACTATTCAGACCATTTGATCAACCTGTCAAGATCATCTTGTAAATGTTGTCTACCTCCATCACTTTTAATCCTTCTAAACACATTTGTATCATCCACAAATTTCAACACCTTGCTTGTTATTTCATCATCCAAATCGTTGATATAAATTCAGAATAATATAGCCATATTATAGGTCCTAGTACTGATCCCTGTGGTACCCCACTCAATACCGATTTCCAGTTTGAAGCCTCCCTATCAACTACTACACGTTGTCTTCTGTCAATCAGCCATTTTTCTATCCAGTTTATTATACCATTTCCTATGTCATGGGCAATTAGTTTAAGCAGTAATCTTTGATGTGGTACTTTGTCGAAAGCTTTTTGAAAATCTAAATAGACGATATCTACTGGTGATCCCTCATCTACCCACTTAGTGATGTCTTCAAAAAAACATAACATATTTGTTAAGCATGACCTCGCTGAGTCTTTGTAATAATTTGCAAATCACTGATGTTAAACTCACTGGTCTATAGTTCTCTGACTTGTTTCTCGAACCTTTTTTTAAATAACGGTATAATGTTTGCCTCTTTCCATTCTAAAGGAATCACTCCCTCTTCTAATGACAAATTGAAAACTGTTGCAAGCGGTACGCTAATTTGTTCTACAATTTGCAATAGTAGTTTGGGCGGAATCCCATCCACTCCAGGTGATTTATTATCCTTCATAGCCCTTATTTTCTTAGCTACCATTTCCAGGGTTACAATTAATTGTCCTAAATAGTCTGAATCTGCCCCCTTGAACTTAGCCTCTGGTACTGTCAGTGAACTAATATCTTCTCTGGTAAACACTGAACTAAAGTACTCATTCATATGTAGCAATGAACAAGGATATAACGGCCAAGTGTAATCTAGCAAAAGAGAAGTGGCTTAATGAACGATGCAAAGAAATTGAACAGAAGCATAAGCACGACACAAAATCCATGCATGCTAGATTTAGAGAAATCACAGGGAAACGAACATGCTCAGCTACAGGTTGCCTGAAATCTAAAGACGGAAACATAATGGACAAAGACAAAATACTCGAGAGATGGTCAGAATATATTGGTGAACTGTACGATGATGAAAGGGGTGAAAAACCATTAATTAAGAAGAACTTTGATGGTCCTCCTATATTGAAGGATGAGGTTTGAAAAGCCATAAGATCAATGAAAAAGAGGAAAGCTGCTGGACCAGATAATATTACCATTGAAATGATTTGAGTGTTTAGATGAATTTGGTATTGATATAGTAACATACTTCTTGAACAAAATGACTGTGGAAGAATCCCAACTGATTTATCAAGATCCATTTTTGTAGCAATACCAAAGAAACTAGGCGCAATTGAATGTGAATTACACCGTACAATTAGTCTCATGAGTCGCTTCACCAAGATGTTGCTTAAAATTATTATGACCAGGATGAGAAACAAAATAAAGGCTGGAAACTGCTGAAGAACAATGTGGATTTATAGAAGATAAAGGTACAAGTAATGCAATATACATCCTACGAACACTGATTGAGAGAGCACTGCACGTGCAGAAACATCTGCATGTATGTTTTATTGATTACACAAAGGCATTTGACAGAGTTCATCTTGAAGAAATAATATCAATGCTGGAGAGTTTGAACATTGATGGGAAAGATCTGACAATTGTGAGAAATCTGTATTGGGAACAAACAGCAGCAATACGAATAGAAAATGACATCAGTAAATTTCAAGAAATAAAACGTGGTGTAAGACAAGGGTGTGTCCTATCACCCGATCTCTTTTCTCTGTACAGTTAGATCATCTTACGTACATTAGAAGATATGCCAGGTATTCAGGTGGATACAACATGAATCATTTACGATATGCAGACGACACGGTACTGATTGCTGAAAACGAAAGAGATTTACAACAGATGCTAGATACAGTAATAAGGGAAAGTGAGAAAAAAGGTCTGTCTCTGAACAAAAAGAAAACAGAAACCATGGTCATCTCAAAGAAAAATTACACTCCAACATGCAACATGGTAGCATATGGCACTGTTTTGAAGCAAGTCCGAACGTTTAACTATCTGGGATCACTAATAACATCCGACGGTCGATGCAACGATGAGATCAAGAGACGAATTGCACAAGCCAAAACAGCTTTTCACAACATGAAAAACATTTTAACAAACAAAAATATATCAATAGAAGTGAGAAAACGTGTACTGCAATGCTACATAGAGCCCATATTGCTATATGGATGTGAATCCTGGACAATAACCAAAAGTTCACAAAAAACCATAGAAGCCACTGAAATGTGGTTCTTAAGAAGAATGCTGCGAGTGCCGTGGACTGCAAAACAAAGCAATGAAGTCATCCTTAGTACAGCCAAATCAAAAAGAAAGATCATCAACAAAGTTAGAACAGAACATTATTTACAGGCCATGTCATGAGAAAGAAAAAATTACAACATGTAGTAACAACAGGAAAGATAGAGGGAAAAACATACTGAGGACGACAGAGAATAAAAATAATAGATAGTCTCTCAACATGGTGTGGAAGGAGCACACCAGAAATTCTACAAACTACACACGACCCTGCGGTTTTTTAGGGCCATGATCGCCAACACCTGTGACAAACATGGCACATAGAAGAAGGTCATCGGGGCTTTTTCACATCAGCACATCTTGGACTGACCGATCTTCATTTTGTTTTAGAGATGTGCTTTCATTCTGTTGTGTCCTGTTTGGAGTCTGTTTCTTATTACTAGTTATGGTATAATAAGGGGCTCATTAGACTTGATTTAACAAAAAGATAGATTTTTTATTAGCAGGAAAAGTTTCTGTATTGACTATGTCAGACATCTGAAAATGTCATTTACGATCAGGTGTTTCTCATGGGACGAAATATAAGTGTTATAGTAAATTTATTGAAAAAAAATTAACTAAAAACGAGGAACGGAATTTTGGCCATCCTCACTCCTGATGACAGGGAAACAAGAGAACAACAATAGTGAAAAGGTCAGTTAACATACTATCCTTAAATCTGTCCCGGTGAAATCTTGCTAGATCTCACTGTGAGATGCATCACTATACATTGGTGAGACGCGAGATTAACAGAGTGTCAAGTGAAGGTGACATGACATATACAGACGGATAAACTACAACAACTGGAGTTCATTGGATAATAAGCGGATTTATGTCATTGATGTGTTTCTCAAGAACCATTTGCGAACATTATTACGGGCTTGCTAAACACAATTTTGTGGGGAGTATACGGTAACTTCAACACAATTAGTATAGTCTTAAGAATAATATATTAATTAATAAATGAAAAACTACGAAGATACTGCCTCCTATTAAGCATTACATGGGGAAGGATGGTTGGATAATCATCACACGCCATGGGGAAATAAACTGCTGGTGCCATGTAGTGAGTGGCACAATAAGTGCCCCCCTCATAGTGGGTCGTGGGGGGTCAAACCAGTGCTAAATGAATAACGTTTATTTGGACATCAGAACTTTATGAGACCGTTCCAAATTTCCCTAAAACCAATATTTCCAGCAATATGTTTATACAAAATCAATTAAAGAAGCGCTACAGGTTTAGAATTTGGATTCTTTTTCAAGCATTTCTTCACGATAGTGTGAAAACAGCACAAGACGTACTACAATTGTTGTCAAATAAAACGAACTAGTTTACACTCAACGCATCATCAGACAAAAGACAGTAATATCAACATTACATTATTTTTAACTTAAACTTACTCACATAACCAATTAATTTCGGCTGTTGCTAATTATGTCATTGCATGCAGCTGATAAATATTTCCTGTGAACCTACATCCACAGTGGTACCACCTGGCAGAATGGTTGACCACTAAAATTGTCCACTGTAAAAAGTAATTAACTCAACATAAATAACCACCTCTGTATTTTTCAATGCACTGCCAATTGGTAGCTCATAGACCAGTGGTCAAAGGACCAAACAGACACAGGAAAAGGAGAGTGACCGTCGTTACTGTACTTGAGTAGAAAAGTTTACTTTTCATGTGTAACAAAGTACTTTTTAGGAGTACTTTTACTTGTAACAAAGTACAAATGTGTGTACTTTTCATAAATGTAACGAAGTATCCATAATTTATGCATTCAAAATTTTGAGCTCCAAAAATATTAGTAACGAACGATAATGCCTGAAGCCCAGAACTGGTTTCCGCCAGCATATATATATATAAATAGATGTCCAAGCTCAACAAGGCCTTTGTTTGAGGAGCCAGCCTGTCACTGTATCCTGCTGAGGATCCTGTCATGTTCAAAAAAGTGTTTGTTTTGCACACTACTGAATGTTCTTGTTTGTTTGCTGTGGGTGACAATGTCAAAAGTTTTTAGAAAAATACTTTTGCATTTACTTCAAGTACATTTGTTTACTTTTTACTTATACTTCAAATACATATTTCAAAAAGTACTTTTACATTTACTTGAGTAGCTTTTTTCAGAGTTACTTGTACTTTTACTAATGTATAAAATAAATGTACTTGTTACAGCTCTGGTTAATGTATACAGACTCCCTTACACCCACCCATGAGGCAAGAAACCAGAGGCAGGAATTATCACCAATACACCAGTGTTCTGCCCAGGTTTTCAAAAGGGCAGGGTGCCATTTCAGAAAAAGGGCACATAGAACGCGGTGAGCAATAGTTAAAAAGGCACAAGCGACGCGTGACTAAATAGTTAACATGACCCATATTTAACAGTGTTTTGCCCAGGTTTTCAAAAGGGCAGTGCGCCATTTTAGTAAAGGGCACGTAGAGCACCATAAGCAATGGTTAAAAAGGCACTTGTGACATGACTAAATTAAATAGTTAACAAGACATAGTAGCAGTGTACAGCTTGTAGTTTAATATCAAACTATTTACATTTAGTATATTATGTACACAGTGTATACGTATATTTATGCAAGAAACAACACAGAGACCAATGTAGATATGAAAAGGCCAAATGGATGACGTTTATTGGGGGGTCCAGTGTGTAAGCCCTTTTTGGCACAGTGTGACGATTTAAGTGAACGAAATGTGGACTCTACAACCCAATGCCAGGCCTGTGACTGAGCCCATGCTAGTCTCCTGAACATCAGGCTGCTAGAGAGCCCACATTTCCACATATAACGCAGCAGTAGCGATATTCCTAGAACAAATGGGAAAAACAGGTACAACTGATTTAACTAACAAGTGCCTTTACAAATTGTCACACTGAATACCAGACTACCTGCTGCTGACTATACTAATGGTAAAACTATAACCCCATAGGTGGGGGCAATACGCCACAGGTCACCAAACATGTGACCCCCCACACAACGACACCTGGCTACCATGCTGGAGTACCAATATAATTTAGGCTATTCTAATGTATCTCTTAAACGCGTCAGACGTCCACCTGCCTGCTGCCCTGATCTGTGCATCCGATTCACCCCTTAACGCTGCTGCGGTAGCTGCCTCAATACGGAAGCTGTGACCCTTAAACAGTACACAGTGTATACGTATATTTATGCATTATAATTTTGGCTTGGGCAAGCATTTGTAGAACAAAACACAATATTTAGTTTTACATAACTTTTAAATTTGTGTCAATCTTCATAATATTCAATATGCATAGAGAATATTATACATAATATGTGTGCCAAATTTCTTTGGGCTATATTTAACATAAATTGAGATATACTGTTATGTTCGATTTTGAAAATAAAAAATGTACAAGTAACATTTTGAAAATTGACATTTAAATAAATATAAATGTGGACAAATGGATGGTTATATAGTATATATAAACACAACATATTTTATTTAGTTAAGTTGGCTTAAGTTTTAACAAAACACGATATCCAGCATGACATAATATTTTATGTATAAATTCATATCATATTTAAAATTATCAGACAATAATATATAAGCAATAGGTATGCAAGACATTGTTGGGCTAGCCTGAACAGAAATTGATATATATTACACTGCAAATAGTAAAAAGTATGATGTCAAACATTAAAATAATTATAGACATGCATAGCTAATTTGTAAAATTCCATTTTATTTACAGAAAACTACCCACACACAATCTAATTATTAACAATCAGTCAATAAACAGAAAAAAGTTATTATTACTAGTTTGAAACCACCCTCCGAATAATAATTATTACAGGCTGCTACTGCTAAACGCTTTGGCAAAAGAAGACACTAGCCACCAGCAACCTTAGCTAGTCCACTACACACGCATGTGACGTCGTGACCTAGAAACGGCACGCCTTGCAACGAGCATGAGCGACGTCATGTGCCGGTGGGTCGTTGCATATCGAGGGGGAGCAGGTTCTTTGAACGCGGACAATACGCAATTATTCACTATTGTTGAGCTATGTTATACTAAACGTCGTTACTTATCATTAGATATCGGTGCATTAATAAATAAAGAGTGTATGAATAAAACATAATTTTTCTAATCACACTTCGAAAGTCTGTTGCGAACAGGCTGGTCTACCGACTGGTGAAGTTTGGCGCCTCCTCAGATCAAAACGTATTTTAACAAGTTTTGCAAGTATCACGTGATTAAGAATTTAACGACTAATCTAACGGTAGAAGTCTCCCGGTGATCAGACTTTAACTTTTGAAGATACGAACAAAATAAGGAATGCTTGGGCCTTGGTGATATGTATAGTCGAGGCGCTCCGCGAAAGTCCGTCGCTCTGGTTTATCCACTTTCGAAGGTCGGCGTCCCCTCAAAAGTCAAATCAACGTTTTTAAATTTGTTGGCACACGATTAAGAATTTAATGGCGACCGGGATAGGAGTCGAGATAGGGGCGCTTGAACAATCGAAATGACTGCGTGGTGTGCAAGCGCCACGAACTCGTGACGCATCTATTCCCGATTGTGGGATGCGCTCAGTTGGGAACAATCTAACCACGCGTGTGGCGCGATCGGGATGCGTTTCGAGATCGGGACGCTCGCAAATTAATAATAATATACACGATCGTGTAACCGTCTGTAGTTATGAGTAGGGTTACGTGCAAAATATAGCTGGGTGTCGTATAAAAAAGGCAGGGCATTCTTTTTGCTTTTTTTGGTACCAGGGCGTCACTGAAAAAGGGCAGATTCGACCTAGGCTGAACACAGTTACACTGTCCCATCCTTGCAAGCCAGAGCTGTTTGCCATGCAAAACTAGCCCTGACATATCTCCTACGCGAAGTGCGGAAGTTAGCCGAGTCAAACTACTAATTGACTGCGTCACCCGTGAGAACAGCGCAAATACCCGCCCCAATTTGAAGACGGACTGGGAATCCCAATATACAATGACCCGTTCGCCCATTAGCACGGGCAGCTGAGCGGTATTGTGTATTCGAATAATTGCTTCTACTTCCTAAACATTGCATGTAACACGAGCCATGGTTGGTTGAAATTAGTTTTATTATGACCACCTGACCTGCCGCCAACCACTGATCTAGTGAGCGATTTCATAGGCTGAGCTTAAATGCAGAGTTTTGCAAAGTGATCAGCCAGGGGGTACTGCTGGCTGGCACTGACTTAATCAGCAGAAGCGACCCCTGATACGCGAGGATGGACTGTCTGGAAACTGAACTTGTTCCTATGACGATTTAGTTTTTGCCATCGTCAATTATGGAATTGCACACAGCAGATAATATTTTCATTATTACTCTAGTGGTGCCATCTGGGTAATGACCAACTAATGAAAAAACTAAAAACATAAAAATAACTATCTTAGTACTTTTAAAAGCATCGACAATAGTTTAATCAGAGTCCAGTGGTCCCCCGACACAACAGAACATAAAAGAGATGATATGGACACAGTATCTCAAAGTTAGAGCAACAATATACAGATCTATATTTATTTTTAAAAACTCTTTCCTGCAGCATTCAAACTATAGCTCAGCGCTTCAACACTAATTTTACGCAGTGTTTTTAATTAATTTATTATCTTTCATCTAGCTAATTAACATAAGTCTATTTATTATTTACTATGTACTTATTATATCATGTTTTAATTAATGTTATCACTATTTATTCTATTTATGCTGCTGCTGAAAGGACATAGCTGAAGACATAGACTTATATGTTGTTATGCAGAGTATGTACATTTACGCAATGCAACAAGACAACACCAGATATGGAAGAAATGTGGCCAGAATAACCTTCTGACATTTATTTATTATTCACCCGATAATTGGATGAGTTATTAGCTCAAACACAATACAATCAAATGTGGGCCATTTGAGGTCTTAAACATTGCCCCATTTATTTTACCTATACATTCTAAAAACAAGGCCCACATTATAGAATACCATATTTAAATTATGGTAATACACCAGAACTATTAAAAAGACGCCTCCCAGACATTTAGACGATTAAAACTACTAACTATTACCACATCATAGAGAGAGGTGGGGCCATTCCGCAAGCAACAGAGGAAGAAATAGCTATTTGATTATCATTTTTTGTAAAACAAGCCTTGACATAATGGGGTGTTTAGACCATGATGGCGCTGGAATACCTGTAGATGGAGACGTGGAATAGCAGCGTTCGAAATAGCACTTGTCCGTTTGTCCGGGACAAGTGATTGTTGGCCCGGACAAGTAAAATGACTCTGTATGGTTATCCGGTGGACAAGTAAAAATTTACAGTAAATAGTGACGCGTGCAACATTGCAAACTTTTTATTTGAGGAAATTCAAACGTAAATGAAGTTCGCTAGCAATCGCGCGCGTTCCAATTGTGTAATTAGTGTGTCGGCGTCTTGTCGTTCCGCCGCAAGTGTGATGTACGTCAGCGTTCGACCGAGTTTAGTGCCTGCGTTAACAGGGTCATCCGCTGAGCGCACTGACCTAGCTCTGTCATACGCGTAGGACAGACTCCGCATCAGCCATCGTTGATCGAGGCTGTATTTCACACAATCGTAAATCGTTCAGTTTGGCCGACGTACAAGTTTCTTCCACTCAGGGATCATATTTGATGAACTTTGGAAATAGTAGACTCTGTATCGTTACTTGTTATTTGAATAATTATATAGTTTTAACCATCATTACGCCTAACCCACGCGGACTCGGCAGTCGACCAAGACCAAAACCAAGTCATCGAACGTTAGCCGATCCAGATCGGTGACAATTTTCAAAACTTGTAACTGGCTCTCCGGTAAATCTATGGTGCTGGTTGATAAATGGAATATTAATGACATTTCAGAAGTGTTGTTGTATCTATGTAACATTTATTTTAACCATAAATTGTGAGTTTTCAAAACCGAATTATGCAACGCGCTCGCGGTCGGGGACGGGGCGCCAACCGCCGTTGACATGTCGGCTTCCGCCAACTACGGCGGTCTGCGCACGGCAGCAACGTTACAACGTAACTCAATCTATAAATTATATTCCGCCTGGTAAACGTAATTCAGACACCGTTAAAACTGTTTTATCATCATTGAAATGATAATATAACATTTAAAAAAATGCGTTTGTTTGCTGATGATCATTTGAATGTTATCTTCGTTTGTAAAATACAGAAATGTTAATATTGAGGTTCATAGAGGTTTAACAAAATATTATCAGATTATATAGTTTATTATGATTTTTGTGACAACATTTCCAGGCTTTGCATTGGTCGTGTTCCTGGTTGAGTGGCATCTTCATTGACAAACTAATGCCAACATTTTACAGCAGTGTTATATGTTATTTATATATATACCATATTAAACATAAACAGTTTTTGCAACATTATAAAACAAATAGCAAGGAAAACAATTGTCCCATTCCTATCATTGTAATAATTATTTGTTATTAATAAAAGCGTTCATATCAGCATCACTAAAATATTGGTATACATCATGTAACGTGTCTACTTTTAATATTCGTGATGATGAATAATGGACCAGAAAATAGTTGCAAATATAATTTTGCAATTAAAAAATGTTAAGATTAAATCAAATTGTGTCTTTGATCACAAGTCACTCAGATGTACGTGCAACGAAACAGCAGGAACATTGTGTTGTCATAAAAAATAAGACAGATATTTTACATTTTTTCCAAAGCTTCGATTCCCCTTTACAACCACTCGGACAAGTTACAATTTTGGCGGACAAGTAAATTTCAAAACTTACTTGTCTGGCGGACAAGTAAATATTCTGGCTTATTTCTATCGCTGAATAGGTGGGGGGAAGACAAACAATAAACACTTACTTGTGTTGTAGTGTCAATACAATAATTTTAATGACCAAAAAATTAGTGTTTCATACAGAAAACATTAATTGCAATGGAACAAAAAAGTACTTTGATTTCACATGTTTTGCCTTGGCAAACAAAATATTCTATGAAAATAGTGTCATGGTTACTTTTGAAAACACCTGTTAAGTTTGCCTAGAATAGGCAGACAAATCAGTCATACATCATGAACAACCAAGGTTTCTCAAAGTCGGTGCCAGTGTCTCGTCACCTTTCACCAAAACGGACACTGACTTGTAGAAACAACCCACATTCTCAATACTTTTCAGGGCAATGCGCCCCCCAGGTCATTGTTAGGTGGAATCAGTAGAGTTGAAAACTCATCTTCTCTTATCTGATAGGAAATGTATCTTGCGCAAAACAATTATTTTTAAAATATGGTTCCATTTTATCCATTCTGAGGACACAGTGATATTATTTTGGCATGGACATGGTGGCTCAAAATTGCAATTCTGAAAACAACAAATGTATCAAGTTGCAAAATGCATGTACTTTATAATGTTATTGCAGACTGCCACGAATGATGCTAACAAATACGCATGCACCCATGGCCGTGCACCCACCACTTATTACTGTGAAACTAGTGCCGCTGGGAATTCAGTTGCTGACCTGTCCGCTATGCATGGGATAGTTGCCGATCAGTCTGCTAGGCACTTGGTAGACTTTCCACGAACTACGAGTAATGCTACAGCGATTAGCAAACTTCCGCACGAACAATTTAAAACAACCGTTTAGTATTGCCAAATGACACTCCTTGATCGGCAGTGTGTTGCTGCCATATATCGTTATCATGGTTGATGTGCTAATCTGTTCATGGGAATTCGATACTGACATGTTGTGCCCAAAGATGGGCCATTTATCTACTGTGTACCGGCAATGGCGTTATTCGTTAACGAGCACCGTAGGCATAGCGAGGTAAACTACCAGGGTCCTGTCTCATGACAAAACCTTGATTAGATTCCCATAGAATGAATGCTATTTTATTCAAACAACTTCACCCAATAACAAAATAAAAGGCAGAAATTCTCTTACGTTTCTCTTACGGCATAGACACAGTCGCACTAACACAGGCCAATTTAGCAGCCAACTGTGGTGGATCATCGTGGTGACTAATATGGCTTTCATTTTCAGAGTGGCAGACGGTGACAGCTGTATTTCTTGCGGTTTATTTTGTGTTTGTTTACGTCATTAGAGAACATTTACTGAAGAAATTTAATGCATGACAGATGTTTTAGAGAACGGACAACTTAAGTACTAATTTTCTAGTTGTCCTGGTTGTAAATAGCTAGGTTGTCCCACGGACCACAAGTAGTAGCAATTTCACTGGTCCAGTGACAAATCCAGTTGCCTCGGGCAAACGGACAAGCGGAATTTTGAGCCCTACAAATATACTTATTAGTATTGTTACTACATATAGTGGACCTTACCACGATTGCAGCGTTTTTTAGCAGACGATGTACATCTTTCACTTCCTCAAGTCTCGGCTCTGACGTGTGCTGATGCATACTGTCTAGGCGGTTTAGACGGAAGGCTTGGTCTTCAGACTGTGATACCTGTGGGAACCAGGAGGGAAGGAATGTTGCCCTCTGCATCCAAACATCACGGGGTACCCGATTCACATTGTGGTTGTTGATGACGGTGGTTAACCTTCGACCAAGGTTCCTTTGTGTCGCTGACCTGGTCGGTATTGTGCTCCGCCCTAGGGTCAAAGGTCATGGGGTCACACAGTAGTAATAACGAATGTAAGAAATAAACTCATGAGGAAATAAAGTTACAGGGAAACAAATCACAACTTCAAATTTAGAGTTTGTTGTATTTTAAGTATAAGTGGAAATATTAAATAAAGTTGGGTGAATATTCATTTTATTAAGCAAAATTAACTTAAAAGATGATAACAAATTCAGTTTGATAAAGTCACTGATAAATCTTATTTCTGCTCAAATGTCAATGAAAATGTACAAAACAAAATCATAGTTTCTTCGGAAATATCCATTATGAGCATGCATCGAAGTATGTTGTGTTCATTTATCAGTGAGAAAATGCAAGATTGTGGCAGAATTTCTTCACAATATTCATCTTGATTATCAAACTTTATTTTGTTTAGTTATCAGTTAATAATTGCAAAACGTTGTGTTTAGTGTATATAATCTTGAAATAAAAATATGTTGTGACTTTACTTCCTGTGACTTATTTTCCTAGCCAAAACTGCAACTTTATTTCCACCCATCGTAATAACAACGTGCTTACATGCACCACTGGAGCGACACACCAGAGGCCATGCACTGCTAACATTTCGATGGTAAATTTGTTCTCGCTGATTTAATTTCTGATGTTGCAAATAGGCCATTTTTTTAACTTCTCCGACAGGTAGAAAGCATATCACAAACATGCAACACTCTAAATAATTACCATTGTGTTTTAATGCATCACCAATTGGTACACCACATGCTAATGGTTGAATGAAGCAGTTGAATATATAGACATAGTTGGCCTCAGTGCCTTGGATGAGATACAACCCAATACCAAAGTTAGCGTATCAATACATGTTTTATATATATATATATACACACATATACAGGGTATATATATAATACAAATAATGTTTTAAAAAGTGTATGTTCAGTACCAGACTGAAGTGTGCAACACTTGTGCACAGACCTACAGAGACAAGTAGATTGTTCCAAGCCTTTGTAGTTGCAAGTGTGAGAAGGAACAATTTGTGAGAAGCATGTTGACACTGGCAGGCATGGGGCAATTAACTTAAAAAGTTAATTAATTAAATTTCAATTAACTCAGAAATTTACCAATTAAATTAACCACACACAATTAGTTGTTTCCCAGAGAAGTCGAGATGGTGTTCGATTGAACAGGTCTGCCAGGGAGTAAAGTGTAAAGCGTTTTGAACAGTCCTGAGGACTGGATACTGCGCTATATAAGAACTTGTTTACTTTAATTGAACTAACAAATTAACAACCGAAATTAACATGTGCCTGATGGCAGCAGTTCGGGGAATGGATAGAAACAAAAGATGGCAGTTAAGGAGGTGCAACCCATGACATCATCTGACAGTGAGAAAGAGTATATACAGGTGTGTACTTACGAAGGTTTAAGATGTCCTTCCGTCTGACAATGTTGCCCATCTTTGGACTCCTGTCCGAGAGAAGTTCACAATGAGACTCACAATTAGACTTAAGGGTGATTGCCAAATAAAAAAAAATGTTATGCATTTAGAGAAATGGTTAAACTCCCCCTGCCGTGCCATGCATAGGGTGGGACTTGCATTTTTACAAGAACAAATTGCAAGTAATGAAAATTTCCATATATTAATGCAAATTTCACTCGCCTGGTGGCGCCACTGTAAGAATTTATTTTTCCGGGATACATGTTAATGACATTAATGAAGGCATTATGTGGAACAGAAAACTAAATACACAGCTTACAGGAAGTATTGGAAGCATGCATGTTGCCAGCATGTATATATGGGAGCGATATACACTGGCACCCATGGAGAGACAGGAGGAGAAACTACAAGTAGCAGAGAACAATTGGGTCTGAAGAATATGTAGAGTAACGCGAGAATACAGAAGGAAGATGATGGTCCTGAGAGAAGAGACTGGCGTGAAAAAACACCTAAAGATGAAAGTAGAAGGAAATAGAATGAGATAGGACGGACACATGCAAAGACTGAGGGAAATATGGAAAGCTGTAGAGTGTGGCAAATGACAAAGTGGAAGATCAAAGCCGAGATGGAATGACAGCGTGAAAAGAGACGTTAAGAAGGCAGGTGTGAACAGGCAAGAACAGAAGGTCATTGCAGACAACAGGCAGAGATGGAGGAAAAATAATGGGGAAAGCAGAAGAAGCTGCTGAGTGACGTGGACCCCACCCCGCAAGTGAAGAAGAAGACTACCCCCGCTATGTTACATTTAACATATTTCCGGAATTTGCTCACTTATGCAACTATTTCTTACACAACAGGTCAAAATAATAACATACAATTTTAAAAAGTATGAGTATATTAACAAATTATTCCTATCAAAGTATTACTCTTTCTTAAGCCAAACTACTTCATTGCACAGCTTAATATTATATTCTTTGTTTGCATAATATAGACACAATACTTTGACAATTTGGTCAAGTTAGGACAAGTAGTTGTTGAGATATAAGTAGTTGTTGAGATATAAGTTAATTAAAATATGACATTTCCTCAAAAACACAAGTTAAACTAACTAAAGTTATAAAATGTAAAACAATTAATATAAGTGAGAAGTAAAAACAATAATTTATATAATGTCAAATAAAATAGAGAGAGACTTTGTAGAGGTCTATAACTTACCATACAGGCACCTTGTAGAGGTCTTTAGCTTACCAGACAGGCACCTTGTAGAGGTCTATAACTTACCATACAGGCACATTGTAGAGGTCTATAACTTACCATACAGGCACATTGTAGAGGTCTATAACTCACCAGACAGGCACCTTGTAGAGGTCTATAACTCACCAGACAGGCACCTTGTAGAGGTCTATAACTCACCAGACAGGCACCTTGTTGGTCTATAACTTACCAGACAAGCACCTTGTAGAGGTCTATAACTTACCATACAGGCACCTTGAAGAGGTCTATAACTTACCATACAGGCACCTTGAAGAGGTCTATAACTCATCATACAGGCACCTTGTAGAGGTTTATAACTCACCAGACAGGCACCTTGTAGATGTCTATAACTCACCAGACAGGCACCTTGTAGAGGTCTATAACTTACCATACAGGCACCTTGTAGAGGTCTATAACTTACCATACAGGCACATTGTAGAGGTCTATAACTCACCAGACAGGCACCTTGCAGAGGTCTATAACTCACCAGACAGGCACCTTGTAGAGGTCTACAACTCACCAGACAGGCACCCTGTAGAGGTCTATAACTCACCAGACAGGCACCTTGTAGAGATGTGTAACTCACCAGACAGGCACCTTGTTGAGGTCTATAACTCACCAGACAGGCACCTTGTAGAGGTTTATCACTCACCAGACAGGCACCTTGTAGGTCTATAACTTACCAGACAGGCACCTTGTAGGTCTATAACTCACCAGACAGGCACCTTGTAGAGGTCTATAACTCACCAGACAGGCAACTTGTAGAGGTCCATGTAGCTCAGACTAAACATCTCAGCAGCATGTGGTCCGGCCACCATTTCGAGGTGCACTCTGTGAAGCATGAATTACTAATTATTTCCTTAATTGTCTCCAGAGCACTGAACAGAAACAAAGTCTCAGTTATGTTACATTACCAGTCTAGATCCGAGTAATTCTTCACACTACATGGAAGGCTTATGTAGCTGGTCAGCATACGTGACAGGCGGCAATGGCTTAGACCATCAGGTACATTTCATAAATAGTTCTATATATTTACTCGTACTAAAAATTGTACAGTTGGATTAAAACAATATATATATATACATATAAAGTACTGTGTACATAAAACAGCAAGCAGTGAGCGCAACTCATCTATAGATAAAAAAAGAAGTGCTACACGCATTATCTATGCTCTCTAACACATCTGTTTCTTAATGACACTTTGTGTACTAGAAATACTGAAGGAAAGCCAAAATACATTCGCAGGGGTGAAGATACAGATTTGTTTGCTTTTTGTCAGTCTGCTCACCCATTCTCTGTACGTGTCCTGCCCATCTCAGTCTGCTCACCCATTCTCTCACTACAGAGAATGGGTGAGGAGACTGAGATGGGCAGAACACGTACAGAGAATGGGTGAGGAGACTGAGATGGGCAGGACACGTACAGAGAATGGGTGAGGAGACTGAGATGGGCAGGACACGTACAGAGAATGGGTGAGGAGACTGAGATGGGCAGGACACGTACAGAGAATGGGTGTGGAGACTGAGATGGGTAGGACACGCACAGAGAATGGGTGAGGAGACTGAGATGGGCAGGACACGCACAGAGAATGGGTGAGGAGACTGAGATGGGCAGGACACGTACAGAGAATGGGTGAGGAGACTGAGATGGGCAGGACACGCACAGAGAATGGGTGAGGAGACTGAGATGGGCAGGACACGTACAGAGAATGGGTGAGGAGACCGAGATGGGCAGGACACGTACAGAGAATGGGTGAGGAGACTGAGATGGGCAGGACACGTACAGAGATTGGGTGAGGAGACTGAGATGGGCAGGACACGCACAAAGAATGGGTGAGGAGACTGAGATGGGCAGGACACGCACAGAGAATGGGTGAGGAGACTGAGATGGGCAGGACACGCACAGAAAATGGGTAAGTAGACAGAGATGTGCAGGACACATACATAGATTGGGTGAGGAGACTGAGATGGGCAGGACACATACAGAGAATGGGTTAGGAGACTGAGATGGGCAGGACACATACAGAGAATGGGTGAGGAGATTGAGATGGGCCTCCTGTCTCTTTTGTTGGCTAACATTTAGGCCTCACAAAACTAATTCCCAGTTTCTGAGCAGTCCGCACACTAAAAATAGGTGCCCGAAGCTTTTATTTTTAAGATGTAGATATTGCTCTAAATGCGTGTTCTGGCACAATAACTGAAAACTGTGATTCACATCAGGTAAAATAAATCTGTTTACAGGTTAGCTGCTTGTAAGATATACACTTGGTACATATGGTAACTTGTTTACCGTTGAGAATTACCCTTCAGGGTGGCCAGAGATCTGGACGAACTTTCTGGGTTGACTTTCTGACATTTTTTTTAAATTCGGCTGACTTTTGCAGCCTCTTAGGTTGACTTTTCCTTTTTTGAAATGACAATTTTTTTAATATCTAGTGACATTTACAACATTCATATAGCCATTTCAGATGTTCTAGGTGCGGCCTCCTCCTCCCCTACAGCCGCCCCAGCCACCCTTTACATGCTTGTTATTTCATTCCTTTGTTTAAAGTGTGAAACTCTTTTCTACAAAATATGACCTTTATTACGAATGCTGCATTACAACAATTGAAAATAACAAGAGCTAAAAAGATTACCAGTGACTGAGAGAAGAATGATACATTACTGCTTCAAATGAGTTTCCAAATCCTCAATCTTTTTGAGTTCAGCTTCAGCTGCATGGTACTTCGATTTTCCCTTCTCACGAAAGGCATTTGACTTCGAGATGTAAGACATCTTTCCGTCTGCTCACACTTGGCTGCCAGCTGGTCAGCTTCAGTGACCAACTGGGCTGACAGCTCAATCAACTCCATCCGTCTCTTCTTCGCCTGGCTTACATCATCCAGCATTTTCTTTCTGATCTTTGCAGCTTCTGACCGAGTCGACTCTTCCTGTTGTTTCTTCTTATCAATGTCGGCCTTGTACCGACCATAAGCAGTAGCGCAGTGGTAAGAACTCCAGACTCTCGACCGAGAGAACGCGGGTTCAAATCCTGTGCAGTGGTGTCGAACCTTTGGCAAGTTCGTTTACTCTACACTGTTTCAGTTCACTCAGCTGTATGAATGAGTACCTGGCTATAGACAGTGGTGATATTTGTGTATGAAGTCTTCGTGCATTAATTGCAGCATGGCTGAATGCTTCCCAGGCAAGTCGGGGTGATGACGATTGAATGGGTCTGCCAGGGAGTAAAGCTTTGAGCAGTCCTGAGGACTATATATAAGAAGTTACCTTTACTTTTTTTGACAGGAGAAGGTGCAGTCATCATCAACCTTGAAGTCATGCAGAGGGATGTCGAGGCTGGCGAACAAGTCGTACACGACCCTGTGCACAGTGAGGGTGTCTCCATTTATCCCCCCCGGGTCATCGCCTCTCGGTTGACACTAAATCTTATCTCGACAGCAGCTTGTCTGTGTGACAGGTCAGAAGAATCTTCAGAACAGTGAAGGCTTGGTCATGTGGTGCTTGCATCCGTTCAAGCTTTGAGCTCAGGAAAACGTCCAGGCAGTTCTTCTGGCAGTTGAAGCTGAGGCAGTCATCATGATGGAACTCATCAAGGTGGTTCAGAATGGCAGTGAATTCGCGTTGTCACATTCCTGGCCAGTGAACGTGACTTCTGTGCCACCAGGAAAGTCAGAATTGATAACATCTTGGTGAGGCATGTTGGTTGGTGGTTCACCATCTGTCTTGGATCCAGACACGATAGATTTCATATCACACATTTGGTGACTGGTGGCTTGGCCATGATTGAGGACACCACTGCCTGCAGGAAGCTCTTGCATCCTTGGCGGAATGAGTACACTTCCCCCTCCGACAATCCCGCACTCTGAAGCTCAGCCTTGACGTCAAAGCTGACATCAACCTTCTTGGCAGAGATGAGTTTCGCCTTGTCGTACACATCAGTTGTACAGAGCTTCACCACGCTGGTCATGGCAGGTTGCAGCACTTCCAGCTTCAAGGTTGATGTCAGCCTTGACGTCAAAGCTGACATCAACCTTCTTGGCAGAGATGAGTTTCGCCTTGTCGTACACATCAGTTGTACAGAGCTTCACCACGCTGGTCATGGCAGGTTGCAGCACTTCCAGCTTCAAGGTTGATGTCAGCCTTGACGTCAAAGCTGACATCAACCTTCTTGGCAGAGATGAGTTTCGCCTTGTCGTGCACATCAGTTGTACAGAGCTTCTCCACGCTGGTCATGGCAGGTTGCAGCACTTCCAGCTTCAAGGTTGATGTCAGCCTTGACGTCAAAGCTGACATCAACCTTCTTGGCAGAGATGAGTTTCGCCTTGTCGTGCACATCAGTTGTACAGAGCTTCTCCACGCTGGTCATGGCAGGTTGCAGCACTTCCAGCTTCAAGGTTGATGTCAGCCTTGACGTCAAAGCTGACATCAACCTTCTTGGCAGAGATGAGTTTCGCCTTGTCGTACACATCAGTTGTACAGAGCTTCACCACGCTGGTCATGGCAGGTTGCAGCACTTCCAGCTTCAAGGTTGATGTCAGCCTTGACATCAAAGCTGACATCAACCTTCTTGGCAGAGATGAGTTTCGCCTTGTCGTACACATCAGTTGTACAGAGCTTCTCCACGCTGGTCATGGCAGGTTGCAGCACTTCCAGCTTCAAGGTTGATGTCAGCCTTGACGTCAAGGCTGACATCAACCTTCTTGGCAGAGATGAGTTTCGCCTTGTCGTACACATCAGTTGTACAGAGCTTCTCCACGCTGTTCATTGCAGCACTTCCAGCTTCAAGATCTTTGGCAGCAGTCTCTTGAGATGCTCCATGATGTCAGCAGTGAAGAAAGGAGAACTAGTCCGATACTTGCATGCAACTGGCTTCCCCATCAGACCAATGCATAAAATGCAAGCCACTGCATAAAAAGTCCCCGCCACTATTTTACCCCTCTTGTCGACAAATTACCACTCCCTGATGACTCTGGAGGCCAGGGACGTCACCCCTTTGAGATATATTTTTTGGGGAATTTTGAAAACGAATTGAGCGCCTGAGGAATTGTGGTAGCAGTTCACTTGGAAAACATCTTAGAAAAAATGTGAAGTCTCCCATAGCCATTGTCAAAGAAAGCTGGATTGCGCTGATCGGCATTTCATCTGACACTATGCAACAACTGGACAAAATTTGGCTGCTTTCAGCTGACTCAGAGCATTTTAGGCTGACTTTTGCTGACCGCTGGCCACCCTGCCCTTCTGATAGTCACTAACACCTCCATCAGCATACTAAAAATAAAAAAGCATCCCTCATTTACTTTTTATGAAGTCTGTTGAGAAACCAAGAATTATTTTGGCCTTAGTACTAAAATGAAGCTAAAAGAGGAAAGTTAACAGAGCAAAGGACCTACAACAATTCTTACTAGAAGTTAACAATTGTATTCTGCATCACACATAATCAGTGCTATAATCTACATTTGAGTTAAGAGGTTATGCAAAATTTTGCCATTTTATTTTGAATAACTTTGCACTATTACCTTTTTTTACTGTATATATAATTTAGGGTAAGTCTTAATAAATTCAATATACCGTAATGTTCCCTATAGACGCACACTGCCTAATAGACGCGTACCCCTTTTTACAAAAGTGAAACCACGCATGAAAATATATTTTCAAGTGTGAGCATGCGTTTAATAATGCCAAATACGGTAAGCCCACGCTGGCTCCTTCTTGCAGGTACTTTCTAGGTAACAATTATTTGTACATTAGCCATAAGATGGCGTCATGTTTCTGTCAGTTTTGTTTTATTCTCTAAGTCGAGCTTTCTAACAACGCACAGGAATGGTCAAAATAACATGATATTCATAATCACGTAACCGTAATGTAGCCACGAGAATGGGTCAGAAGAATGAAGAGGGCCTGGATGTTAACGTCTTTGGGAATTGCTCCATTATTGGAGCGCTCGTAGTACGTTGGCATTGCCCTGTTGGCACTGCATTGCTGCCCGGACGATGGCACGTGGTTTTTAATTATCTGAGTGCCAATTCAGTGCATATGATTTCCTGCATTGTCCAATGGTATTTATCTAACAATGTTGTCTGGCTAGCACAATGATTGTCTGTTTAGCATCGCTCGAATAATCGAAGCAGTCTGTCTCTACTCGCGCTTCCGGTCGTGTACTGTGTTCTGTCGATCGAGTGTCGGACGTTTTGGTAGATTTGCTGAATCTATTTTTGCTATGTGTTGCCTACTAGGAGTTTCATGTGTGTGACGTGTGTGCAATTTGTGCGTTGACCCGCCCCTCCCTCCTTGTGCTACTTATGTCTTAAGATAAATCAACAGACGCGCACCCAAGCCATTGCACTCGCGCACTGCGCATCTCTAGGGGATAATATGGTATGTGCCAAATTTTATTAAAATCAGTTCGAGTGATTTAACTTGGAATGAACGTAAAGAGAAGACCAATGTGAGGACTCACTGGAGAGCAATCTTCTGGTACAGCTCCATGATCTGGTCATCCTTTGTCTGGGGCTCTCTCAGTAGGTACGGCTGCAGGTAGTGGGTGTCCACTCTGTCAGCTATCTCCTGAACACAGTCACACATGACTGAACACAGTCAAACATGACTGAACACAGTCAAACATGACTGAACAGTCACAAATGGTTGAATGTGACAGTCACACATGGCCAAACACAGTCACTCATGGCCCAACCCAGTCACACATGTCTGAACAGTCACACATGGCTGAACACAGTCACACATGGCCGAACACAGTCACAAGTAACTGCACACAGTTACATGTGACAGCAGTCACACATGTGAGTTAACACAGTAACGCATAACTAAACACAGACATGACAGAACAGTCACACATGGCTGAACACAGTTACATGTGATTGTACAGAGTCACACATATCTGATTGAACACTGGTACTGAACACAGTCACTGATAACTGAACACATGATTTCACAGTCACACATAACTTCACTGAGTCACAAATCTTGCAATACTAGACAACTCTAAATGCTGTCACTGGTGGACAGATAATGAAATGCATTAAACGTTGCATCCTTTTGGACTAGCTACCAACCCGGAAATAATTTGTGCCGTAGTGACCGATGATGACCTCCATTCCTGCCATCACATGGTCAGTCACCTACAACACATCGGTCATCTCGTTAATTAATCTTACAATCACCTAGCCAGACATCATATAATATATGTACAGATGGACAGGACTACACAACACTGGTTTCTTATGGAAGGGTGAATTCACAGTCCAGTGTCATTCACCATCATACAGTGATGTATTTCCCCAAAACACAGTTCATCGTCCTGTTTCCGTAGGCCAATCTAGTTTCTAGTTCTAGGTGTTTCCAGAGCTCTGTATTATTGTGGTTACAATGTAATGGTCTTATGAGGTCTCATTCAAGTAGTCAGCCTTTTTGAGAACATTATCGCCAAACCGACCTTAAATTTTATATGCTGGCACTGAGGGTGGTCACTGCCTGGATGCTTGTCATCTTCAGTGGTTCTTTTACATCCCAAATTAAGACAGGACCAACATAAACGTGGTCTCCGAGTCACGAGGGATACACAGTCCCCAATGTTGAGAGCCAGGTTTTTACACCAGAAATCATGCCTGCCTGGTCCGGGTTTCGAACTCAGAGCGCTGGCATGCTAGACGGATGCGCTAACCACTACACTAGCCGCGCTCCCTCCAAATGTTATCTAGTCTAAGGATGAATTACATAATTTTTGGTGAAACATCTTACATCAACGTTTTCAGAATATTACCAAGCGGAATATTATAATGAAGTATTGTTAGTTATAACTCTGACAATTATGTCATTAACAACAAGTTTGGCTGTAATAAGTCTAAGGTCAAAGTCTGTGCATTATATAATCAATATATAGAAATGCCAAGAGGTTGTAATGTTGATGATAAAAGCATATGTGTGTGTGTGTGTGTGCGCGCGCACGCGTGTAATATGAGCTATATAGTGCTATAACATACAACATACTCTTCATAGTACAGTGCAATCACAAGAAATTCCATAATGGCTGATAGTGAGATTTTAGTTGTAATATATTATGGACAATGTTGACATACGTACATGGTTATTGATCTCCTCGAAGATACTGACGATTTTCTTGCTATTTCGCTGAATGCGCAGCAATCTAACCAGAGGCTTAATTGTGATGCCCTGCAACATGCATTGCTATCGTTACCAGGGAATAAGCTAGCACCCTTGTTTTTAATAATAATCTCTAAACTTTGCTAAATACAGGATCCAACTTTTAATTTCATATGGACAATGTCAAGGCTCATCAATGAAAGAACACGACAAATTCCAAATCTATCTGCTGGCATCCTTTTTACCACGAGTGAATATATGATTGGCTGGCATAGATTCAACCGAGTCTCTGAAGTAAGTAAGTAAATGTCTGTATGCGCCACTGCCACATACAGCCTCCTATGCAAAGCAACAATGCAAGACAAGTGTAGATTGAAATAGGCCAACATTTAGCTTTATTCGTTTACATAACTCATAAACTACAACATAAATACATCAATACATGTTCACATCAAGCATGCCGGGCCCAATGGTACTGCTAACCAATACCTACAAGTCGTAGACATATCACCAGCCACCAGTACTATCTCACGACACTATATTTACCACTGACACCGTATCGGTGGGGGTCACTCCGCCACCAGGTCACATAGCACCATTAGCAGCCTACTTTATTTACCGCATTAAAAACCTTGAGTACACTACTGAGATCCAGTAAGAGGGAAAAGCCTAGGCCAAACCTTGTGTACTTATATAACAGGGAAAAGCGTCCAAGAATCTACATTGTATACAATTATGCATCAAGTGTGGTACAGGGAGGAGGGTGGGAGACAAAATCACATCTTGAATGACCATAAACCAATAGCCATAATAAATTCAACAAGAAAACGCAAAATGAAGTAAATGATTCATCAAGCAAAAACCACGTGCAGAACTGTTCAATAAATATCTCCGTGAACGGCGCATTGGGACGCGCCCGTTCATACTAGGAGAACTAAGTACTGCTATGTAATCTTACGCGTACGAGTAAGTCCGCTCTCTATATTGTCCACCAGGTTACCGTTGGCCTACTCCGCTAGGGGGCACCACCTTCCTTCTTACACTGCTACTTCACATAGGATATTTATTTTTCCAACAAAAGAACAAGACATATAGTGTTTATGGTATATCAGAATTATTATGTTATACTGAAGAAACTTGTATACCCCTAAGAAGTATTTACTTACAACACATGGAATATGGCAGATATTACATAATAGTACAACGTTAGTTATTATTGGCTATTACAATAAAAATACACAAACATAACACATTCATAGTAGTATTTATTTGACAATTAATAATTTATATTGGCTTGCGGCAATTTACAATACAGTAATTAACAAGAGGAAAACTAATAGAAATTACCATTTCCTCCGGGTGGAAAGTGTTTCTTCAGGTGGTGATCTCTGTATATGAATAAGAGCTTTTTGTGTGCTTACTAGTGTACAACTGAAATATTTTCCAAATGATTGTCCACTTATTACGAGGAACATTGTAGGTGTAGACCTACCTGTATAAACACAGTGAATATAATGACTGCTAGAGTTGCTGTCTCAAACAACCCCTGGTGATGGATTGTTGACTTATCAAGCATCGCAACCAATGAAAATGCCACGGCTCCTCTTACTCCTCCGTAAGCCTACAACAGTTGAATTACTGCAGTGCTGCCACCTATGTTGTGTTTCCTCAACCACTCGTGCTTACTCAAAATGATTGTACAGGTCAGAAATTACAGATCAGCATGTAGAATCATCCTCGAAAACCAGAGGAGGTAGTTGACTACCGTTGCAGATATCCTATGCAATGTGTGGATGCTAACTGAATCAGTTGTCCTTTGTCCCATTTGCTATCAAAGAACAATTCTATGATTCCAGAAAAGCCCAACAATTACGCGCCCGACAATAAATTGTTATGGTATGATTACATTTTTTATGCCAGCGCTAGTGAATTGTCTTTTGTCTACAAATTATGTCTACTTCCCGAACATTACATGTAGTATCAGCCAAGATTGGCCAAGACCAAACTTATTGAATAAAAGACTCGGCCTTATTTGCACGTTTTAACAAGGCGATATGCCAATGGATACCGAGACACAAGTATAATCAGCAGTGTCCCCTGGCTTGCGATATCATTTTGTAGAATCATTAATCAATTTTCAAAATGGACCAGGTAGATTCGAACCCCGGTAATGTGGCCCGATCATTTTGACTGAATGGGGTACTCTACTGCCAAGTTTTGTGCACCAGTCAATATTTAACCAGTAAAAAAGGTTATTTGTATTAATTAATACTCATACGCACTTGCCTTGGTTTTTAATAATGTTGTATGTAGCATGAAAATGTGTGGAATGAAAACGTAGAATAAACAACGAACCATTATGAACTGTTCCTCTATGTTTACTGGTCTCAGTCGCATCATTCTGTTGGCGATGAACGTCAGGAAATACACGACTGCAAACAATAAAGTAGTCATGTGACAAGCAGAACTGACATCCAATGGAAATACCTAGCCACATTTTAGTTAGATCGGCTTTACCACAACAAAACATTATGCATATATTGTTTGTATTGCTTTAATAAACAAAAACAACAATAACAAATATATAGTTTATTGTTAGGCAAACAAACTTGTTAGTATATGGTTGTTAGTTTACAGTAATCTCTCACAGAGATTTGTCTAGCGGACTATTGGGCAACGTTACCATTGTTATTTCATTATGAAGCTTCTCAAAATGAAAGTTCTGTAGGAACTACTGGGTACTTTTACCTTTGTTTCTACATTACAAAACTTTCAAAAATGTACGTTCTCATTTGTGATATTTCTTGCAACATTATTTCCATCCATCAATATCGGACAGTTTTAGACAGACCCCACATAATTAGATCAACTGAAAAGCACTCGGCTATTGAGTAATAAGTATGAAGATTTATCAGTCTTACCGATGAATCTGACAAGGAGGCAAAGTCCAATGGCACTGAAGATGAAGCCGGAGTGCCAGACTCTCTCCGTCTGGACCAAAGACAACCCGAGGAAGAGGAAGATCACGGAGTCACTGGTAGAACTGCAAAGATGCAAAATGAAGTTCAGCGTTTCAGTGCCACAGTTGATTCCACCGACTGCCAGCCAGGTGTGACTCGGCAAACTGCACTGCTTTTTTATTTTTGCAATGTCTACTGGCATTGGCTGATATCTATGGCACCATTACAAATTGTCCAATAAGATTAATCATTACAAAAGGGAGTTGTTCGGCTGCTGGTTATACAAATAAAAGTTTGATGGCAAAAATAAACTGGAAGTTGTAAAAAAATTAAATGTTGCATGTTTACCATGAGAAACATGTCATCTGATTATTATGTTTTGGAACTAATTAGAAAATGATCTGCCCTTTCTGGAAATGTAGTTTTTTTGTGACATTTGAAGACTAAACGCATACAAATATAAGTCTAAAAAATGGCTTGGCACTGTTGAAATATTGCAAATATAAATTCAAGAAGTAGCCAAAAACGTAAAGCACCACATGTAGGTTGGTTGGCTGTCACCACGGACTGCGGGGGACATTAATCAGTACAGTGGTGCCACCTTTCATGTGGAACAGAATTATATTAATGCACATTGATGCAAATGTGGATATGCGAACCGTGTTGCATGATGGGCAACCACGTCACGTCAGTTGACGCCAGTGGATTTAGAAAACATTTTGGCTTGCTAAAATTTGCAAGTGGGACTTGCGATTTGTAGCAATCCACAGTAGCATCAATGTGTATTAACATGCTCTACCTGATAGATAGTGCCACTATATCGACTGATTTGTAGCAATCCACAGTAGCGTCAATGTGTATTAACACACTCTACTTGAAAGATAGTGCCTCTATATCGACTGATTTGTAGCGATTCACAGTAGCGTCAATGTATATTAGCATGCTCTACTTGATAGATAGTGCCACTATATCGACTGATTTGTAGCTATCCACTGTAGCGTCAATGTATATTAACACACTCTACTTGATAGATAGTGCCTCTATATCGACTGATTTGTAGCGACCCACAGTAGCGTCAATGTATATTAGCATGCTCTACTTGATTGATAGTGCCACTATATCGACTGATTTGTAGCGATCCACAGTAGCGTCAATGTGCATTAACATGCTCTACTTGATAGATAGTGCCACTATATTATCGACTGATTTGTAGCGATCAACAGTAGCGTCAATATGCATTAACATGCTCTACTTGATAGGTATTGCCACTATATCAACTGATTTGCTCCGCAATACATATTCAGACAACCAATCCGCTTATACGTAGTGTTTGCTTTACATTTATAGGCGACTTTGCAAACGGAAGCATTTGAGTAATAATAAATAAAAGGTAGCACAGCATCAGAAAACAGTCATCCATCATCACCAGAAGACACGGGAAGTGGATTGGCTATGTGCTGCGGAAACAAGTCAACACAATCACCACTCCCGCAGTGTACTGCACCTCTGAAGAGAAAAGGAAGGCATGACGACCAAAACAACCTGGCCCCTGCTTTGTCCTGCCTCCCTCATCTGTATAGATGAGTGAGGCAGGACAAAGCTTATACGCTTATAGGCAGTAGCATCTGATGTCTGATGTACCTCATCATCTTACTGAACACTTTGACCGTGGTACAGGACTTGTAGGAGATGTTGTGGAAAGAATACTGCGCCTGCATCAGTCCACACCCAATGATGCTGCAACAAGACAGAATCAGATTTAACAATCTCAGCATTTCTGTTTATTCCAGGTTCTGATGCATTCATACGGAGAATGTTGCAAGTTTCCTCTCAATGTAGCTTTCTGGACCTTTGTCAGCGTCATTTTGCAATACTCTTGGTTGTTATGTGGCAATGACATGACAGTATGACAGCAGCTGATTGTATGACAGCAGCTGATTGTATGACAGCAGCTGATTGTATGACAGCAGCTGAATGTATGACAGCAGCTGATTGTATGACAGCAGCTGATTGTATGACAGCAGCTGATTGTATGACAGAAGAGAAAGCAACTGTTGGTGCAGGATGATCAGAGGTGATCAGAATAGAGGAGCCGTCCACATTGATAGAGGCTGCAACTGTGTTGTTCTTATTGCTGCTGTCATTTAACAATCACCAACATTGTCAGACAAAAGAAAGCATCCCACACTGATGCTGATGAAGACACAGGAATTCCAATAGTTGCAATTAATTAGCAAGAACCCAGGATTCTGAGTGACAGATAACTGAACTATGTTCTCAATCACATTTATAAAGCACTTGTTAACAAGTTTTAACAAGCGTTAACAAGTTTTCACCAGTTTTAGGAAGTCTGCTATCTAAGCAACTAGCTCCAGATGACTGGTGCTTTACATGCGCAGTCATGAATGTCAATGTAACTAGCTCCAGATGACTGGTGCTTTACATGCGCAGTCATGAAAGTCAATGTAACTAGCTCCAGATGACTGGTGCTTTACATGCGCAGTCATGAATGTCAATGTAACTAGCTCCAGATGACTGGTGCTTTACATGCGCAGTCATGAATGTCAATGTAACTAGCTCCAGATGACTGGTGCTTTACATGCGCAGTCATGAATGTCAATGTAACTAGCTCCAGATGACTGGTGCTTTACATGCGCAGTCATGAAAGTCAATGTAACTAGCTCCAGATGACTGGTGCTTTACATGCGCAGTCATGAATGTCAATGTAACTAGCTCCAGATGACTGGTGCTTTACATGCGCAATCATGAATGTCAATGTAACTAGCTCCAGATGACTGGTGCTTTACATGCGCAGTCATGAATGTCAATGTAACTAGCTCCAGATGACTGGTGCTTTACATGCGCAGTCATGAATGTCAATGTAACTAGCTCCAGATGACTGGTGCTTTACATGCGCAGTCATGAATGTCAATGTAACTAGCTCCAGATGACTGGTGCTTTACATGCGCAGTCATGAATGTCAATGTAACTAGCTCCAGATGACTGGTGCTTTACATGCGCAGTCATGAATGTCAATGTAACTAGCTCCAGATGACTGGTGCTTTACATGCGCAGTCATGAATGTCAATGTAACTAGCTCCAGATGACTGGTGCTTTACATGCGCAGTCATGAATGTCAATGTAACTAGCTCCAGATGACTGGTGCTTTACATGCGCAGTCATGAATGTCAATGTAACTAGCTCCAGATGACTGGTGCTTTACATGCGCAGTCATGAATGTCAATGTAACTAGCTCCAGATGATTGGTGCTTTACATGCGCAGTCATGAATGTCAATGTAACTAGCTCCAGATGACTGGTGCTTTACATGCGCAGTCATGAATGTCAATGTAACTAGCTCCAGATGATTGGTGCTTTACATGCGCAGTCATGAATGTCAATGTAACTAGCTCCAGATGACTGGTGCTTTACATGCGCAGTCATGAATGTCAATGTGTTACCACACATCAACCGCTGGTTTCATTTTTAGTTGAAATCTGTTTTTTTTACTTGAAATTCTGTGTACAAATCTCTATTGGTTAACTAGTCCTATGCGGAGTGAGTGTCTGAATCTCCATCGCTAGAAATATACCTACATAAAAATTAGCATAGTGCTGCCACCTACCTGATAATTCCTGAAAAGTGAAACAGTTCGGCCACAAGGTACGAGGTATAGGCGAACACAAAGATAGTGAGCGGCTCCACGACTGAAACAACATCGCATATTTACCCATAATGCATCTGTATGCAACATACACCTGGAAAAGAGGGTGGAGCATATATCGATCTAGAGAAAAATTGGTGACAATCACTAATATATTTACTCGTCCATGGCATATAGCAATGACGTGCCACAGATTTTGAGATGAAGTTCAAATTCTGCAAGGACGATTTGGGAAGGACAAGCGCAGAGAATGAGTGAAGAAATGTAGACAAAGAGAACATGGAACAGAAGACATGAGAGAATTAGAAGAAGAGAAAGACTGAAATTATGATGGAGAGACAGCGTTAAAAATGACAGGGGTGACCATTGTAACTGCAGGAGACTAGTGGAACAGACGGTAGATTCCTACTTCTAAGGACTGTTCCAGAATTAGGTATTTCTTCTAAGGTGGTTTGCACTAATATAATAATACATTAAGTTTAACAACTTTATTTTTGCAAAACAGTAGCCTAAGCATAAACTAAAACTTGGTGCACATTTCTGCAATGACAACTCCTGGGACAGGGTACTTTCACCTTGTTGCCCTGAGATAGTTAGAGAAAAATAATTGAGAAGGCAGAAAAGACCGAGTGATTAGAGGAGGCGAAACAGGATGGGTAATGTTAACTCCCACCCTACAAGGGATCAAGGGGTAGAAGACCTTGCGAAAGAGGCACTTACCCTGAACGTGGAGTGTCCCTCTGGTCAAGATGGCCGACATAATGCCAAACAATAAGCCAATGGTCAAACCACCGAAACTGACCGTGAAGAATGCTACACAGCCAAGAAGTACCTGATCGAAATCATGATTATTAGACAAAATATTCTGTACAGCATCCAACCTAACACATGTTTTGTAACATATATGTGATATGGTTCTATTTTGGTTATGAGTAAAATAACATTACAGTAACATTACAAGAACATGATAAAATGTTATTTTTAAAAATGTCTTACAGAACTTCCCTAATGTTTTCTTGTACACATTTTTAATGTTATCATGACACTATTTTAAAATATCGTAGTAACGTATTTTATAATGTTCTAGAAACATTCTTATAAAATTTTGAAGTGATGTTACTATAACGTTAAAAGATGTCAACAAGAAAACATTAAACAAACCCCTTCCATAAAAATATTTTTACAATGTTATTGTGTCATTTTTGTGTTGGTTGTGATCTAATAAAAATAGTTGCTTTGCATAATACGTGATTCGCTTTAAATCACTGTTACAAAATCACGTGATGTTTGCATGTAATAATATTCACTACCTGTGATAATTATGAGTAATAAACATTTACATGGGTGGAAGAAAAGTACCAAAATTAAGATAGAGAGACAGCATGAAGATTTCATAAGGGAAGGACTGAGTGGGAGGACATTGCTGGAGAATAATAATGATAATAGTAATGATAATAATAATGATAATAGTAATAATAATAATTTAAATGATAGTGATGATAATAATGATAGTAATGATGATAATAATAGTAATGATAATACTAATGATAATAGTAAAGAAATAATAATGATGATAATAATAACAATGAAAATAATGATAATAATAATAATAACAATGATAATAATAATGATAATAATAATACAGTATCACAAAATGTCTATAAGCTCATTTTTTCAGATATATTAGAAAGAACATTAGTATGTTCAGAAGTCATTTTTCAGGCAAATGTGGTATCCGTGAGAGGTGGATGGGACAGGGCTGGGTAACCCTAACCCTGCTAGGGTACAAGGGTGAAGAGGAAGTGTTGCACAACCTGGCTGATAGGGATATGTTTCATCTCATTGAACAAATTCATCATGTTGTAGAGGACGACCGTCACTGCATCTGGCAAACCAAAACACACGCATCTAACTAGTCGAGAGAGCATCCTTGTGCACTGCGATTGGAAGATAATTTTTTGAAAAAATGTATGGTACAGCCCCAATGAAGTTCTTACATATAGTGCAGTATCCAGGCCTCAGGACTGCTCAAAGCGCTTTACACTTTACTTCCTGGCAGACCTGTTCAATCGAACACCATCTCGACTTCTATGGGAAGCACATTAATATTAATACACAAATATCCACCACTGTCATTCATACAGCTGAGTAAACGGGAGCAACATAGAGTAAATGAACTTGCCCAAGGTTCAACACCACAGCACAGGATTCGAACTCAGGTTCTCTCAGTCGAGACTCCAAAGCTCTTACCGCGGCGCTACTGCACTTCACTTCATTTATTGTCAAACATGTTTTGAGATCTCCCCTTGAAACCACCCATTGATAGCACAGCTTGAGATTACCTCTTGAGAGCATCCCTTGAGATTACCCCTTGAAAGCACTCCTTGAGACTACCCCTTGAGACCACCCCTTCAGATAATAATAAATGATAAAATACGAAATTAATATAGCGCCATAATCACATAGTGCTCTACTTTACAATACAATAGTGCTCTATGGCACTTTACAATACAATTCCACTAAATATGTAGATCATCAAATAGTGATAAGTAATTTTAAAACAGAGATCACCCCTTGAGACCACCCCTTGAAATCACCCCTTGAGACCACTCCTTGAGATCACGTCTTGAGACCACCCCTTCAGATCACCTCTTGAGACCACTCCTTGAGATCACTTCTTGAGACCACCCCTTGAGATCACCCACTGCGACCACTCCTTGAGACCACCTCTTGAAACCACCCCTTGAGATCACTTCTTGAGACCACCCCTTGAAACCACCCCATGAGATCACTTCGTGTGACCAACCCTTGAGATCACTTTTTGAGACCACCCCTTGAGAGCACCCCTTTAGATCACCCCTTGAGATCACTTCTTGAGACCACCCCTTGAGATCACTTCTTGAGACCACCCCTTGAGATCACTTTTTGAGACCACCCCTTGAGATCACCCCTTGAGAACACTCCTTGAAACCACCTCTTGAGATCACTTCTTGAGACCACCCCTTGAGATCACCCCTTGAGATCACTTTTTGAGACCACCCCTTGAGATCATCCCTTGAGAACACTCCTTGAGATCACTTCTTGAGACCACCCCTTGAGATCACTTTTTGAGACCACCCCTTGAGATCACCCCTTGAGAACACTCCTTGAGACCACCTCTTGACATCACTTCTTGAGACCACCCCTTTAGATCACCCCTTGAGATCACTTCTTGAGACCACCCCTTGACAACATCCCTTAATTGAGATCACCCCTTTAGATCACCCCTTTAGATCACCCCTTGAGACCACCCCTTGACAACATCCCTTAATTGAGACCACCCCTTTAGATCACCCCTTGAGATCACCCCTTGAGACCACCCCTTGACAACATCCCTTAATTGAGATCACCCCTTGAGATCACCATATTACATTATGTACATTACTTACCATTGAGTAGAGATTCACCAAAGATGAGGAAATAAAGAACATTATTAACTCCGAGATCTTGGAAGATGGCCAGAACCTGGAAAGTACGAACGTCTTCGAAAGTCACCCACACTGTTTGTGTGAATATATTCACAAATATGTTTTCTTAAAATTTTGCCCCCTAAGATACTGGTGCTGTAGTAAATCATGTAATTATGATTGACATATTACAGGCAGTGCAGTTTTACACAATGTCATAATTATATAGATCTAATTTTATAGAAAGGCATAATAGACCTAATTTAAAGTAATTGTAAAATGTAATAATCCACCAACATAGGTTCTGATGTCGTATTAATCCAGTCTCCAACTATTGGCAAATACTAAGGGGAGATGGGTCCTCTCTAGCCTTGGTGGGCAGTCTGTCTATGAGATGGTGTCTCGGAACTAAAATACACCCTAGGTAACCATACCGAACCTCCTTAGTACCAGCTAGATGAAAACATGACGAGTTCACACAAAGACACCAGTCATTACGGTAAGATGACATACCATAATGACTGTACACGGAGGACACTTAAAAATAAATGTCTTATCAGCTGTCCTAAAACATACCGTTCACAATATAATTCTCAGATTCACTGTCCCTATACTTATGGACACGAACGATTCCTGACGTCATGTCATTTCTGGTTTATTACCCTGGTGTTAACCTGGCGTTATAACTTCACCATGTCTACCTCGTCTATTACACTGCTACTAACTATTTTAGGAGTGGCTGAATGGCCTTATATCCCATGAAACAAACATTATCTCTATATGTAGGGCCTACATACTCAGCCATGTGAAATGTTTAGTCTCTCTGGTATACAAATAATTGGTGTCTGATTACACAGGAGCAAAACATTATTATATTTACAAAGGTGTCCCAAAACATACAGTACAGAACATAATTATTTTTCTAGATTTTTAGGAAGTACTCACCGCCACTGGGTCAACAGCGACAATTAGTGAACTAAACACAAAGCAGTGGACGAGTGTTATGTTGAACGTTCCCATCAGACCAATCACAGACATCGCGTATAGTCCAGTACCTGGTAAAGAACGATTGTACCATGTGACACTCACATATACACTCTGTGCTACCCATCCTTACACACCAGGGGGCGCTGTTAGTTACATCAGTCTCTTAACATATCACCTGGTCGAAATGAGGAAGTCTGGTTGAGCCTTTGATCCAATAATTTTGTTGCCATTTTAGATCAGGCGATTTGGGTTTGGGGCAATGGTGCCTGATGTTACACGTAATGTTCGAGAAGTAGAAGTATTTTTAGAAGGTGCTCTATAGTGAAATGGTCTGGTGGGTATTTATTGGGATTTCCTCGAGTTGCCCGTTTCCATGGTTCATAAGGTCAGAATCACGAACAGCAAAGGTACACACTAAGATGAACTAGGACATAGTCAGGGATGAGAGTGACATTCAGAGAAAAAAACAGAAAATTTGCTGTGGCCCACATTTCAGCCTGAGAGGACTGTCTCATCTATTCGGGCGGAGATATTTTTTAATTGTAGACGACATATGGTGTATTTTGAGCAATATTAAATAGAAAATCTTAACATTTCCAATAGCAAAAAAAGCACACGGACTCACGCACACGTTGTCATAGTACTAACTCACTTGTTAATGATATTTTCTGGGCTGAACCCGAGTTGGCTGACGGGCAGCTTTCTCCTTGGCCAGCTTTGTCAAAACAGCCCGTTGATGGGCCATTCTAGCTTTCTTCATTGCCAGCTCAACTGCTTCCTTAGCTTTGTACTTGGTGGCTGCTTTCGTCTTTGACATATTCAACTCAGTTTTCTTCTCCTCCTTCACCTTTCCTTCCTCGGCAAGAAGGATGGAGTACATTGTGTATGCACCCCTCGTGTTGTGAATGAGGCGACCAGTTCTGTTTGTGGAAGTCCTGTATAGCAGTCCTGTTGCTGGCCACGAATGAGTACTTCACTGTCTGGATAGTGTTGAATGTACTAAAATTCTTTCTGGCAGTGGCAGTATTCATGATGCTAAACATGTGACTAAAACACCCTTCCACTTGAGGACCATGAAAGCAGCTCATCATTGCAGCCACCAGCTTTGACAAGGCTGGGAACTTGCCAGTAGAGAATATGGTAGCCCACCACGAGTCCAATCTGGAACTTGTGGGTGCTTGTGGAAGTGTGTTGTCTACATGGAATCGGCGAACTTCCATGTGATACGCTCTCTGTTCAGGTTCTAATAGAACATTGGTGACCAGCATGGGCAGTGCCAGCGTGTGTACTTCAATGCCTTCGGTTCCCCTCTGACTGTAGCCTGTAGGATCCAATCCGCATAGTTGACATTGGCCTCGCACCACAAACAGTAGGCTTTCCCTGATGCTGATAATTTACTGATGAATATATCCAACATAGAGTCTCCAGGCGATCTCTTCAGCTACGCCCAATTCCACTTATTCTTGACACTTTTGTTAATGTCCTTCACGCAACATTTGTCTTGCCGTACAACAAATCGTCGATTAGTCATTGTGTTCGAAAATGATCGACATCTCCACAAAATACATCGTCGTTTCCTATTGGTCCACTGCTATTGTGCGCGCACTTCGAAAGCGCTGAAGCGAACAGCCGACAGAACTAAGGGTTTTACTTCGCAGATTCACGGGTTCGGTTGGGTCGGTTCTGTCTCTAATCGCCAGGCAGCGTCATTAACACGTGGCGACACTCGGTGGATAGATGGTTAACTCAATCCGCAGATAGATCGGCAGTGAATTGTCTAGGATTGTATATGCCCTACACCCCAACATTAATTTTTTTCTCTCCGGATTTACACGATTCACAAAAGTGATCTTTGGAGCAGTATAAAAACCGGAATTCCGACAAAACCCTGAAATTTCTCATCCCTGCATAGTACAATTCACCCAACTTCCGTACATTGCATATGACATATGTAAGGACACTGATTTTCAGTTTCAAAAAAAGGAAAATTCCGTTTCAAAATTCTGTTTCAGAAAAAGGCAAGGTTCAAATGGTGTATTTTCCGTTTTAGAAAAAGGCAAATTCCATTTCAAACAACACATTTTCCGTTTCAGACAAAACAAATTCCGTGTCAAATGACACATTTTCCATGTCAAATGATGCATTTTCTGTTTAAAAGTGAAAAAGAAGCCCATTTCTGTTCAGAAAAGTAATATTTTATTTCAAAGTTCACTTTGAAAAATAATACATTCTGTCAAATATTTATAATATCACAACGTTCTGATCTCTGCATCAAAATAATACTGTTTACTGTGTGGTTAACTTTTCTAACAACATTTATTTATGCAATATTTGCAACACAATAACAACTGTACATAATCAATTAGATAAATACGTCCTGTCACACAATAACATAAATGACTGGTTATTTTTAATGCAGCAGCGCTTAATATATAAGTTAACAAATGTAAATTACACAAGCTATCATTTTAAAAATTAGGAATATTCAAATCATTGACGCTGTTTCACTGAAAATTTTGTTAAACTATTTTAGCTAACACTATATATGACACCATCCAACAGAATTTATTAGAACTACGAAACGCGAACTATATCACTTTGAGCGAACATAACCTAAGCTGTTGTTATTCCTTCGAGTTTTGTATTCGAAACCGGAATATGTACACTTACGCGTGTTCTAACGATGTGATAACTACATTTAATTAGCAACATGTCTTCAATACTCTTAGCGGACAGCCAGACAACGATCGCGAAACGGTTTATGTTAGCACTTTCTGCTCGCATCCATGACACTTCATAACGATTTGCCTTGCGCGTTTTTAAACGTAAACATAAATCCCCCAAAATAAATGAATATCATTGCATATTAATCATGTTTGTTTCAAAATGTCACCAATAAAGTCAATATCGTTTATGGTGTTCGTGATTCTACTCTTTCAGTGTTTACAGAGTTTCCGTTCGAAAACACAAATCCCATTTCAAAGTATCGATTACGCAGAATTCCATCCGTTTTCCAAGATCGTGGAATTTCCGTTCACAAATTTTCAATTCCGTTTCAAAACCCGAATTCCGCCCGTTTTCCATGATCGCGGAAAATCAGTTACCCTACATATGCCAAGGGTACTGCAGTCATCTACCAACCATTGCTTGCGAGAATGGCAACCCCAATAAACATGTAAAAACATTCATTTTAGAACTTCCGATAGATCATTTAATATTATATTTTAGGTCCTACTAATAAATTAATTTCTACATTTGTTATAAATTGACAAATTCTATAAGTCACCGTTTGTTGTGTGTTTAGATAATGGAGATAGAATTACCTAATCAAATGTGTGAACAACAGAGAGTTGCAATCAATAAAAACCAGTTGTAATTACTTACCAATCATTATCCAATTGAGAATTGTTCCCTGGAAAAAAGATAATTACTATGTACATATTATCTATATACATAAACTTTCATTCAGGTTGTGTCATAAATGCAGCGTAACACTTGATGATTCAATACCACATGAGAACTGTTTGATGAGTGCGCTTGCATCAGGACACCATAAGATGCCACAAAACAATAAGTGAATATACTACATAATGAAATTTGTATCATTATTATTGGGAATTGTTTAGCCCTCTAGACCTTATCATTTTATAAAACTTGCTCCGACTCTTTGCAGTATGCACCAAAATCATCATAACATTGGTGCATCTAGTTTTTGGCATTTAACTTTGTTGTATTTCATTTCTTTATATTGCAAGCTGTGCTTATCTTGAAGATAACTGAATTCCACTGAAGATGGTGGTAAAGGTACTAATGAACTTTTTAATTAACGGGAAATGCAGTGCACTGTGTCTGGGAGTGTTTGTATATCGACAAACTCTTTGTCACCTGATATTTTCAAACAGCACTCATTCAAAAATTGTCAATACAAAGCCATATGAAAAATACCCCAAACACACAGCAGATACTCTAACGAATGAAGTGACACAAGTAGCCAGAAGATGGTGCCACCTCCATGCATTATCAAAAGTAAGATGCTTTCAGGCACTCAAGGTCTAAAGGATTAATGTTTGCACGTACCACAACAGCATAGAGTAACACTGAGCCAATGTTGTCAAAGAACGCTCGGTGATGTAAACTGAAGGCCGCGTCTAGGATGATCCTACAAGAAGATCAAACAGATCAAGCTACAAGATCAAACAGATCGTGCTACAAGATCAAACAGATCATGCTACGAGATCAAACAGATCATGCTGCAACATCAAATAGATCATGCTACGAGACCAAACAGATCATGCTGCAACATCAAATAGATCATGCTACAAGATCAAACAGATCAATCTGCAAGATCACACAGATCAAGCTACAAGATCAAACAGATCAAGCTACAAGACCAAACAGATTATGCTACAACATCAAATTGATCATGCTACGAGACCAAACAGATCATGCTACAACACAACATCAAATATATCATGCTACAAGATCAAACAAATCAAGCTACAAGATCAAACAGATCAAGCTACAAGACCAAACAGATCATGCTACAAGTTCAAAAAAGCTCACACTATAAATCAAATAGATAATGTAAATAAAATGATGATCACAGTGATAATACGAAGAAGCTGTTCATTATCAAGTTGCTGTAATAAACTCTATGGCTGCTATTACCCAGAAGCTTTAAAATATCTGAAAATGAGGTGAAGTACAGAAATTGGGAATCATTTTGCTGTCAATAATTCCAATGAACCAATCCCACAGTATTAATATATCCTAAAGGTTGTTTAGTCCAGAGCCAGGTACTTGTTTATGCAGCTGAGTGAACTGAAGCAATGGTGAGTGAACAAAATTTCCTGAACATAAAACTGGTAACAAGAGGACCGTAACCCTAGCACTCTCAACAGTAGTGAGTTGCACGCTCTAAGACGTGCTACCAATTACCCTGGTAATTAATGGTTGACTTACGGCGGAAGAAGGTAGAGGAAGAACAGTTGAGCAGAGAAATTCACAAAGTTTTCCTTTGTTCCTGCAAGTAAACTAAAACAACACAAAAACAGTGGCAAACAAGATGATTATAAATAAAATTCTAGAAGATAAATTAATTATTAAAGGTTTATTCACCGGGACACGTTTTAAACAATTACCAACTTAAGACAGTGAAAGTAACTTTTTAAATTGTACTGTATTAGTAATTGGGGGTTTTCGTTATATATGTGTGTATATATATATATATATATATATATATATATAATATAGCACCTTTATTCATTAGGTGTAGGGTTACCATCAATCTCATTTGACTTGTTTACCATTGTTAGGGGATTAGCAAATTTTTTCCGTGTATAATATTTTGCTGGAGGGATCGAGTACCCCAGCCTTTCTGTTTGTAAATGTTTGTGTATGGCTAATTGACTTGGTAATTACGCCGCTACTATGGCACTTGTAACCGATTGTGACTGTCACCCCTGCCCATGTAAGGGCTCTTCAGCATTCCGTGCCTATGATTACTGTATTAAATAAATGGAATGCCATTTTCTCACTCATACATGTTTTCAGTTATGACTGATATGTACAGAAACTAGCTCAGGCTCCACACAAGTCTGTGATATTATTAAGAACAGGTAGTCAGATTAAGTAGGCATATTAAATTTAATGACATAAGACACAGGCAAGCAAATACATATAAATATATGTAAAATGTGCCCGTATGAACATGTAAGCCACATCACTGTTTTACATGCATGCCTGGTTGCAAACATTCGCTCTATTGATTAGTGGCTAGTACCTACTCAGAATGGTTTTTATGCTCCAAAAATTTGTTTTAATCAAATCTATTTACCACATATGCTCAATGATGCATTTTTGTCAAACACTGTCACATTTACTGTATTTTACGTACCATTTTCATTGCTCATTAATAATCAGATCTGCTAATTTTACAAGGCAAAACAATTAATTTGATCACTTATAGTAATATTGCATAACATAGTCAACACTTACTAAAACGTCCCTCCAACCATGGTTCCCAGGCATATGAGTAAACTGAAATCATAAACAAACTCAAAAGTTAATGAAACTATGGTATTTGCAACATAAACTACCACGCACACATCAACAAACAACAGGTAAATATTTGCAGGAGGAGACAAGTTGAAGCTCTGAACAACTGCAAAATCGGCTGTAATTCCTCAGTCGCGCAAGTTTTCTCAGTCAGATAGAAATAATATTTTGGATTTAGAAATTAAAAAGATGGAACTGAGATGGAAGGATGAGAGGAAGCAAGAACTACAAGCCTCCCTTCCATCTTGAACCTCCAAGACATCTAAAGAATCAGTTATCCATGCACATGCTGTAAACTTTCTCAACCATCACCGCATGCTTTATCCTTTCCATATTTAGAGAGGGAAAACCTATGTATTTGTACAAAGGTGAGCAACTGGAAGGAAGACTTACCAAGATTCAGGAATTATACTAGACAGGAACTCAGCCATGTGAAATACTGAAACAAGTCAAGTCATACATGAAACAATTAACTCAGATCAACCTTGGGATAATAGTAATTAACATTTAATTAGCAACTTATTTACTTATTAATTTATTTCAAACTCATTTGTTACTGCTAGGGAAGTTTCGCAGAGACATGCATGCATCAATAATAGCCAATAATCATGTTTTCATTTAGTAATAAATATTCCTGTCATGATGAGATTTGTTCAAATGTGAAAGATCATAAATAGATAATATTATCTATGTAGTATATATTATTTGTTATATAATATAGCATATTATTTGTCTAATCATGTATGCTTATATCTTATTCTAACTGCCAGTATGTTTCCCTCGATCTCTCTCCCTCCCGGGCTCTCCCTACCCTTCCTTCCTGTCTCTCTCATTACAATATTATATAATGAAAATAATTAGTTATTTATCAATGTTTTTATCTCACTCAATTCAGCAGCCATAGAAAACCAAGTTTAATTGACTAAGGCATATTTCACTTACCTAATTTGCAAACCGCAGTGACGATGAGAAATGTAGAAATGATCAAAGGAAGACGGACATAGTCAAAGTGCCAACTGATCAGCTTAATTCCCTTCCCATGATGCTCTGTTTTAGTCTTGTCATTTCCTGTTTGTATTGCTCCATTTGTTGCCGACCTCTTGGATTGTGGAAATGTCACATTCCTGGTGGAGATGACCATTTCGTCATGGTGGTGGTTACCATCATGATGACGAATTGTCATTGCCAACACTAACATAGAAAATACAGCAAACGATGCGAGTTTGTACATCTTTTTTGCTGTATATTGATCAGTGTCAGATATGTGCTGCTTCTATGTTATTTCTGGTGTTTCATAAGTCATGAAATAAAGAGGTCATTTGAGATTTTCCACAATTCCAAGTGTTGCATATGATTTCATAAATCTTTACAAATGCAGCCATATAGTAGGGGCAATTACAGACACCCCATGTTGGCTGGTGTCTCGTTCATGTACACATCTGCAACAAAATAAAGATAGTTGACCAGGTGTGAATGCAGACCTCATGTAGGTTTACTTTAAAAAAAGAACGTGACGAGTGAAAAAAATGAGGATGCACTTTTAAAGGAAAACAAAAGGCAATTTTTTGGGCTTATACACATAAGAGTTAATACAATCTAACCATTTGCAACTACAATCAACACTATCATGATACTGGTTTACTCAAAATATATTTTCAAAATGACAGATTGTAGTGAAATCTGACGGTTGCCAACAGCTGACATGTCCCCTCCCCTCCCTGGTGGTTGCCCAGTAAGTGTCAAGAGCTTCAAAGTAAACAAATCAACATGAGGAAGCCCTTTTAACAGTGCATTCGTGTCAATAATGCTCTGGCAGTCACTGTCTGTCCTCACTAGAAAGAAGGAACCGTAAATATGTATAATTATGCCAGACAGTGAAGCCACCCATCACTGACAGACAGTGATCAATGTACCAACTATGTCAGTGAAATAAAAATGTCCTGGCTAGATTGTCTAGAGCAGCTCAAGAAATAAGGGCTTAGGCTATTTCTAGGGCAAATCTAGGCTAGCTGATTCTCACCCGGCTGGGTGACTTCATCTGTAGTGAGGGGAGTGCTGCCTCCTTACGGCGCCTGGGGCAAATGTGATCGTTATTTCTAGGGTACCCGGTAGATCTCAATGTGCATGCACGGGCACTTAGAAATATTTTCATGGTATATACGTGGATAGAGTAATTGTTCCAAGTAAAAAAGATGCTGCTGAATCATAGCATGCACGCTTTTGTCCATCTTGACGGGGAGATTGAGAAGAGACCTACTTGTAGAGCTGCTCTAGAAATAGGGGCTTAGGCTATTTCAAATCAAATAAATGCAAAGAACATATTTTAATAATGGTCATATCCGTGGAGAACACAGCATTCATGTACTTTACTATTTTTAGCACCATGGTAGCTGAATTATTGCAGACTCAAATGCAGAGCGAGGTGTTTGTATTGCAATAGCTGATGTCCGTTATACTGCCCTCAGCGAATGTTTTTTGTAATTTTCTAAGAAATTATTGACAGCATTGCTCTCTCCTTTCACAGAGTGATGACGTCCCATGTGTCCTTCCTAAAAATCTATATCAGATTCTGAAATTAGTTATTTTTTTCAACCCCTCGTGTCCACTTTCCACGCACACCTTTTGGCACTTAGTCATATTATGACATATATATATATATGTGTGTGTGTGTGTGTGCATGAACGGACACTTAGTCTTAGTAATGTTTTCATGGTATATAATATAATATATATATCGGGATCTGCTGTAGAAATACCATTAGCTCTTATTTCTAGATCTGCTCTAGAAATAGCCTAACTTCCTAAGGCTAAGTCCTTATTTCTATAGCTGCTCTAACTTCTAAGTCTAACCTTTAGGAATAGCCTGAAGCTAAGCCTAAGGCTAAGCCTAAGGGCGCTAAGCCAATATGCCGAAATAATTGTCTTCAAACATAATAATGGCTAGTGCTTGTAAACTTTAAATATGATTTTCAGACATATGCCAACACACTTAGGCCTAATGACTATACCGCCTTAGACTAAGCCTGCTAAGCTAGTTGCGGTCGAGGCCCTGTATCGTTCACCGCACACGACACGGACACTGCCACTGGCTCGAGTCTTCAATTCTAGCGCTAGAAATTCATAATTTTCATGTACCCAAATGACTCTGTCCTGTTATATGTAGCCGTTCCGTTCCGTTCAGTTGTCAAGGTTCAGGCTTCGAATGCACCGGCTATATCTAAATTACGAACCTCACATTGACAATCCCGTCTGCTGCTCGCGTCTGTCCATTTTGCTCGCGGCGGCGCTGCCATCTAACTAGCCTCCGTCACCCGTGCTCTCTCGTGTGCGTCGCAGTTGTCGTTTAGACCATTTTCGCCAGGTGGCGACACTGACCCTTCAAGAGTTTTTGTGTTATTAATTTTATTTGTAAACTAGAGGGTAACCAATTTATTCCCCAGATATCGGTGCGATACACGCACACACACGCACGTACACACACGTACGCACGCACGCACACACACACACACACACACATATATCGTTTAGTATTATCTTTTAATGTTGATTACAAACAGCTCAACGCCCCACTACCAGCGCGGGAAGATAACAGCGAGTATATAGGGAAAATAACATAATTTTATGATATAACTGGAACTAACGCACTACACAAAACCTCCAACGACGCCCCCTGTGGCTCACCAAACATTATTGAGGAAAATCAGTAGGGTCCCACGTCTGCCCGCTGACATATTCCACGTGGGGCAGCCGCAGCTAGATAGAACTATTTACAAGGGGATCCAGGGAGCCTGGGGGACACGTACCCCTATAGACCTTTAGCGTGCCAAAAAAACCTTTGGAATGTGCAATAAGCTGACATTAATGCGATGCGGCGACAAACAAAATTCAACAGCATAACGGGCCCACCTCCGTCTTCCGATGTCATGATCCGACAGCGCGCGACAACGGAGTCGTGTTGAAGGTCCGACTCAGACAACCACCGAATATGCATTTGGTTCGGTCGCCAGTGGAGGTTTTTTAGGGCCTCATGGATGTATTCGGAAATCTCACTATACTAACTACTCACTAATCTCGCTACCCCAATTTTGACGTCACTTTTATAGCCGCGTCATATAGCCTTCGATCTTGCTGTGTGTGATTATTACCTAGGCATACGCTTCAACAGCACCCTCCCCCGTCATTCGATGTTGTCAGTGTCCGACAGGGAGACGGCAGAGTGGTGCAGAAGCTCCGACTCACACGGTACCCTACACAATAGGAATTTGGTTCAGCTACCAGTGTTTTTGTGAGCCTCAAGGGTGTGCAATTGGATGTTTTGCCCCCCCCCCCAGACTATCCTCTCTGGATCCGCCCATCGCGTGTCCCTCAGGTCCCCCAGCGGGATTCGCCTATGACATCAATCATACAACGGCAAATGAATATGTTTATTTAATGATCGAGCTGTCGGATCGGAAGACAGGGGAATGTTTTCGCAGCGACGTTAATAATTTCATAACCGTCTAGGGGGACCATGTAACGAGGGGGGAGGGGGCATTCAAAATGTCTAAATGAGGGCCGGCACACCACTCTTGCGGCCAAACTCCAAAGGTCTAGGAGGCACGTGGTTCAAGGCCCCCTGGATCCTCCTGTGACACGTATGTGCCCCCTAGATATTTGGAATTTGCCTGCGCTAGAGTAGCGTACCCCTAGACATTTTTAATACGCCCCCGTTACGTACCCTCCACACCTTAGACGTTCTGAAATAATGAACGTTGCCGCGAAAATGTCCAACAGTACCCTCACCGCCCCCCCCCCCCCCCCCCCCCCACTCCCGTCTTCCGATGTAAGGATCCGAGAGCGCGACGACGGAGTGGTGCTGATGCTATAGCTCCGGCGAAAAATCTTCAACAGCCACCCCTTCCGTCTTCCGATGTCAAAAGCTGTTAGCGGAGTCGTGCCGAAGCTCCGGCTCAACTCACCCAATGTGAATTAAGTTTAATTTTGGTTCGGCCGCCAGTGGTTTTGCGAGCCTCAAGGGGCGTGCAATTGGATGTTATGACTCATCCCCCCCCCGAGACTACCCTCTCTGGATATGTTCTTGTGTTGACGTTACTCGAGCGTTAGCCAAAGCAATATTGGTAATTGATTCGATCCATACAGTTAAATTCTCATCGTTTCGGACACATTAATTTTGGGCGTTATGGAGTTAAAAAGTGACATTTCAACGTTGCAGTGATAGTATCAATGTTATCACTATCAGTGCAAGTCAATTTGTTCTATTGTTGTCGAAAGATTGGGGCTATACATGCATATCTCCATCTCCAACTTTTTGGGGGAGCTAGACTAAGCCCCCCAAGCCCTCCGTTTCCTATGCCTATATACAATCATGTATAATAAGTATGACCAACTGAAAACAAAACAGTTCGACCAGTGACGCCATGTGACGTCGGTTAACAATCAAGCAAACCCTGGTTTTCCGCCAGACTCTTTTTGTCAACTTCACGCACTGACTTCACGCAGGCGGGCGAGAGTCAGCTAGATGAGATTAAGCTAAATGTTAGTTAATTTTTATCAAACTTACTCATCTCAACATATGTTGAAGCACTTAGAAGTTAACTTTTAACTAATAGATATTTCTTGGTTTTTCTCTTTATTAACTTCTTTGAAATGGCGCTACCTTGTGGCAACGGTTTTGGCGCGAAATTCCTGCGTTTGAAAGTCGTCTGCCCAAAGAATCGACAGTGCCTGGTAGCGTTTTGTGAGGTTGTCGCTTAATTTTTGTTTTTTATTGCTACTATATTGCACACAGAAAAAGTTGGAGTTTTTGCGCTTGTATTTCGCTGGAATCAGAATGGACGAGACTGAGTCAGACAGCCTGACAGTCACACTCACAGACAGTGACTGAGTGTGTCACGACTCGGATTCAGCGGAGATAGAATGTTTTGTAAAAACTGAAATTAATGGAATACTGCGATGCAACAGCTTATTAGTCATGCAAATTAATCATGTATTGGAATTGGTAGTTGGTACATTTAAACTAATTTATACAATACTTTACTTTTGCTCACTGACACTGTGTCTGTGACAGTGTCACTGTCAGTGACACTGAACTCACTAAACAGTTAACTTCTCTGAACTTGAAGTAAAGTTTAGCCTAGCCCTAGGCCCTAGCCCTGGCGGGGGCCTTGCCTTGAGCCAGGCTTAGCAGGCCTCCGATTGATTTTATTTAAATTACATACTTCTCTTGCCTCTTCTTGGTCTTGACTCTTCTTGAGTGATGATCGACTGTCACCTATTCTTAGAATGTTGATTTGTTACAAACAAAGACATAATGATGGTTACAATACTGTAATACTGGTTATGTTGAACTTTTGACAAGATTGATATATGGGTAAGTTCAAGTGTTGGCAAACCAATGTTTGACATTGTAGCGAAAAATTCAAACTGATATTTTCAATGGTTCTTTCCTGTTATGTGATGTAGAAACATGTATAATTTAAGTAATTAGACACAAGGAGATAATGACGCAACTACATATATTTATTTTCAACAAAGCAAATGAACAACCAACACGTCGGTTGTAGGTGTAACATGGACAATTTCTTATACAAACACATGCATACTTTGACAGAATGTCATGCCTTTTTTATTATTTCTTCCTACTTCAATATAGCTGTTAAAAGAGGCCTTTGCCATTACGTTGTTGCTTGACCAGGAAAAGTATGAAAACATTCAAGACCTAGATACTTAAAAATATTATTATCGTACTTGTCTTGTGATATTAGTATCTTGTGAGGCAAGTACATGTTCAAGGAACTAATAACACAATATTTGGAAAAGTTGATCACTGCATTAGTGGGCTTATTACATAATAGGCCCACTAATGCAGTGATCAACTTTTCCAAATAAAATAAAAAATTGTACATGAGCATTGCTATACATAAAGCTTGTGCGTGTAACATGGACACAAACATTATGCAAATAATGTATTGCACCATGGTAACATCACTACATCAACTACAACTACTAAAGGTAGAATTATGTGTCTTAGTACTTATTACAAAGTCCCAATAATTTAGGCTTCAAGGAAAAATATATTGAGTGATAGGGTTGTATGTGTAACCATGGATCCGGGTAGTTTACCTGGCTTTGGCAATCCATTTACCTGGCTATCGAGAACGGAGAAGGGAAGTTTTTTATTAGCACCCGTGTTTGTGATTCGCGATGCAAGACACTGTTTTCGCTTTTTCCTTTTCGTGTGCCTTTACATTACAAAGTGTGCTCTATTGCATCTATAAGTTCCACAAACAGTTCAGCGTATCAATGATGATTAGGACATTGCAACAAAACAGCATGGTTAACGACTGTAATTTTTGCCTTAATAAATGGCACAGTTCGTGTCCCGAGTTTCTGATGTTCCTCTGAATTTACTTCCCACAATTCTAGTGTTATTTGTTATTCCCGATAGAGTCCGCCATATATGTGACCCAGGACAGCAAAATCAGTCACTTGGAATAACAAAAATTTGTTTGCAGTTTGTTACATTTCTGGAACCAGCATGTGTTTGGCTTCGAAATTATACCATTTTCATCGATGTGTCATAATTTGTTGTAGAGAATCTCATTTTGAACATACCATGGTCAGAAGCGTTAAATTGGAGAAAATCGACTTAAAAAATCCATTAACTTGTTTTGGGAGGATTTCATTGAAAACTGTCATGTAGCACTGTGTTTATGCATACATCATATCAGACAGACACATGTGTGAATAATTTTACTTGCAAATAACTTCATAACTATATTTTTTTATTATTGTTATTATGAACACTAAAGTTATTTGTTCACAAAATTAGAAAAATCATTATCTTTCAGTTGTAGTGCAATTTAGTTGTGCTCTGAAGGCAAGTGATAACGGATAACAATCAATAATGTCAGTTGTCTTACATGTCGAATTTAGTCACGTTACTGACTAGTGGCGCCCCCTCCGTCCACATTTTGCTGCAGGTTGTTCATCAATATGTGGCCGAGCTTTTCCAAGCCTGCGACCATAACTGTGGCTAGTATGCCCAGCACTCTGTTGCACTACTAGCTGTCCCACACTCTCACTCTCAGGCTCCTCATCTGGTTGAGGACACGTGATGTCTTTGGTGTTCGGTGTGCAAAACTCCCAAATTTTGTTGTGGAGGTACCACTTTCTGGCGTTGTCCAAGCCAAGTGGTGTGCTGGGTCGAGGCCGGTGGGGTGGTGGCAACACTTCAGCATCCAGAAGTAGTTCACACATCTCCTCCTCTGAATCAGCAAACTCCTTCCTGAACACCATTCCAGGTTGCGCCACATCAAACCGGTCTCTGGATATGTCGGCATGAGTCAGTAGTCGGATATCTGCTGCACGCCGGCCTCCAGATTTCTTGTACCGAGGTGTCAGTCCGAACTCCTTCTAGTGTTTCAGCAGTGATGTAAGTTTGTCCTGGCTGATGCTGCAACAAAAAACATGAGTGATATTTAATAAACATGCTTACTATAACAAGGTACTATTGTTCAGTGGTTTATACTGTATTTAACATGCATGGAAAATATAAATCAGCAATGCTGGTACAAGTACTCCAATAAAGTAACTAAGTAAAAGTACCTCCCAAAAAACTACTTAAGTAAAAGTACCCCCCAAGAAAGTACTTAAGTAAAAGTAAAAAGTACTTGTGTCAAAAAGTACTTAAGTAAAAAAGTACAAAAAATATCCGGCTGTCAGATTATTCCAGTATGTGTCCATTATCCAAAATGGACACATACGCCAAAGTTTTTTTGGGTAAATACTCATACCGCTACTACGTAATAATAATAATAAACATTATTTACTCACGATAATCAGCAGATCAAAAAATACATGCAATACGATACAACTGGAGAGAAGAATGCAAACTTAATTAAACAGCATTACAACCGTTAACAGACCAATATGGCATATCGTACATTGTGCGTTACCTTTTCAATGAGCCAGAGTAGTTTTCAACAAACAGCAAGACTTTCTCACTCTGTCTGATTGACTCAAAACAAATACATCAGGATGTTTTTCACACTTCTGGGAGTCATAAGGTCAGCAGTGTGCAGGTAGCCACTAACTTATGGAACGATATTAGGGCCATAATTCCACAATGCTACATTGTTGATTTCTTACTTTCGATTATCCATTTACGCCGAGATTGTCGAATTCTGACTTTCGATTATCCCTTTACGCTGTCATTGTGCAAGATTGTTGTCAAATAATTCACTAGAATGGCGTTTGGTCAAATATTTCTCCAAAAGATTTTCTCCCAAAAATTTTCTCCTATATATTTTCTCGAAACGAAGTTCTCCAAACGAAGTTCTCCAAACGATTATCTGGCACAAATTGGGCTCAGTGACCTTAGGTAAGCTAAGCTGTGCTGCCCCCTAGCGAACTACACCAACTTGCAAATACTTAAGTATCCCTTGCAAGTCAGGCCAAAGCAATTATATAATTGCTTTGGTCAGGCCTTGCGCTGTCGTAGTGTACATAATACTTATATCGAGCAATTTTTACCCACGTTATGAGCTGTTTTATCAAAGTTGGAGTTTAAAAGAACTCAATTCAGTCTCAAAGTCGATGAACGGAAGAAATGAAGTGCCAAGCAGTCTGCCAGAAAACGCGAATTGTTTGTCAGGAAGGTTGGTACTGTGTGTGAGCGATAATTCATGATGTTTCGAAAACTGTCAATAATAATATTTATTCGTACTATAACGTGTACAATTCAGTGAAAGCAACGTATACATCCATCTAATATGTATATAAAACGGTCAGTGTAGCCAGTCTCGTCTATGAAGCGTGAGCGTCTATGTCATGAATGGGGGAGACTGTTTTTAAGTGAATATTATTAAACTTTAAATATAATAATAGTGTGGAGTCTCCCATCACACAATGATTTGTTTTGAATTTTGTTGACATTATGTAAATTGTTATTGTAAAATTTGTAACTTAGTATTTGTTTTCATATTTTGTAGTTCTAGTTGTCTCCAGCTCTTGGCAATGTTCTATTAACTGACTAGTCTGTATTATTGTGGTTACAATGTAATGGTCTTATGAGGTCTTATTCTTTATATACTGGCACTGAGGGTGGTCACTACCAGGGTGCTTGTCGTCCTCAGTGGTTCTTTTATGTCCCAAATTGAGACGGGACCGACATTAATGTGATCACCGAGTCACTAAGGATACGCAGTCCCCAATTTTGAGAGCCAGATTTTTACACCAAATATCATGCCTGCTCGGTCCAGGTTTCGAACTCAGAGCACTGGCATGCCAGGCGGATGTGCTAACCACTACACTAGCCGCACTCTCTGTATACTTTGTTTCTGCTGTTGGGATAAATAAAATGCATCCTTACATTACCTAAGATGGGAGGGTGTGTTTCTATATTTCATAAAAACCAGCACAAACCCTTGGAGTAACATACACTATCGAGAGGGATGCGGGGGTACCAGCCCAGCCTGATCAGTGCTTTCTTCTATATCATGAGCAGTCTTACTCCAAACCCACTATACTTTATCTTAGTCACATATTGAACATAACTTGGGATAATGTCATTGTTTTTCATTTTACAGGTTAATGAAGAGGAGCTCAGCATGAAACTGCTGCAGAATAACATGTATAGGGACGTACATGGTGGTATGCACCAACTACCCAAATTTACACTGGGGAGTCTACAGGAATACTTATCCCAGTATGGAAAGAAGCTGGAGGAAAAGAGCAAGTCTCTATACAAAGAAAGGTGAGTTATCTTAACATTAAACTAAAAGGACTGTAGGATTAAAGGTAAATGCGAATAACCATATGAGCTTAGTAGTTTGTACGTCCCTGTCAAATATGATACTGCCTTGATGAAATAATAGTTGTCTTTGTCAATGGATACCAGCAGGCTTATTTGTAAGAGGTTTGGCAAATTTATATGTGTTAAATGTAAGAACAAAAAATTCAAAACCTAACAATAAATTATTCAGGACCAGTATTCAGGAATACCTTGCCTCATAAACTTAGAATACTCCTGACCATTAACCAGTTTAAAAGAAACCTAACAGCCCCTTACTCATTAATTATTGTTGATATTACATTATATACGTGTCTGGGTAAATTTATATAGGTGAAGCACAATACTGGGCCAAAAAAGAGGACTGGACAGCAAAAACAGTCTTAGATGGTAACCAAAATACATCTACATCTACACCTAAAATTAAAGAAGATAAGATATTTTTACTCACTGTTATGTGGCGCAATGCCAAGTGAAGTTCACGATGAAAGTTACATGGTGTGTTTTAACAAAAATATGAGAATGTGAAACACTTCAGAAATCAAAATTTGCTTGACTGATGTATGCTAGTACCTCATCAGAATCCAACCAAGACTTTTAAAATGTTAAGAATGATCAGAGCACTCTGGACGTGAAATGGTGGACACTAACTTACGTTATCCACCACATTGTCCACAACCACAATTTTTTTCAAACAACAATAAACAGGCAGGATGCGTTTTTTTGTGTCTCTTCTTTCTTCACGGGCCTAAGATACAGCACAAATGTTATCAACAGGAACTGTCTACAAACGAAGCTGGTTATGGAGTAAATATAGAATATTTTAATGTGCACATTTAAATATACATTTGTTTTCATACGCATTTTAGTAATAACATCTTGGACATGAAAAACTAGGTTAACTTCTGCACTTGTATATTATACCCAGCGTATCAACAAAGACATATTAATACACTTTTAAAAAGTATTTAGCATATGGCGATAACTCTAAAATAAATTTATAAAATAAATTATTCATTCTTGAAGAAGGTAGACATACATATTATGAACCTTTGAATACTTAACGAGGAAAATACACTGTTAGAAAATACACCTCATCTTGTCATTTCCAACATACACTTTGACCATTAAACCTCAGGTTTAAAATGTGAAACATGAATATGTGTAGTAGTTACACATGGCAGACAGTTACATGAATTTATATACTGAAAACAAAACAAAAAAATATAAATGCACTTTACTGATTAGCAGAATTAAACTCGGTCTATAATATTGACTAAGATCAAGCGTCACTGTAATGAAAACTGAACAATTAAAAATTGCTGTAATGACAATAAACACCTAGTAAAGAAAAATAGTTAACATTTTTCACCGTTTGGAAAAATAGCATAATCCACTAATGTCTGCATGCTGTATGAACCCACCCCCTTTCTCCACCCGGTAAACACTGACTGTTCCCAAGAAGTAAGATATCAAGATATATAGATGCAGCTGTAGTAGAACATTTCTTGCTGCCTTTTTTCTTGTGAAATGCTGCAGATCATACATGAACATTATTTTATATTTACTGATTATGACAATGAACAACTCCATAATTATTTCCTCCAAACGCTACTATGATGCCTGTTTTTGTTTACTGAATATATGCTTTTCTTTACAGGAGATTGAACTAGTGTGCTTAGTACTACTAGCTCTCCAAGTTAATATGGCATACTGGGCAGTTGTATGTCCAGGATCTCGGACAAGATTCTACAGCCATGCAATACGCTGCATATTAACAGTTTGTCATGTGAATGTCCACCGAGTGATCCTAATTGTGTCGTGAGTTGCATCCATGACAGATTCCCCAGTGCCAAGGGGTGTACACTGGCTTCCAGATCAGTCATTTAGCTTGACTGACTGGAGACCAATGTAGAATGCAGGTTGCTCGACATAAGAATGTGGTGACACCTGACTAGCTCTGCAATTGGTGATGGAACGGTGGGTGCCAGGGTTTGGCAGTTATGGCATGAGTCTTCGCTATCTTTGATGGTACTGCATACCAGCTTCCTGACTTTTTGCTGTACATCTGCATCTACCTATACCGAAGAAAAAGTGACAATTAGCAAGGCTCTGACATGTATGATATTTTTATACGTGACGACACATTTATCAAAAGTCAATAATACAAGGTATTTGTATTCAATTCAACTATAACTTTTACCAGTGTCCTTGAAAAAATACGTGAATTATCCAGCATTGTTATAGTGGTAGGGTTTCATTGTTTTTGTGTTGCTGATAGTCAGTGGCAGCCAGCTTAGTTCTTGCAACATACACCAGGCACTTCTTTTGTTATGTACAACACAAGTTTGTGATGAAGTAGTGGTATTGAAAGCCTTTTTACATTTTTCTGCAACAGTCTGTTGATACACTGGCAGCAGCATGTTACTTGTTTAAATTATGTATGAATCATGAGGACTGTTATATATTTTTCATGCCACCTATCATCTTTCTAAATTATTCTTTTTTATCACTATTTTATATTTTCACAAATAATTTACATTATATTTTCATTTCACACAATAATTAAACAACACCTGAGTAAGGTTAGTTCTGATATTGTGTACTATCCAGTCCTCAGGATTGCTCAAAACACCATCTTGACATATGTGGGAAGCATTAAGCTGAAATTAATATGCGAAGACTATCCACCACTGTCTGTAGCAGGTACTCTTCATACAGCTGAGTAAACTGGCGCAATGTAGCATGTAGTGATTGTATATGTAATTCTCAGTCACATAGGGATGACCCTGTCTAGTGTAGTCACTATTTTAAGTTCAACTAAACATCTTTCTAAGTAATTTTGTTCTCATTGGTTTACATTTTATGGGTATTAAATATAAATTTGTGTTGTTAAATACACATAATTGTTTAGTCACTAATTTTGTGAGATGTAAACATATAAGGCATGTATAAACTACAATTAGCATTTGATATTACATGTACTAACTAGTGTTGTTTTTTTGCAACAAAGAATCATGATAAAAGTAACTGTTTGTTTTTTATATGTACCTGATATTTTTTCAACCTCTTCCTAATTTTTGTTTCTATTGTTGCTTTGCATATTATGTGTATGTGATATTAAAAATTATTACATTATGCATATCAAGTGCAATGATTGTACCTGTAGTTGTATTGTGCTTTTCATAATTTTGTAGTCAATCTTATGAAATAGTTTCAATAAAATGTTTGTACTTTACATTGTCTTTACTTTAATTCACAATTTCACATGCATTTCTAACAACAATATGCAATTTAACGAGGACACCCATTACTGCAAAATCCTCATGCAGACAAACAAAACATTCACATACAGGGGTGGATCCAGAAATTGAGCCTGGCCGAACCAAATGGTGTAGTCTAAATTTTGGCACTACCGAGCCGCCATAACTATAACTTCAGCCGCTTGGCTGGAGTGGTGATATCGGAAGACGGGGGTGGGGGGGGGGGGGGCTAATGAAACATACTTGCACTGTATATACGAATTTATGTTTGCAACATAAATATTCCAAATTAAATAAATAGACCATTAAGTTCAAAAATTGAACTGCAAATTAAATGTAGAATGCAATTGAAAGTTTCACAAAACCCTTATCAACCAAAGATGGTGTAACTACACTAAGATTGGTCAGAATAAAACATAATTGTTAAAACCAATCACATATGTTTGCATATCTTCCAATTATTATGCTATGATTTATATATATAACGTTTGCATAGCAGCATACTTGTAATACTTACGTTTGTCCTAACTGTCCTGAGCTGCATCCAGCCTCAGGAAGTGACTGGACACCTGAGCTGCCTTTGCTACGAACACTGATGCTAGATAGAGCCACCACAGATCTTGTCATATGTGATGGCTGCAGTGGTGTTGAGGTAGTTCACGCCTTTGTGTTGAAGCTGTCGAACAGAGTCGTGAATTGGAATATGGAATGAGTAAGATTATTTGTGAAAATGAACATGGTTTGACAGCACTACTACCCGTCAATATATATATATATATAATATTATACATGTGTGTGGTATGTAACTTGTAAACTTTTTAATTTCATTAACAGGTAAAAATATGAAAACAAATACTAAGCTACAAATTTTACAATAACAATTTACATAATGTCAACAAAATTCAAAACAAATCACTGTGTGATGGGAGACTCCACACTATTATTATCTTTAAAGTTTAATAATATTCACTTAAAAACAGCCTCCCCCATTCATGACATAGACGCTCACGCTTCATAGACGAGACTGGCTACACTGACCGTTTTATATACATATTAGATGGATGTATACGTTGCTTTCACTGAATTGTACACGTTATAGTACGAATAAATATTATTATTGACAGTTTTCGAAACATCATGAATTATCGCTCACACACAGTACCAACCTTCCCGACAAACAATTCGCGTTTTCTGGCAGACTGCTTGGCACTTCATTTCTTCCGTTCATCGACTTTGAGACTGAATTGAGTTCTTTTAAACTCCAACTTTGATAAAACAGCTCAACGTGGGTAACAAATGCTCGATATAAGTATTATGTACACTACGACAGCGCAAGGCCTGACCAAAGCAATTATATAATTGCTTTGGCCTGACTTGCAAGGGATACTTCAGTATTTGCAAGTTGGTGTAGTTCGCTAGGGGGCAGCACAGTTTAGCTTACCTAAGGAGAAATATTTGACCAAACGCCGTTCTAGTGATTTATTTGACAACAATCTTGCACAATAACAGCGTAAAGGGATAATCGAAAGTCAGAATTCGACAATCTCGGCGTAAATGGATAATCGAAAGTAAGAAATCAACAATGTAGCATTGTGGAATTATGGCCCTAATATCGTTCCATACTAACTAAAGTTGGTATTACAAGATGAAGTGCTGGTCAAATATTCCCCAGCAATTAATCAGTGAATGAATGAGAAGCCAATAAGGCCTGTCCCATTAGCCTAGTGTGAAAAGGGGTTTTGGCTGAGGACTAAGCTTCAAAGGACCATTGAATCCCTTTGGACAGGCAGCAATCACACTGTTCCAATATCACCTGCTTGTAAACATCAGGGCTAGCACAAAAGAAGCCATGATTCCTCCAAAATGTAGTCAGTCAAGGATTACCAATGCAAACAAAAGCTCGGTGAAGCTGCTTCATCACTGGTGTTATAACATAAAAAGTAACTAAAAATATGGAAGTAGAAAGTAAAAAAGTACAGATAAATGTACTTCGTTACAAGTAAAAAGTAATCACTAAAAATGTACTTCGTTACAAGTACATTTAAAGAAAAGTACTTAAGTAATGTAACAAAGTAAACGTACTTTGTTACATCCCAGCACTGTAAATCAGTGCTTTTATTTAGAGAGTTATGAGAATACAGGATACACATTTTATCGGTACTAATAACTTCAACTACTATAAAAACACAGGGGCACACAACAACTTCAGATGTATGTTGTTTGTACATTGTGGTACTTATTTATTTAAACACAATTACTATTTAAACCAGGAGCTGAGCCAGCGCCTCACCCAGAGACCCGTCCACACTATTTTTGCGACGTCATTGAAACTGCCGCGAAGCCAGTTAACAAATCTACTGAGATTGGTTTTGAAAATCGACCACCCGGATCGCCTAGCCATCTGCCCGACACACGCCAGAAACCAGTTAAGGCCTCGACTTGCTAGGGTAATTGTCACCTAACCGCTAGCGATGGTTGTTTGTAAAGCAGGCAACACTTGCGTAGACCAAATAATCAGGGCGGGGAGTTCCAATAAGCACTCGTCGGCGACCACTAACAGACAACAGTGACTACCGCAGTAACTAACTAGCATTACCACATCGGCCGCTGCAGCTGTTGGATCTGGCCAGATCTAGTCCAAGACTATGACAAACCACCGGTCACGCAGTCCTTACATCGTTCAGTCAGCGTTAAATAATACATATTTAATATCATTGGAACGACAACATAACATTCTTTACAATGGTATAACGTTTTTAGAAGAATTCCGTTATTTTACGAACTTGTCGTCCGTGATTTAGCGAAAATGCGCGCTAAGAATTTCATGCCGACGGCGCGTCGCGTACGTACGGTTTTCACAAAAACCCACACTTGTAATCATATTGGGATCGTTCGGTTTTTAATCAACCAACGAGATGTGTTGGTGTTCACTGTTGCAGGGCTGCCTACCATTACGGATTCTCCGTATTCACTACGGAAATTCACCTCAGATTACGGCATTACGGAAACTGCCGCCGTATTACGGGAATACAAATATCCGACTACAGAAAATGATATACATTAAAGAATTGCTAAATCTATAAATACAGCTGCTCGAGATGCCCTGAAGAAACTGTCTCATTCACTTGTTACAGTTTATCAACACATATTTAATCCACTACAAGTTCTACAAAGTCAGTACGGTGACGTCATCCGTTGCGTGCCTGTGTACAATGTTACAACTTTGACTGCCACCAGCCCGCTGATGACTGCGTGGCACGTGGCATGTGGCACGTGGCACGTGAGCATATTATTATCAGTGTCATAAATGCGCGTCTAGACATTAATAAAATGTACAGGTGTAGAATTATATAGTGAAAAAATAAACGAAGATGACGTTAGGTAGAACCATTAAATTACATTAAATAGTTATGGTTTTCTGAAAGTTATGGATATAATTATAAAATGTCTTAGAATAATATAAAATGAGTATTATGATTGTTGTAATTGCAATATAAAACTATCAATTTTTTATTGAACGGTTTTATTTGAATACAACAATTTAATTTTGTCATTGATTATTAGTAATAATTATAATGTTCCTACTGTGTGTTGTAAATTTAGAAGCTCGTTGGATGATTATTGGCTATTCACTGGCGCTGTCTTTCTCACGGTGATGCTCTACAGACGTAAACACTTGGACATGTCTGGCCATGCAGGCACTTTGACAGCTGTAATTAACACAATGTAACTTATTGGATGTTGCTAAACAAGCATCCCTTTGAAGTGCTAACGGAAGACCTTAAACTGCCGACAGGAGTTACAGTGTAGCACACAATAATTATGTTGAAACAAAGTATATTTACTTTTGATGATTACATTAGCAACTTCCTGGATTCCCAGGCACCGTCAACAGGCTGGACTTGTCACTGTATCTACTTCGGAGAAAGGTTTGATTGGCAACCTTGTGGACCAGGGAGCGGGGCGGGGTGCGACGGGGGGTCATTATGGAATTTTTTTGGGCAGGTAGGCAGCCCTGACTGTTGATGTTACACGAAATTGATGCCGTCAGAGAAAAAAATTACGATCAGTTGAAGTGTAAACATGTCGGTTTATCTATGTTATCGCCCGATATACAACTTCGTGCATCACCGATGCCATTTGTCAGTTTTCCACTATTCAAATTATGTATGTTGTGTGATAATTAAACATCATTTACAAGTGAGAAAACTACATTTTGTTTGACGATGTCGCATTATTTTTTAACAGGATTGCGATAATCAGCCTGAATGATGAATACACATTGTTTTAATTAATAACTGTAACTGATTATGGCCATTGCATGGCGACTTATTAAACAAATATCTGTCAATCTAATATTTTGTTTTAGAAATTAAACAAAATCGAACTGTAGTATTTCTAATATTATTATCTGATACTTGTACAACAAAAAATCGAATGCTTTAAAATGTCAAATTCCAAGCTTCAATACTCTATCACACCTTGTATACAATTTGTATACACACATTTTAATGGTGCATCAAAATTGGGATTCCACATTAAATATGTTTGCTAATTTGTTATAGTTTTGTTAGTAATTTTGAAAATTGTGGCAATTAAATGTGTTCTAATGAAACAACTTATATGTGCTATATCGTAAGTGGCATTAAAATGTGAATCACATGCTTTGAACAAAAAATATACATACAAATTAGGAATTCTCATTCAATACATTCAATCGCGCGCCCGATCGCATGCCCGACCGCGCTTTGTAGCAAGTCGGAAAAAAATTGGACTGGCAAAAATTTGATCCTGGGTGAGGCCCTGAGCTGAGCTGATACATGTTTTGCATTAACCCGGGTGACATGCAATATTTCAATCACAACAGTCCAGTCAGGTGACAAGTAAACACCCAGATAATTATAAACATTGTCAATAACAGTCCAGTCAGGGTCTGGAGCAGGCATTGTCAGAATTATTATGTAATAGAGATTTTCAAAGCTACCGTACTTACCAGTGCAGAAACTTGAAAGTTTCTCTGCAGACCCGTAGTCCAGCTGTTGCTGTTTGACTGTCTGCTCTTTTCATTTTGACTTCTCAGTCAACGGAGCATTGTGGATCGTGGAACTATTTTTCCCAAGAATGAGGAGATCTTTCTCATAGACATAGTCGGGTAAGGAACTCATGTTCATCCATAAATCCAGCACAAACTCTTCAGTGAAGGCTGAAGCCACTGTAGCATGGATTGTCATTGTGCAGATGACAGCTGCTTTTTGACGACTTGTTTACACAACTAAACTCGCATATTTGTTGCTGCTGCGCTGTCCTCGTCATCGACAACATCTACAGAGTCCATCACTGCTGCCACTTCATTGATGACGACTGAACCAGCCAGGCTGTCATCGTCGTTGTTGTCACTCTCATTCTGACTGACATACGAACTGTCACTTTTGTTGCTGCTGACGCTATAATCGGAGACGGCGTCGCCAAAATAATTTGACTGCAGCTCCAACCATTGCGCCTCTGTCGCTTCAGACTCGACATCACTTCTGCGTATGCTGTTCAGACAGTCCGCAACTGCTACGTTCTTCGATAACGCCATAGATTTCATCTATTTTTACTGCTATGTAGTGACAAACTGATAATGTACGAACAATGTTTACATGGAAACGGGACACAAAAATGAAGCCATCTTGGATCTGATCCACCACGTGACACGATTACAACCCAGCGATAGAAATAAGCCAGAATATTTACTTGTCCGCCGGACAAGTAAGTTTTGAAATTTACTTGTCCGCCAAAATTTTAACTTGTCCAAGTGGTTGTAAAGGGGAATCGAAGCTTTGGAAAAAATGTAAAATATCTGTCTTATTTTTATGACAACACAATGTTCCTGCTGTTTCGTTGCACGTACATCTGAGTGACTTGTGATCAAAGACACAATTTGATTTAATCTGCAAATTTTGAAATTGCTAAATTATATTTGCAACTATTTTCTGGTCCATTATTCATCATCACGAAGTAGACACGTTACATGATGTATACCAATATTTTAGTGATGCTGATATGAACGATTTTATTAATAACAAATAATTATTATAATAATAGGAATAAGATAATTGTTTTCCTTGCTATTTGTTTTATAATGTTGCAAAAACTGTTTATGTTTAATATGGTATATATATAAATAACATATAACACTGCTGTAAAATGTTGGCATTAGTTTGTCAATGAAGATGCCACTCAACCAGGAACACGACCAATGCAAAGCCTGGAAATGTTGTCACAAAAATCATAATAAACTATATAATCTGATAATATTTTGTTAAACCTCTATGAACCTCAATATTAACATTTCTGTATTTTACAAACGAAGATAACATTCAAATGATCATCAGCAAACAAACGCATTTTTTAAAATGTTATATTATCATTTCAATGATGATAAAACAGTGTTAACGGTGTCCGAATTACGTTTACCAGGCGGAATATAATTTATAGATTGAGTTACGTTGTAACGTTGCTGCCGCGCGCAGACCGCCGTAGTTGGCGGAAGCCGACATGTCAACGGCGGTTGGCGCCCCGTCCCCGACCGCGAGCGCGTTGCATAATTCGGTTTCGAAAACTCACAATTTATGGTTAAAATAAATGTTACATAGATACAACAACACTTCTGAAATGTCATTAATACTCCGTTTATCAACCAGCACCATAGATTTACCGGAGAGCCAGTTACAAGTTTTGAAAATTTTCACCGATCTGGATCGGCTAACATTCGATGACTTGGTTTTGGTCTTGGTCGACTGCCGAGTCCGCGTGGGTTAGGCGTAATGATGGTTAAAACTATATAATTATTCAAATAACAGGTAACGATACAAAGTCTACTATTTCCAAAGTTAATCAAATATGATCCCTGAGTGGAAGAAACTTGTACGTCGGCCGAACTGAACGATTTACGATTGTGTGAAATACAGCCTCGATCAACAATGGCTGATGCGGAGTCTGCCTTACGCGTATGGCAGCTAGGTCAGTGCGCTCAGCGGATGACCCTGTTAACGCAGGCACTAAACTCGGTCGAACGCTGACGTACATCACACCGGCGGCGGAACGACAAGACGCCAACACACTAATTACACAATTGGAATGCGCGCGATTGGTAGCGAACTTCATTTACGTTTGAATTTCCTCAAATAAAAAGTTTGCAATGTTGCACGCGTCACTATTTACTGTAAATTTTTACTTGTCCACCGGATAACCATATAGAGTCATTTTACTTGTCCGGGCCAACAATCACTTGTCCCGGACAAACGGACAAGTGCTATTTCGAACGCTGCAACCAATCACTGAATGCTGCGCATAAATTGTGGCATTTGTTTACGCATGTGGCCTTTCTTACAAATGCACTCATTGGTTGAATATTATGTCATTGGAAATACCATTACTGCAGCGGGAAAGAGCAAATTCTGAACTTTACAATGATACCTGGATAATGGAGTTGCCACACTCGGTAAAAAGCGATCTATCTATATTAGGTCAAGATTATCACTTTTGTTTCAGTTTAATCCCATTTTCAAGTGACTAGCGTTTACAAACTGTTCATTTGTAGCATGTTAATGATATTTTATCACAAAGTAAGACGCTAACAAAGATAACACATTTTAGTGCTCGAAAATGTCAAAAGATAACAAGTTAAAATTTTGACCTGTGCCATTATATGCGCCCGTAGCCGATAATCTCTATTTGCGACTTTCAACTGATTTTGCTGTCGTGGGTTACATCCACAAACAGGCCAATGCAAGTTTTCACTAACTCCCTGTTTGTGAATGGCTGCATTCGTTTTGTAAGCTGTTCTGTTATTACGTAGCTGAGACAAATCACCGATTTTCCTTTGCTTTGCTGTTCGCCTTTTTGAACATGTGCTGCACCATGATGTTTCACTGCAACATAGTGATTCTGTTAATTTGCGCTTGGCCAGTTATTTCTGCAAACGTGCCGTGCTTCATTGTGTTATGTCGCTTTATGTTGTACTCTTTCTGTGCAGAAATAGTTTCGTTACACGTGAGACAAAGCATCACATCTTTGTGCTCAATGACAAAATACTTGTTTGTACAGTGGTTGTGAAACACTATATTCGCCAGCTATTGTTCGTTTCTTACCCTTTGGTTTTGCAGACTGTTTGGATGCTGTTTGTATGATGCTATTAAAAGTTGTCAGATGGCAGCTCTCTATTATAAAGTTGTCAGATGGCAGCTCTATATTATAGAGCTGCCATCTGGCAACTTTTAATAGCATCATACAAATGGCGTCCAAACAGACTGCAAAGCCAAAGGGTAAGAAACCAGCTGGCGAACATAGTGTTTCTATATCATAGAGTTGCCATCTTTTGCTAAAGCCGTAAAGGTTATTGACGATCATCCAGTAAGGCAGTAAGCCACAGGAATTGCCAGTTGGCGAAATAACATGAACCAAATCAGTCAGCTAATTATCATTATTAAATTTTGCATGTGAAGTATTGAAAGTACAGATTTTTTGTATCTTTTAGATTTATCTCAGCAGACCGCGCTGGCAGGCCGTATGTTGCCTGTTATAAATCATGCATCATAAATCCCCAAATAAACGAATACTGTATCATAGCAAAATTTTGTTTCAAAATATCGCCAATAAAAATGCATAGTAGTCTTTACAGTGTTGCAATTTTTTTTCAAAAGGTTGATTCTCCAATCGCAGAATTTCCATTCGAACAGGTAAATTCGTGTTTCAAAATGGTAATATTGTTATTATGAAAAGTGCAAATGTTTTCAGGTCGTGAATTGAAGCATTGAAATCAATATGGCAAAAAAGGGGAAGCAGGTAAGCATTGTTAAAATAATAAATTTATATATAACGTTTCTACCTAAATAACTTTTCCACTACTTTATATTTATCATTCATAGGCATAGAACCAGAAAGCACACTGTGGTATTTGTCGAAGAACATTGTAGCTTGGATTTGAGAAAATACTCATTCTCTCAGAGGACAATAAATAACTGAAACAAACTATCTGACGATTATGTTAATTAATGCTAGCAATGTGAATACGTTACAAAATAAAATTGACAGCAATTTGGGGAGTTCGGGCTATATTCTCGATAAGCCAAAGGCTTCCTTCTCCACATGCCATCTGGAGCTTGTAGCTTTGGTCGGCTATCTTGTTAGATTTTGAAAATGCTCAATACAACATCAACGCAGATATAAGACCGTAACTGTATCATTCATTCATGTGACGATTCCATTTTTGGCAATGACTTGTATTGATTCAACATCTATGCATGATTCTTTTGAAAGTTAATTAATATAGTTTGACGATTTTACCGTAATACATGCAAAAACTAATGCAGTCGAGATAAAAGTTTCAGTGGATACTGGCTAGGTTTGCATTTTTGCAAAACTAACTCAAAATTTGATTCACACAAAAATCTAATAGAGGATCCTGCTTTGTGTGAATCAACCACTGACACTAAGAGATTTGTAGTACTCTGGCACTAAGTGATTAAGTGAGGCAGAGTCACCTGTGTCATATTAATTTAAGTAGATACTTCTAAAAGCTTGATTGTCATTACAGTTGCAGTATGTGGAATTTAACGACGAAGAGTTTAAAGCCAGGATGGAAAGCCTTCCCTGGATTAGCACAGACTCGATGAACACCGACCATTATTTCACCAAGGTGGAATTGGAGAACTTGTGTGACTACGAGAAGCTGCGGTTAAAGAACATGAAGAGGAACTACGAGACGATGCAGCTGCTAGGTTAGTGACCATCAGCATCAATACGGTAACTTCTACGTGTTGCAGATGTTTTCGATCATGGCCTTCCAAACCCGTCAGTTGTGTCTATTTTGTAATAGCTCTTTGACACTTCCTCCAAATGTTGACATGCTATTCAGTATTCTTATTCACTGATCTTTTTTGGCTGTTCTATGGATGGACATTACTTGTCTTTTCTGTCAATGGCATTGTCAACATTGTTCTGAAGATCCACATTTCTGTTGCTTCTATTTTCTTTTGTGCTCTTTCTGTCATTGCCCATGACTCACACCCTCATAGTTGTATGGGCTTTATGTAACATTGTAATACATGTTTTCGAACAAGCGAAGATCAGGAGATGAGATGAAGCAACACTGGCCAGAGACGAGGATGTTGATTGGACGCCACAGCTTGAAAGAGATCAAGAGAACCGCTGGAATGAAGAGGGTAAGAATCACACACAGTTTACATATATATGTCATCACATATATATATGTTATCACATCTTCACTTGCCTAAACACTAAATAAGGAAACGCTACGTTCTTACATAGCGCAGTCAGTCTTTAGGATTGCTCAAAGTGCTTTACACTTTACTCCCTGGCAGACCTGTTCAATCGACCACCATCTCGACTTCTTTGGGAAGCATTCAACCATGCTGCAATTGATGCATCTATAGCCAGGTACTCATTCATACAGGATATGGAACTGAAACAACGTAGAGTGAACAAACTTGTCCAACGTTCAACATGACAGCACAGGATTCGAACCCGAGTTCTCTCGATTGAAAGTTCATGTGCTCTGCTCACTGCACCACTGCGCGTCAAATATACACATTACGTCAGCCATCCCAGAATGTGTGATAGATCAAATGTTGTTGGTTAGTTTCTAAAACTTTAAAATGTAAATGGGAAACCCCTGTGTATTACACTGCCAGTAAGTTGACTGCAATCCCATAATGCCTTGCGTCATCATATGTAACCCTCTACTATGAAATGAGTCTCATTGTACCAACAATCATTTTGAGATAAAACTGTTAGCAAAATGAAGTCGATGGGTCGGCTGGTCGATTTGTGGATTACCGGTACATATTTGAAAAACTATTCCGTAAATATATTTTACGTAGAAATGTCTACAAGTACTGAAAATATGCTTTTAATGTATAGCATTCTTTCAGGCGAAGACATGAATTCTCAAGCTTTAGAGCATGATTTCGCAGAATCACTTTCTGTTTGTGTGATTAGAAAGCACCTTTTCTCTGCTTTTACGTGGTACCAATAACTATAATTTTATTACCCACGCAAATTAACACAGGAGACGAAGGGCTATGGTTGAAGGAGGAAATGTAACACCTACTAGGACAATACACTGGTGAAGCATTTGCAACTTTTGTATGGGGATATGCACTTTAGTTTCATTTTTTAATGTTACAGCTCCGAAACCAATGGTATGGAAACCGCCACCTATGAAAACAAAGGTAAAGGACCATTTATTCTGTTGGAAAATGTATTTGTTATGAGTTCAATCATACAAATTGATATCGTAAATCAGTGTTCGTGTTAGGGTTTTAAAAAACGGAATCCTGTTATCGCATGGGTCTGAAAAACGGGGTCCCAAAAACGGCATTAATGTGAACATTGTTAAAAAAACTTCAAAAGGATAGTTTTATGGACACAAGTTTACAACAGATTAGGTCATAAAATTTTACACGTTAATGACCATTTGTATTACCTCAGAATGCCATGGGAAACATGTTGTTCCAGGAGTCTAGCAGCCATGACTGTAATGTAGGATTGCATTTTTATTGGCAAAAATAAGTTTTTGACAGGGTGCTCAGTAAAAACTGCAACTTGACAAACATGGAAAAGACATTCCTGTGTTTCTAAGATTGCAATTCCTATATAGACGTATGCAATGATGAGATTTGGAGTTTCACTTGCTAATTATCACTGCAACTCTGTATGGGGGATTTTGTTATGTACCAATGTTGAAAGTGACGTACCCAGGTACTATAATATTTATAAGAATCTGCTGATGGTACATACCTCCTGAAATAATCCCATAGGCAAAACAATTGTAAGAATATTCCTATATTTTGTTCATATATTTTACACCAAAAGTGTATGCAATAGTACTAAATCCCATTCGTTAAAAAAACTGATTTTTTTTTATACATCTTGTTTAGCCCACGCACTGTTAAGAGTTGGACTTTGCTAAAACCGCTTTTGTAGCAGTGCTTAATAAAACCTGGTAACAGTTTGCTTTTGACAGGCAAAACAGTGTTTTGTTATGATAGAAAGTTATCAAATGTATGCTAAATCCCGGAAAGCCTACTGTAAGATAAAATTACGGTCAATAATTTATCGATCCTTTTGTGTTGTTATGGTATATTTAGACATGTCTCAAACAGTTGATAACACGCGCAATGTTGAATGAAGCAGAAGCAACTTTTGTCAAGTCGCGCAGTGGGAAAGCTTGCTATCTGGATGATTCTGATGATGACGAGTTCGAGGGATATACTGAAGGGGATCTGAAGACCGCAGAAAAAAGATGCAAGAAGAAATTGAAGAGATGTCACAAACAACTGGCAAAGATGGAATCTCCCGATCTTGTGCAAGATGAAGAGGAGGAAGAATCAAATCATGTTCAAGGTATGTGCCCCAAGTACTGTTAGAATGGTTGATTAGCAACAACATTGTATCCCATTTCATTGAAAGGCTTTGCAGTTAGCTCTACCTGCCTCCGCAGTTCTGCCAGTAGAGTTTGATTAGAAATTGAATGTTATGTTTACTATTTGAATATATTGTGGGTGCAATATTGATAGTTTCAGGTTTATGCAATTTGCACATACTTTAAAGAAAATGTAAGTTCTTATGTGGAACAGTACCCAGTCTTTAAGACGGCTCAATGTGCTTTACACTACAGCCTGGCAGACCTGTTAAATTGTACACCATCTCAACTTCTCTGGAAAGCATTCAGCTACACTGTAATTGATGCGCGAAGTTTATTCGTACACAAAATATCCACAACTCTATATAGCCAAGTGCTCGTTCATGCAGCTGAGTGAACTGGAGCAGAGTAGAGTGAACAAACTTGTCCAAGGTTCGACACGGCAGCACAAGATTTGAAATCGGCTTTTCTCGGTCGAGAGCCCAATGCCCTGCGCCACAGCGCTCCTTTAACGTATTTATTTTAATTTAAAACATCAAACGAACATACCATGGTTTAATGTGCAAATGATCAAATATATCTTATATTTATAATTATAAATAAAAGTTTTGAATCCTGTCTAGACAAGATAGTACAATTTGCTTGTAGAAACATCAAAAGGAAAGACACAGGAATCGCAGACAGCCAAAGGTTGTAAAGAGGAGGAGAAGAAACATCGTTACCCAAGACGCAACATTGCACGGAGAGACTACGCAGAGATGGAGGTTCCTGAAATTGACCATTACATCTGTGAGTTGATAAAAACTTTACATTTGAAAATTAAGATCGGCTGATGTTGCAGTTGACTACTTGCCCATTACATGACAATGAGAACACTTAATCCGTTGGATTTCTTGCGCCAGTGAGCTTCGATTTTCCATGGATATTGGAGCTAAAGAAGTCATTCCATTATTACTAGTATATTATTATTCATTAATATTTTCTATCTAGATTATACATAGTATATTATCATCTGTTCCACTATATATGTTGTCTTGTACATTCTTGATCAAGACTTATTACAGGTTATGGTTACATTGAAATGTTGGGTTAGTATTGGTCTGACTTGTCAGTGTATTTTGTCGGTGTGTTGGGTCAGGGTTAATGTGTCTGCTCAGTCTTACTGCTTTGTGTTAATGCGTCTGGTTAGTGTATTGTGTTGCGTCAGTGTGTTAAATCAGTGTCAGTGTGTTGTGTTAGTGTGTTTTGTCAGTATTAGTGTGTTAGATAGCTGTTAATGTGTTAGGTCACTGTTAATGTGTTGGGTCAGTGTTAGTGTGTTGTCTTAGTGTCTCGTGTTGGTTTGTCGGGTCTGTGTTACTGTATTGTGTGGATGATGTTCAAGTGACATGAAACGCATACAAAACAAAATTAAAATATCTCAAGATGGTGATAGATGTGCTTGTATTCTTGTAGTCTGTGATGACTGTAACAGAGAGTACGAAGGAGACTGCCCAGTGCATGGACCTCTTGTTATCATCAAAGACACAGAGGTATATATTGTTTAGATGTTTGTCCTCTAGCCAGGATTGGGGCAAGTAACCCAACTAAAGTACTGGCATAACAAGTACGAGTACTATGATATATACAAGCAGCATTTGAAATAGCACTTGTCCGTTTGTCTGGGACAAGTGATTTTTGGCCCGGACAAGTAAAATTATTCTACATGGTTATCCGGTGGACAAGTGAAAATTTACATTAAATAGTGACGCGTGCAACATTGCAAACTTTTTATTTGAGGAAATTCAAACGTAAACAAAGTTCGCTAGCAATCGCGCGCGTTCCAATTTTGTTAGTGTGTCGGCGTCTTGTCGTTCCGCCGCCAGTTTGTTTTACGTCAGTGTTTGACCGAGTTTGGTGACTGTGTTAACAGGGTCATCCGCTGAGCGCACTGACCTAGCTCTGTCATACGCGTAGGTCTCCGCATCAGCCATCGTTGATCGAGGCTGTATTTCACAATCGTAAATCGTTCAGTTTGGCCGACGTACAACTTGCTCCCATTCACGGATCATATTTGATGAACTTTGGAAATAGTTTTATATCGCTAATTTTACATAGTTTGTATCGCTACCTGTTATTTGAATAATATATAAGTGTTAACCATTATTACGCCTAACCCACGCGGACTCGGCAGTCTTCCAAGTCATCGAACGTTGGCCGATCCAGATCGGTGACAATTTTCAAAACTTGTAACTGGCTCTCCAGTAAATCTATGGTGCTGGTTGATAAACGGAATATTAATGAAATTTCAGAAGTGTTGTTGTATCTATATAGCATTTATTTTAACCATAAATTGCGAGTTTTCAAAACCGAATTATGCAAGACGCGCGGCAGGGGATGGGCGCCAACCGCCGTTGACATGTCGGCTTTCGCCAACTACGGCGGTCTGTGCGCGGCAGCAACGTTACGACGTAACTAAATCTATAAATTATTTTCCGCCTGGTAAATGTAATTCAGGCACCGTTAAAACTGTTTTATCATCATTGAAATGGTAATATAACATTTAGGAAAAAATATGCGTTTGTTTGTTGATGATCAATTGAATATTATCTTCGTTTGTAAAATACAGAACTTTGTTAATATTGAAGTTCATAGAGGTTTAACAAAATATTATCAGATTATTTAGTTTATTATGATTTTTGTGACAACATTTCCAAATGACCAAATTTTACAGCAGTGTTATATGTTATATATATATAGATATACCATATTAAACATAAATAGTTTTTGCAACAGTATAAAACAAGCAAGGAAAAAATTGTCCAATTCCTATCATCGTAATAATGATTTGTTATTAATAAAAGCGTTCATATCAGCATCACTAAAATATTGGTATACATTAAGTAACGTTTCTACTTTTAATATTCGTGATGATGAATAATGGACCAGAAAATAGTTGCAAATATAATTTTGCAATTTAAAAATTTGAAGATTAAATCAAATTGTGTCTTTGATCACAAGTCACTCAGATGTACATGCAACGAAACAGCAGGAACATTGTGTTGTTGTCATACAAATAAGACATTTTACGTTTTTTCCAAAGCTTCGATTCCCCTTCACAACCACTCGGACAAGTTAACATGTTGGCAGACAAGTAGATTTCAAAACTTACTTGTCCGGCGGACAAGTACATATTCTGGCTTATTTCTATCGCTGACAAGTACTTCATGCCAGATTGTACTGGCGTAACGAGTACGATCGAGTACCTTTGTTGGTACTTGTGCGATGTGTTGGTCAGTCCCAGTCTTGTTCAAATGATCTGAACGAGTCAATAAGCAATGTCCATGACTACCCAGACTTCTTATACAATGAGGAAATCATGAATACAAAAGTATGAGCCATTTGGGGTGAAGATCGTAATATAAGATGTAATGATAAAATACATACAAAGTATTCCCAAAGTACTCGTAAATACTCATATTTTTAACAAATACGAGTACTTTAATATATACGAGTAATGTGTGTTGTGAAAAATTGGTACTCAAGTAGCAACAAGTACGAATAAAGAGTACTTCAGCCCCTACCCTGCCTATAGCAGCATACAGTCGCGCCTCGTTGTAATGCGGATTCGGTTATAAAGCGGTCGGTCGTGGACCCCAAATTTCTGCCGCCAGGGGGAAAATGGGTGCTATGACAAACTATATTAACACGGTAATAACTGTAAATTATTTTTGAAGTTATCCCCGTCTTTGTCCACGACATGTGTATATTGAAAGACTAGTTGGCGTACAATAAATTTAACGTTGACGTACAACGGCAACGAATCAAGTGTGAGGTGCGTCACTACGTTGCCGTTGTTTATTCTGCTCTGCCAATGCTATCAAAGGTATAAGTTTCTTTGACTATAATTGTGGTCAATTTTAACTTTAGGAACAGTAAATGTGGAGCGAGGTATTGTTTGTTTTACGCCGACATCAAACGAATAATTTCCAATATGCTAGTCATGCTCAGTCATGGCTTCCGCGGATCGCCAGTTCGCCTGGTTTCGGCACCGGACAGCTTGTAAAGTGCAATTGAAATTCACAAATACGCCTTGTTTAAGAATGGGTTAAATACGTTTTAATACAGCTTAGTAGGCAAGATCAGTAAGCTAATATTAGCTTTTCGCTGCGATGAACGAAAAGCTACTGCCTGTACTGTTGCGCTAAAATATTAATTTGTCAACCGCATATGAATTGGTGAATCGTAATATTGTTCGGCACGTAAATATGCTTTCTAAATTGGTATTTTGATATTGATTGAAAGACAAAGTTAAACCAGTTGTGAGTGTATTATAGCTTTAAATCCTTAATAAACTCTAACACAGCGTTTGTCAAATCATTTGCGTATTTGGCTGCTGGGTCCCAGGTCATTATTTTAGATCTTACATCAGCGGTACCATAATTTTTATTATTGTTCAGTTGACCGTGGCTTATTGGTCCGTTTTTTTATTTAAAAATGGTACACAATTGATGAATTTGATTCATTTCAACATTCAACTGTGTCCACCAGTGTATGACATTTAAACAGAATACACACTGACGTTGGCTGGCAGTTTAATAAGCTTCATAAACTGCATATAGACTGCGCAACATGCACAATTTGGCTTCTATGGCGTTCTTCGTGCAGCAGCGATGTCGTTCGTAGCGCCCCTGACGGCAGATACGGGAACGCGCCCCGTTTATAACGCGGATTCATTTCGTGGACCCCGACTACCGCGTTATAACGAGGCGCGACTGTATATACAGTTGATATTTATGCAGTTTGTATTTAATTAATAAGTGTTGTTTTTACGTAATTAAAACCAAATGACATTGATTTTTTTAAATACTGTCTATCAACTGCTAATTGTAAAAAAAAATGTAATGAAAACACTTACGAAAATAAATGATAAAACTGTAAACACCAGTCGTACAGTAGTTGCGTTGATTTTGAAAATGGAAATGCTTTAAAAAAAAATAATAAATTAAATGTAAACAGCCACGCTATTATGTGTTGATTGTGAAAATCTGACAATAAAACATGCACTATTAGTGTCAACAGATCTATTTGATGACTAATGACGTGTTTGCATAAATACGGTAGATCATAGTTCTCTGTAAATTAGTACCTATTTCCAGGTAAAAGATGTCGATTTGAAGCCAGGCACCTATCGCTCTCACCTCAGTCTTCCTAATGGCCTGGTCATCAAGCCTTCCAGCATCCCCAAAGCTGGGGCAGGGGTGTGGGCAGAAACCCCGGTGTCCAAAGGTGTGAGGTTTGGTCCGTACGAGGGTATCATTGTGGAGGACTCGGAGGATGCTAATTCTGGCTACTGCTGGCAGGTGAGAACATGTAGTTGACAGAACGGTTTTTCAGTTTGCAAGTAATACACCTGGCACACATCCAGTGTTGTTGATGGTTAAGAATAGCACCGTTGATAGTCGCTAACACCTCCATCAGCATACCAAAGATAAAAATTGCACACATCATTTACCTTTTGACAAAGTTCTGATGAGAAACCAGAATTGACTTAAATATTTTATATGGCCTTAATTGTCTGACACATGTATGTGGTGCCATCTACTGGACAATTGTGTGCTTTTTAAACCTTATTCTCTGTACTCATGCACTTAGCATATTTGTTACTTCATATTGGAAGATTTTGAGTTAATGCTTTTTAAAAATACTAAGTGATAAACTTCCAAACAATATGTTGTGCTTAGCAATGATGTGTTTTGTATTTGTTACTTGTAAAAATCTAGATGCTAATAATCATATCATCTATTTTCTATGAAAATTAATGCTTATTGGTATGACTAAATGGAATTACTTGTCCAATTCATCTCCTAAATAACATATTTATTCTCAGCATCATTATTGTTATGTTACTCTCATGAGCATCTATCGTATATGTTTATAAGCTGTATGTTTATTTATATAGTTTGATACTAACAAGAAAGTAACAAAATAACGTGCCTTATTACAAAATACTGTTTTATTCATTGATATTTTTACTTGATAATCAATGTAGTTATGGAAGTTAGCAGCTTTCCTCATTTCTTAGAGGGCGTGCTAGTCTGCTAGATGCCTTGACTTGCATGTAAATATCACATTGTGAGATCTCCTAACGCAAAGCTAAGGATATTGAGGAAACCAAGAGTAATTTTGGAAGGCTCCTGAATTTGTTTCTGTGGCGGAAAACCTGACTGTGGTGAATGGTGATGACAGTAGCATTAGAATAGCCAATAGGTAGCAGATGGAACTGCACATTACTTTGTGGACACTTAATTGTGACATTGTGTAGAATCCGGGCCCATGCACCCAGATGTTGGCATTATGACAGTTGTGCGTAAATATTATACCTCGATCAGTGCATTGGTTCCATCACTCCACAAAATGACACATAGCTCCATCTGCAGACCTGCCTACCATTCCGGATTGTCCGGAATCATTCCGGAAAGTCACCTAAAATTACGGTATTACGGTGAGGGATGAAAATATTACGGACTGTGACCATGTTGGGCAATCACTTAAATTTAGGTTCCACTATATTCAACAGGTGGCAGCATATGTATGCAGCATGTTGTGACATGATTTTTCGTTCGCTGAGTCTGGTCGTAATGTAACCAATACGAAACAGCGTTATGACAAATTCGCATTTCCGCGATCAAACAAAACGAAGTCACGCGGCACGAAATGATGGCTGACAGCGAAACGACGCCACCGCCAACCCAAAAGAAATGTGTAATGCAAAAATGTAGTGAGTGTTGTACTTGTAGTGTTAGGCCAACTGACTGTACTAAGACTAAGTTAGTGTATTTATTGAGGAGTTTAGTGTATCATTTACAGTTACTACAGCCTAGGCGATGTCGATGACAGTGTAATTTAATGGTTTTGACAGGAAGCGTATATTCCTGAAAATCAGTGTAAATGGGAAGATGGATTACTGACAGGAAGTTTTTGGGGTAGGCAGGTCTGCATCTGTAGGAAATGTAGGAAATGCGAAAGAGGGGGATACTTGTAAGTGTGTGGATGTGACCAACGACAGGTAGATCTGGTGCATGGATTTTCAAACGTCAATAACTTAAAAACTATTAAAAATGTCTGGATACATCCTGCGACATATTTGTAGATGACATAATTATATGTATGATGATATAGAAAAACATGACATTCCGTCGCAGGAACTACATATACAGCCTTTTGAAATATTGAGCCTTCAAGTTCTCCACCCCCTGGACGAATTTAGAAAATGTATAAATCTACAAACCATCTCAATGGGCCTACTAGATCACATACAGAAGATCTCTTGGTTCATCTGAACCTGGTTACCTGCCAACATGCACGGTTTATTTTGACAGAAGTATGACAGCTTGAGTGAAAACTGCATGACAGATTTACCCATCATGGGTGCCATAATCTTCTGACCAATTAATTGTCTTTGCACAATCATCATCGACAGAGGAGTTGGTATGCAAACTGGCCATCATGCTCCTCAGGTTTGAGTTGTTTCCAGATGGACTTCTGTCTGCCAGCACATGCAATAGAGTTTTTGTGTCTTTTTATGTCTCAGTTTTGTCATACCATTTTGTTCACTTGTGTGGTATATAACCCCAGTAAGTTATTGCACTGATCTGTTTATCTATGCATAAGCTGGCATGGATAGCAACCATGTCAGTCATTGCTACTTGGCTATCCCTCTTCCCCTCACCAGTCCCTTGCTGGTCTTCATGCTGTGCTTGAATACTTGCAGCATGGATTACTGACTTACTGTAACGTAGAGAATTTCTGGGATAGCCAGATAGGGTAGCATTTATGATACAGTTTCAGGATGGAGACACCAGTTTCTCATGAACTGCAGCTATATCCGGATCGACGTCACCATCTATTGTTAATGCCATTTCATCGAATGGATCAATATTTCGCTGTTGCAGCTAATGATGTGTATTAGGAAGGGGGCATGTAAGGATCTGGAGAATAGGAGCCCATTCAGAACTACAACTAACAAGAGGTGTGCGCGTACCGGTCTAGAAATGGCCTCTCTTAGAATGTGCTACAGTGTTTTTGATGCGTAGATGAACTATAGTATCGCAACTTCACACCAGATCCAGCCATCGGGTGACCTGTGCTCCCAAAAGAACTCATCTTCATGTGGAAGGCACCCGATCGTTATTATCGCCTGCATTTTTATCACAATTTGTTTCCCAAGATATGTATAAATACACGTACATTGTTGTTTTACATAAATGCAATATCATGATGGAAAGTGTTAAAATCGATTTAAATTGAAGTGTAGGCGCCTGTAGACAATGTGAAAGTGGCATTACACAGGCCTTCTCCACATACATGCTCTGGCTTTTGTTTATATATAATATATTTTATATTTTACTATAATTATCATCACTGAATTTGTCGGCAGTGTAAAGTTCTGTCGTTTATTTAAATATATTAACATTTTTATTATGAATACCTTTAATCTTCTTGAAACTGAATAGATCTATGCTACTTCAAAAGTATAGTTTTCTAAATCAAAATGCATAATTCCAGATAACGGCTTTGATGATCCGAACATCAATGGCATTTGCCACAGTGTGTCTAGATTTGCTGTGTCCTAAGCTGTCTGCGTAAATGCCCCGGTTTTAGGTATGAATGGTATTTAATATGGGGTAAATGGGAAATATTGATTCCTTGTTTTGAGTCATTTCCCCAATTTTCTTTGCTGTATACTTAAAATTGATGTTTTATAGGTACCTTCAATGTAATGAAAACACTTGAAATAGCTTCTGTTGCAATCCACCTCAAACCATAAAAGGCCTGGACTAATTGGAGGGCATTTCAATACAGTGGCATGGGATCTAAAGGGTTAAACTATAACTTTAGTGAACTTTCCAAGTTTTGTTCACAACTTATACATGGAGAATATACAGTACATAACCAAATTAAATATAACTGTTGTGTGCCACAGATCTACAAGGAGGGTCGGACGTATCACTATGTCGACGCGGCTGACAAGAATGAGTCGAACTGGATGCGTTATGTGAACTGCGCATGTCGAGAGGAAGACCAGAATCTCCTGGCATTCCAGTTCCACGGAGAGATCAACTATCGCACCATAGAGAGCGTGCCCGGTCACACAGAGCTGCTGGTTTGGTACGGAGACGAATATGGACAAGAACTCGGCATTACACGACAACACTTTGTGTCAAAGAAACAAAACAACAGCAGCAGCAGCAATGTCAAGTGTACCTCAGGTAAGTTTTGAGTCAAACTGATGAACATAGATATAAACAGAGATGCTCATGCTTTTTCCTAAACAGGCGCCTTTCATATTTTATACCTTACTCAACTAAAACTGTAACAGCGGAGGCAGATCATTTGAAGATCGGCACCAATTGTGGTTTTATTCTTGTGTGTTAATTGCTTGTAAACAATCAACAAGTAATGAATGAGACTGGTTCTATACATTGGGAGTCCCTATAAATTATGTGAGAGACCACTGTACTTTTTGAAGTCCTGTTAAAAATATATAACACCAGGTTTCTTTTAGGCTACGTTTCTTAGACACAACCACTACAAAGTGGTCCATAGCATTGCAACATCGAGTGATACCACATCATATGATTCCAGATGACGGTGACAGTGCATGTGACGTGTGTGGTCTGTTGTTCTCAAGAGACGTGTACATGAAGCACAGACAACGCAAACATCCTCTTGCTGATGTCAACAACAGTAGTCGATGCGGTTTGTACAAGTGCAAGCTTTGTCTCTATTCAGATGACAATGTTGACAGCTTCCAACAGCACTTGGCAGTGCATCGACACAACCAAGGACATCAACTACAAGACACTGGTCACCAAACTGTCACTGACAGTCACAAAGCACGACAATCTTATGTTAGGAACATATCTCAGTTGCTGAAGGTAGAAAAGAGTGGTGATTTAGAGCAACATCAGCGAACTCACACTGGAGAGAAACCCGACAAATGTGACATCTGTGGGGCACAGTTTACACAGAGTGGTCATTTAGAGCAACATCAGCGAACTCACACTGGAGAGAAACCCGACAAATGTGACATCTGTGGGGCACAGTTTACACAGAGTGGTCATTTAGAGCAACATCAGCGAACTCACACTGGGGAGAAACCATACAAATGTGACATCTGTGGGGCACAGTTTAGATATAGTGGTAATTTAGAGCAACATCAGCGAACTCACACTGGGGAGAAACCATACAAATGTAACATCTGTGGGGCACAGTTTAGATATAGTGGTAATTTAGAGCAACATCAGCGAACTCACACTGGGGAGAAACCATACAAATGTAACATCTGTGGGGCACAGTGGTAATTTAGAGCGACATCAGCGAATTCACACAGGGGAGAAACCATACAAATGTGACATCTGTGGGGCACAGTTTAGACAGAGTGGTCATTTAGAGCAACATCAGCGAACTCACACTGGAGAGAAACCATACAAATGTGATATCTGTGGGGCACAGTTTATACAGACTGGTAATTTAGAGCAACATCAGCGAACTCACACTGGGGAGAAACCATACAAATGTGACATCTGTGGGGCACAGTTTAGACATAGCGGTAATTTAGAGCGACATCAGCGAATTCACACAGGGGAGAAACCATACAAATGTGATATCTGTGGGGCACAGTTTAGACAGAGTGGTCATTTAGAGCAACACCAGCGAACTCACACTGGGGAGAAACCCTACAAATGTGACATCTCTGGGGCACAGTTTAGATATAGTTATAATTTAGAGCAACATCAGCGAACTCACACTGGGGAGAAACCATGCAAATGTGACATCTGTGGGGCACAGTTTAGATATAGTGGTAATTTAGAGCAACATCAGCGAACTCACACTGGGGAGAAACCCTACAAATGTGACATCTGTGGGGCACAGTTTAGACATAGTGGTAATTTAGAGCGACATCAGCAAATTCACACTGTGGAGAAACCCTACAAATGTAACATCTGTGGGGCACAGTTTAGATATAGTGGTAATTTAGAGCAACATCAGCGAATTCACACAGGGGAGAAACCCTGCAAATGTGACATCTGTGGGGCACAGTTTAGACAGACTGGTAATTTAGAGCAACATCAGCGAACTCACACTGGGGAGAAACCATACAAATGTGATATCTGTGGGGCACAGTTTATACAGACTGGTAATTTAGAGCAACATCAGCGAACTCACACTGGGGAGAAACCATACAAATGTGACATCTGTGGGGCACAGTTTAGACATAGCGGTAATTTAGAGCGACATCAGCGAATTCACACAGGGGAGAAACCATACAAATGTGATATCTGTGGGGCACAGTTTAGACAGAGTGGTCATTTAGAGCAACATCAGCGAACTCACACTGGGGAGAAACCCTACAAATGTGACGTCTGTGGGGCACAGTTTAGACATAGTGGTAATTTAGAGCGACATCAACGAATTCACACTGTGGAGAAACCATACAAATGTAACATCTGTGGAGCACAGTTTAGATATAGTTCTAATTTAGAGCAACATCAGCGAACTCACACTGGGGAGAAACCATACAAATGTGACATCTGTGGGGCACAGTTCCACAGCTTTGTGCTGTAGGGGTGCGTGCGTAGCGATAACGAGTTGGACGTTATCATCGAGGAGGCGCTAGGCGTACCACACATCGAACCGCCGACGTACGAGAGTCTGTACACGGTGTCGCCAACACCGCCGGAAGTGATACAACGTCAAGTCATCGCGACGGGTCGGGGTCAGTTGGCCTTCCGCTATGAGCGGCACGCGATGTCCCTCCTCGCCGAACACCTCAGTGAGATGATTCTGGAGAGGGCGCGCGATCGATGCGGCGCTGTATCTGGTCCAGTTCGTTTCGGACTGGCTGCTAGGCACGGACTGGCGCGACTACATCAACCGCGCTCTGCTGGAGTCGACCGTCCATACGTACATTCAGCGCAGGAGCGGACTCGAATAGAACATTATGCTTGCTTTGTTTGCTATAACATTGGTTAAAAATAAAAGCCGTTGTTTTGAATGTTGTACTACGATGGCGACGCTTAATAAAACGTTGAAAATGTACTTTCCGTTCGACAGTCCCACACAGCTCCCTGAAAGTGCCACACAATTTCATGACAGTCCCACACAGCTCCTTGACAGTCACACACAGCTCCCCGGCAGTACGTCTAGCTTGTTACATGTTTGCCTTCCGTACATGGTCTAGCTTGTTACACGTCTGCCTTCCATACATGTACTAGCTTTTTACTTATTTGCTATCCATACATGGTCTAGCTTGTTACATGTTTGCCTTCCATACACGGACTAGCTTGTTACATGTTTACCTTCCATACACGGTCTGGCTTGTTACATGTCTGCCTTCCATACATGGTCTAGCTTGTTACATGTCTGCCTTTCATACATGGTCTAGCCTGTTACATGGCTGCCTTCCGTACATGGACTAGCTTGTTACATGTTTGCCTTCCGTACATGGTCTAGCTTGTTACATGTTTGCCTTACGTACATGGACTAGCTTGTTACATGTGTGCCTTCCATACACGAACAAGCTTGTTACATATTTGCCTTACGTACATGGACTAACTTGTTACATGTTTGCCTTCCATACACGGACTAGCTTGTTACATGTTTGCCTTACATACATGGACTAGCTTGTTACATGTTTGCCTTCCATACATGGTCTAGCTTGTTACAGGTCTGCCTTTCATACATGGTCTAGCTTGATACATGTTTCCCTTCCGTACATGGACTAGCTTGTTACATGTTTGCCTTCCATACACGGACTAGCTTGTTACATGTTTGCCTTCCATACACGGACTAGCTTGTTACATGTTTGCCTTCCATACACGGACTAGCTTGTTACATGTTTGCCTTCCGTACATGGTCTGGCTTGTTACATGTCTGTCTTCCATACATGGTCTAGCTTGCTACATGTTTCCCTTCCATACATGGTCTAACTTGTGACATGTTTGCCTTCCATACATGGTCTAGCTTGTTACATGTTTGCCTTCCATACACGGACTAGCTTGTTACATATTTGCATTCCATACATGATCTAGCTTGTTACATGTCTACCTTCCATATATGGTCTAGCTTGTTACATGTCTGCCTTCCGTACATGGACTAGGTTGTTACACCTCCCTGACAGTCCCACACAGCTTCCGACAGTCACACGCAGTTCCATGACAGTCCCACACAGTTACCCGACATTCACACAAAACTCCCGACAGTCCCACACAGCTCCATAACAGTATTACACAGCTTCCTGACAGTCCCACACAGTTCCTGGCAGTCCCACACAGCTCCATGACATTTATTTTATTTAGGTCTTATTATTTAGCAATAGACCGGTAAGTTGCCTTTTACACGAGTCCTATTAATTATCTTTATTAATTAATAAGAACCTCATTAGTCATGTTTTGATTTAATTTGGGAACCTCCTCATTAGTCACAGCGATAGAGCGGTAGGTTCTGGCAGTCCCACACAGCTCCATGACAGTCCCACACAGTTCCCGACAGTCCCACACAGCTTCCCGACAGTCTCACACAGCTTCCGACAGTCACACGCAGTTCCCTGTCAGTCCCACACAGTTACCCGACAGTCACACAAAACTCCCGACAGTCCCACACAGCTCCATAACAGTATTACACAGCTTCCTGACAGTCCCACACAGTTCCTGGCAGTCCCACACAGCTCCATGACATTTATTTTATTTAGTTCTTATTATTTAGCAATAGACCGGTAAGTTGCCTTTTACACGAGTCCTATTAATTATCTTTATTAATTAATAAGAACCTCATTAGTCATGTTTTGATTTAATTTGGGAACCTCCTGTGAAAACTCATGACATCCGAACAAACACGGGGGGACAGTGCTGTTGAGAAATGATTTTTTTTACGTGGCGCCGCTGCTGTCAATTTACCTTCTCCAGCTTCTCTCCGCTGTCTCCGCAGAAATGATGACATCCGAAGATGGGGGGAGGGTGCTTTGGAAAAAATGTTCGCCACCACTACGCATATTACTGGGGGGTGGGGGGGGGGGGGGGGCAGAAAACAATACGTCTACCTTCCCATTGCACACACCTTTCACAGTCGACAAAAATACACATTGAGGAGGCCGCCCCTAGTTTACTGCGCACATTGTCTTTCATGGCTCTACCTGATGACGGTGTTATGCAATGATCGTGTACATAGCATGCCAATGGGTGACAGAATAAATATTATAATTATCATTCGCTATGATCTAATTCAGGATGACAATGTTTGTTAATTTTGGTATTACAGTGAAATGTGGGGTACCAGGGAAGTTTTGTTTTTTGTCAGATCCTACACCATAGAATCTAAATGCTCTATATGGAAACAATTGCCGTGTAAAATTTGGTCAATGTATTTTAGCAGGAATTTCTTCGATCGAATAGAACATTATTTCATGTATATAATAACAAGAAAATAGAATGTATTTCAATTGAATTTGTTCCTTTTGTAATATATTTGGGCTTTGAGAATTAAGAAATGATTAAAACACCAATTAATCATAGTTTTTTTCATTATAATATAAACATTGTAATAACGAGTCGTTTTGGTTGATTTTTTCATATTTTTTTTAATTTTGTCCACATAATTTTCAAATAGCGACAGACACAATGCATGTATGTTAAAAAAAACCTGGTGGATACTATTTTTATGTTATTGTTACCTTTGATATATGTTAATCTCTAATTGTGCCTAATATTTAAGAGTTCCGGTTACAACATAATTGTTTACGGTACATTTTGTTAAAAAAAATGGCAATTTGGTCCGACCTCAGAAATGTCTCGTATTTCCTCTAAGAAATATCAATTTTTTTTTTAAATATTATATATTTTGAGAAATGTTATGGATATTTAGTTGTATTGATGATCAAACTACAGAAATAAGCCAAAATGTTGTAATAGAAGTGATATATTTCAGGTAAGTTTACCAAGGTTCAAATTGGTAAAATTTGGTCACCAGTTGGACTGTTTATTGCATAGACTGTGGGTGTCTTCATTCAGATGTAACATTTTTATATGTATGCCGACCGTAGACAATGTATACTTCATTATAATTGTATTTGAATAAACCACAACATGGTAAAATGTCATGTGTTTCTGGATTGTATGACTAAACCAGAGTCAGCATCCTTAATCGTCTCATACAATTTACATTTCCACCCGCCATTGACGCTCGCCACAAAAACAAACATTCGCGCTCACATTTAGATAAATTCCAGGGGGCAGCTACCCCCTGCCCCCTCCTGTTCCGGCGTCTATGTGCTACACATAATAATTATATCATAGAAACATGTTTTATTACGAACAATATATACAGTAGTCATAGAAACATGACACGTCTCCTGCAAGTCAGAACGTTTGACAGTTGTCTTAATTTGACTAAACGAGTCCCGTTTCGTGGGTGAATTTCCTAACGAATTCACGTCACAGTGAGAAGATCGCTGCCGAACAAATCACTCCTTTGCAACTTCCTCTGGAGTGTTCCAAATATCTCCAGGATGTCATTCTCGGCGTCCGGAAGAATCGTACGATCGAGTCTCAGTAGATTAGACTTCCCGATTCTCAGCTCCGGTACGGTGCTGACCACCGACTCAATAGACAGTCAGACCGGTGCGCAGCACACTAGAATGTTTCCACAGCTCCCTGCAGTTGGCCAGCAAGCTGACGCCATAGTCCACCATGTCTGCCGGTGTTTGCCGCCTCGCAGTCAGTGGTGACAACAACCAGCTTCGTGTCTTTACCTCCTATCAGATCAAGAGATTTGTTCACCGCTTCAAGTAGTCCAAAGGCAAGACCAAGTGTAGGGTGGTGATCTTTCTCGTCGTCAGATGGGATTGCAGTGCATAAATCACGGTTGCTTGTTGAAATGGCCCTCGGGCAAGACACGACGAAGCCAATATCTCTATGACTGATGGTACACACATGGCCCCTAGTTACGGAACAGGAAATACAACTAAATACGCCCTTTTTGAAAATGCATGATGCCCCTCTGAGCGATAACAGTAAATTGGTCATATTGCCCTTCTGTTACTTATCATTTTTTATTATACCCCAGTGAAAATTAAATGAATAAAAAGTAAGCCACATAAGGGGCTGGTTTGGGCAAATTGGGGCACACTTGGGGGGAGGGTAGGGGCAGACGAAACGGCTTAGGGCATTGCCCCCCACTTTGTACATTAAAAAACGCCCTGCACAGCTAGGTGAACGTGGATTGAACGAAATTGTCAAAGCTTCGAAATGACGACATGAGGATTCGTACCCAGATGTTCTGATCACTACGCCGACTTGCACTGCACCAGAATATATAATTGTGTAGACATGAACTCTACGCGTTGGGCTACTAGATGGTTAAGCCTGCATTGTTCAATGTCTACTAGTTATTTGTCTATTTACATTCAAAATAAGGACGGTAATTTAAGAACATCCTGTATTGCTTGAGCCTACCCATCCCAGACGTAGCGCTCCATGCAATCAAGTCTCGGTGTTAATAATAAAACGTGATAATAAGGGCAACAAACCTTGACAGTAATGTACTGCGAGCTTGTTTATTTACCCCCATGCAAGCTAGTGAAGTGAGTTATGTTCACCACAGTGACCATACGTGAAAACGCGGGATGTGGCACACAAATAAATACAACATGTTATCGGATCTTGCGGTAAGACACGGTAGTTAGGTTTAGCGACGTATACTAGAGTCGCCATCTTCTACAGAGTTATGTCGCCAACTGTTATAAATCACGCATTGTGTTCGAGTGCTGCCAAACGGGGCAGGTATAAGTAACGGTGGCATCCACAACATGGTACTTCCCGTACACACAGTGCACTTGTGCGGTACGGCGGGTAGCAGGAATGTGATGGCTTGGTAGTTAGAACATGGTACTTCCCGTTCCAACAATGCACTTGCGGTACGGCGGGTGGCAGAAATGCGATGGCGTAGTAGTTAGAACATAGGTTTCTCACTCGAGAGAATCGGGGTTCGAATCGCCGCCGTTTTGAAGCTTCGGCAGTTTCGTTCACTCTACGTTGCTTCAATTTACTCAGCTGTGTGAATGAGCCAGTACCTGGCTGTAGACAGTGGCTGATGTTTCTGCACGAATAGTCCTCGCAAATAGTCCTCGCAAATAGTCCTCGCAAATAGTCCTCGCAAATAGCGTGGCTGCATATTTCCCAGAGAAGTCGAGATGATGTCCGAATGAACAGGTCTACTAGGGGTGACATATGGCTAGTCCTAAGGGCTGGATACCGCGCTCAGTAGGAACTATTGTTTATATTTGACTTCAGAGTGGAAATGGACGAAATAACTTGACTATAAATTCAATAAGTAAGGGTAAAATTGGCGTTCTTCCTACTAATTTGCAGTCGTTTTACCTTTCTTCATGTGACATTTCAATTGCTAACTTCATCAGACAACTGCGCTAGATGGCAGCACGATAGTCATTCTGTGCCGTGCTGTCACTCCCGGGTGTGAGCCTCCGGTCGCGGCCTCGGTGGCTCCTCAGGAGATCGTCGTCGGCCCTCGCCTCAGTTCATGCTGTCCTTGGCTTCCCTTATCCACTTCCGGTCTTTGATGCCTCTTTTTCTCGAATTCCCCTGCCTAACTACACATTTGGCCCCTTATAATCTGCAATGTGATTCTTTTGAGTCATTTGCTATGTGAGTTCGCTTACAGTTACAGCGATCAAAACGTCATAGGGAGCAAGGTAAACTGACTGCTAAATAAATCAGTATAAAATACCGATTTGAGCCATCCATTCTGGTAAACCTCTTCATCCATGCACATGTAAGGAAGCACTGTTACAATATACCAGAAACACTGATAATAAACAATACTAAACCCCCACAGCGCTCGAGAATCGAGAATCATCCCAGTTGAATAGCGCAAGAAGTTGGACTAAATAAACATTAAAGTTGCATTCTGACTTAAACTACCACTTTAAACTGTATTTAAGAAAGTATATGTACACCACGAACGATATTTGATCGTACTTGCTACTAAATCACTTTGGCATTTGACATGTTATTCGAAAAATTATACTTTTGAATGCATTTTGTTGAATCACAGTAAATATTTCTATATAAAAATATCGTCGATCTCAAAATATAACTTTGATGACAGCTATCAATAATAAACATAAATATTTAATTTTTTTGAAAGATGGGTCTAAATTCAACTGATTTTAATGTGATTCGGATCTCGTTCCAAATACCCCATGGTTTGCTCGATGTGACTTGCCTCGGGTACTTTCACTAACTCACTTATGAGCTCATAAGCTTGATTGTGCTCTTTAAAAAGGATTTCGATCCTTAGCAGTGATCTTGTATTCAGAAAATGAAAATTAATGAAAATGAAAATCGATTTCGCTCCTT